>CM026404.1:10136849-10273204 GCA_014843695.1 Archivesica marissinica | reverse complement strand
TGTACAGTATAACTTGTTGGACATGCACAATATTCCATTGTACATTACAGTTGTACAGTATAACTTGCTGGACGACATGCACAATATTCCCTTGTACATTACAGTTGTACAGTATAACTTGCTGGACATGCACAATATTCCCTTGTACATTACAGTTGTACAGTATAACTTGTTGGACATGCACAATATTCCCTTGTACATTACAGTTGTACAGTATAACTTGTTGGATGACATGCACAATATTCCCTTGTACATTACAGTTGTACAGTATAACTTGTTGGACATGCACAATATTCCCTTGTACATTACAGTTGTACAGTATAACTTGATGACGACATGCACAATATTCCCTTGTACATTACAGTTGTACAGTATAACTTGTTGGACATGCACAATATTCCCTTGTACATTACAGTTGTACAGTTTAACTTGTTGGACGACATGTACAATATTCCCTTGTACATTACAGTTGTACAGTATAACTTGTTGGACATGCACAATATTCCCTTGTACATTACAGTTGTACAGTATAACTTGTTGGACATGCACAATATTCCCTTGTACATTACAGTTGTACAGTTTAACTTGTTGGACATGCACAATATTCCCTTGTACATTACAGTTGTACAGTATAACTTGTTGGACATGCACAATATTCCCTTGTACATTACAGTTGTACAGTTTAACTTGTTGGATGACATGCACAATATTCCCTTGTACATTACAGTTGTACAGTTTAACTTGTTGGATGACATGCACAATATTCCCTTGTACATTACAGTTGTACAGTTTAACTTGTTGGATGACATGCACAATATTCCCTTGTACATTACAGTTATACAGTTTAACTTGTTGGACATGCACAATATTCCCTTGTACATTACAGTTGTACAGTATAACTTGTTGGACATGCACAATCTTCCCTTGTACATTACAGTTGTACAGTTTAACTTGTTGGATGACATGCACAATATTCCCTTGTACATTACAGTTATACAGTTTAACTTGTTGGACATGCACAATATTCCCTTGTACATTACAGTTGTACAGTATAACTTGTTGGATGACATGCACAATATTCCCTTGTACATTACAGTTGTACAGTATAACTTGTTGGATGACATGCACAATATTCCCTTGTACATTACAGTTGTACAGTATAACTTGTTGGATGACATGCACAATATTCCCTTGTACATTACAGTTGTACAGTATAACTTGTTGGACGACATGCACAATATTCCCTTGTACATTACAGTTGTACAGTTTAACTTGTTGGACATGCACAATATTCCCTTGTACATTACAGTTGTACAGTATAACTTGCTGGACGACATGCACAATATTCCCTTGTACATTACAGTTGTACAGTTTAACTTGTTGGATGACATGCACAATATTCCCTTGTACATTACAGTTGTACAGTATAACTTGTTGGACATGCACAATATTCCCTTGTACATTACAGTTGTACAGTATAACTTGTTGGACATGCACAATATTCCATTGTACATTACAGTTGTACAGTATAACTTGTTGGACGACATGCACAATATTCCCTTGTACATTACAGTTGTACAGTTTAACTTGTTGGACATGCACAATATTCCCTTGTACATTACAGTTGTACAGTTTAACTTGTTGGATGACATGCACAATATTCCCTTGTACATTACAGTTGTACAGTATAACTTGTTGGACATGCACAATATTCCCTTGTACATTACAGTTGTACAGTATAACTTGTTGGACATGCACAATATTCCCTTGTACATTACAGTTGTACAGTATAACTTGTTGGACATGCACAATATTCCCTTGTACATTACAGTTGTACAGTATAACTTGTTGGACATGCACAATATTCCCTTGTACATTACAGTTGTACAGTATAACTTGTTGGATGACATGCACAATATTCCCTTGTACATTACAGTTGTACAGTATAACTTGTTGGACATGCACAATATTCCCTTGTACATTACAGTTGTACAGTATAACTTGTTGGACATGCACAATATTCCCTTGTACATTACAGTTGTACAGTATAACTTGTTGGACGACATGCACAATATTCCCTTGTACATTACAGTTGTACAGTATAACTTGTTGGACGACATGCACAATATTCCCTTGTACATTACAGTTGTACAGTATAACTTGTTGGACATGCACAATATTCCCTTGTACATTACAGTTGTACAGTATAACTTGTTGGACATGCACAATATTCCCTTGTACATTACAGTTGTACAGTTTAACTTGTTGGACATGCACAATATTCCCTTGTACATTACAGTTGTACAGTATAACTTGTTGGATGACATGCACAATATTCCCTTGTACATTACAGTTGTACAGTTTAACTTGTTGAGACATGCACAATATTCCCTTGTACATTACAGTTGTACAGTATAACTTGTTGGACATGCACAATATTCCCTTGTACATTACAGTTGTACAGTATAACTTGTTGGAGACATGCACAATATTCCCTTGTACATTACAGTTGTACAGTATAACTTGTTGGACATGCACAATATTCCCTTGTACATTACAGTTGTACAGTTTAACTTGTTGGAGACATGCACAATATTCCCTTGTACATTACAGTTGTACAGTTTAACTTGTTGGATGACATGCACAATATTCCCTTGTACATTACAGTTGTACAGTATAACTTGTTGGACATGCACAATATTCCCTTGTACATTACAGTTGTACAGTTTAACTTGTTGGACATGCACAATATTCCCTTGTACATTACAGTTGTACAGTATAACTTGTTGGACATGCACAATATTCCCTTGTACATTACAGTTGTACAGTTTAACTTGTTGGACATGCACAATATTCCCTTGTACATTACAGTTGTACAGTTTAACTTGTTGGACATGCACAATATTCCCTTGTACATTACAGTTGTACAGTATAACTTGTTGGACATGCACAATATTCCCTTGTACATTACAGTTGTACAGTTTAACTTGTTGGACATGCACAATATTCCCTTGTACATTACAGTTGTACAGTATAACTTGTTGGACATGCACAATATTCCCTTGTACATTACAGTTGTACAGTTTAACTTGTTGGATGACATGCACAATATTCCCTTGTACATTACAGTTGTACAGTTTAACTTGTTGGACATGCACAATATTCCCTTGTACATTACAGTTGTACAGTATAACTTGTTGGATGACATGCACAATATTCCCTTGTACATTACAGTTGTACAGTTTAACTTGTTGGACATGCACAATATTCCCTTGTACATTACAGTTGTACAGTATAACTTGTTGGACATGCACAATATTCCCTTGTACATTACAGTTGTACAGTTTAACTTGTTGGAACTGCACAATATTCCCTTGTACATTACAGTTGTACAGTTTAACTTGTTGGATGACATGCACAATATTCCCTTGTACATTACAGTTGTACAGTATAACTTGTTGGACATGCACAATATTCCCTTGTACACTACAATTGTACAGTATAACTTGTTGGACATGCACAATATTCCCTTGTACATTACAGTTGTACAGTTTAACTTGTTGGATGACATGCACAATATTCCCTTGTACATTACAGTTGTACAGTATAACTTGTTGGATGACATGCACAATATTCCCTTGTACATTACAGTTGTACAGTTTAACTTGTTGGAGACATGCACAATATTCCCTTGTACATTACAGTTGTACAGTTTAACTTGTTGGACATGCACAATATTCCCTTGTACATTACAGTTGTACAGTATAACTTGTTGGATGACATGCACAATATTCCCTTGTACATTACAGTTGTACAGTATAACTTGTTGGAGACATGCACAATATTCCCTTGTACATTACAGTTGTACAGTATAACTTGTTGGACATGCACAATATTCCCTTGTACATTACAGTTGTACAGTTTAACTTGTTGGACATGCACAATATTCCCTTGTACATTACAGTTGTACAGTATAACTTGTTGGACATGCACAATATTCCCTTGTACATTACAGTTGTACAGTATAACTTGTTGGACATGCACAATATTCCCTTGTACATTACAGTTGTACAGTATAACTTGTTGGACATGCACAATATTCCCTTGTACATTACAGTTGTACAGTTTAACTTGTTGGACATGCACAATATTCCCTTGTACATTACAGTTGTACAGTTTAACTTGTTGGACATGCACAATATTCCCTTGTACATTACAGTTGTACAGTATAACTTGTTGGACATGTACAATATTCCCTTGTACATTACAGTTGTACAGTATAACTTGTTGGACATGCACAATATTCCCTTGTACACTACAATTGTACAGTATAACTTGTTGGACGACATGTACAATATTCCCTTGTACATTACAGTTGTACAGTTTAACTTGTTGGACGACATGTACAATATTCCCTTGTACATTACAGTTGTACAGTTTAACTTGCTGGACATGCACAATATTCCCTTGTACATTACAGTTGTACAGTATAACTTGTTGGATGACATGCACACTCTTCCCTTGTACATTACAGTTGTACAGTATAACTTGTTGGACATGCACAATCTTCCCTTGTTATGTTATGTTATGTTATATTTCGGGTTTTACGCCTGCATCAGCACCATTTTGGGCTATATCGCCGGCGGGCAGTTTACCTAACAACACCTTTCCTGGGCATGCTCCAGCGGTTAACCAGTACTTGGGTGCACCAACCTCCGTAAGAAACTGCCAACTTTTTCATATAAATGAGACACAACCTGAGCGGGGCTCGAACCCGTGTGACCATCAGTGATGATAGGTTACAGTGGTATAAAAGTCAGCGACCGTAACCACTCGACCAAGGAGGCGGACCAATCTTCCCTTGTACATTACAGTTGTACAGTATAACTTGTTGGATGACATGCACAATATTCCCTTGTACATTACAGTTATACAGTATAACTTGTTGGACATGCACAATATTCCCTTGTACATTACAGTTGTACAGTATAACTTGTTGGACATGCACAATATTCCCTTGTACATTACAGTTGTACAGTATAACTTGTTGGACGACATGCACAATATTCCCTTGTACATTACAGTTGTACAGTTTAACTTGTTGGACATGCACAATATTCCCTTGTACATTACAGTTGTACAGTATAACTTGTTGGACATGCACAATATTCCCTTGTACATTACAGTTGTACAGTTTAACTTGTTGGATGACATGCACAATATTCCCTTGTACATTACAGTTGTACAGTTTAACTTGTTGGATGACATGCACAATATTCCCTTGTACATTACAGTTGTACAGTATAACTTGTTGGACATGCACAATATTCCCTTGTACATTACAGTTGTACAGTTTAACTTGTTGGATGACATGCACAATATTCCCTTGTACATTACAGTTGTACAGTATAACTTGTTGGACATGCACAATATTCCCTTGTACATTACAGTTGTACAGTTTAACTTGTTGGATGACATGCACAATATTCCCTTGTACATTACAGTTGTACAGTATAACTTGTTGGACATGCACAATATTCCCTTGTACATTACAGTTGTACAGTATAACTTGTTGGATGACATGCACAATATTCCCTTGTACATTACAGTTGTACAGTTTAACTTGTTGGACATGCACAATATTCCCTTGTACATTACAGTTGTACAGTATAACTTGTTGGACATGCACAATATTCCCTTGTACATTACAGTTGTACAGTATAACTTGTTGGACATGCACAATATTCCCTTGTACATTACAGTTGTACAGTATAACTTGTTGGACATGCACAATATTCCCTTGTACACTACAATTGTACAGTATAACTTGTTGGACATGCACAATATTCCCTTGTACATTACAGTTGTACAGTTTAACTTGTTGGATGACATGTACAATATTCCCTTGTACATTACAGTTGTACAGTATAACTTGTTGGATGACATGCACAATATTCCCTTGTACATTACAGTTGTACAGTTTAACTTGTTGGACATGCACAATATTCCCTTGTACATTACAGTTGTACAGTTTAACTTGTTGGACATGCACAATATTCCCTTGTACATTACAGTTGTACAGTTTAACTTGTTGGACATGCACAATATTCCCTTGTACATTACAGTTGTACAGTATAACTTGTTGGACATGCACAATATTCCCTTGTACATTACAGTTGTACAGTATAACTTGTTGGACATGCACAATATTCCCTTGTACATTACAGTTGTACAGTATATCTTGTTGGACATGCACAATATTCCCTTGTACATTACAGTTGTACAGTATAACTTGTTGGACATGTACAATATTCCCTTGTATATTACAGTTGTACAGTTTAACTTGTTGGACATGCACAATATTCCCTTGTACATTACAGTTGTACAGTTTAACTTGTTGGACATGCACAATATTCCCTTGTACATTACAGTTGTACAGTATAACTTGTTGGACATGTACAATATTCCCTTGTATATTACAGTTGTACAGTTTAACTTGTTGGACATGCACAATATTCCCTTGTACATTACAGTTGTACAGTTTAACTTGCTGGACATGCACAATATTCCCTTGTACATTACAGTTGTACAGTATAACTTGTTGGACATGCACAATATTCCCTTGTACATTACAGTTGTACAGTTTAACTTGCTGGACATGCACAATATTCCCTTGTACATTACAGTTGTACAGTATAACTTGTTGGACATGCACACTCTTCCCTTGTACATTACAGTTGTACAGTATAACTTGTTGGACATGCACAATCTTCCCTTGTACATTACAGTTATACAGTATAACTTGTTGGACATGCACAATATTCCCTTGTACATTACAGTTGTACAGTTTAACTTGCTGGACATGCACAATCTTCCCTTGTACATTACAGTTGTACAGTTTAACTTGTTGGACATGCACAATATTCCCTTGTACATTACAGTTGTACAGTTTAACTTGTTGGATGACATGCACAATATTCCCTTGTACATTACAGTTGTACAGTTTAACTTGTTGGATGACATGCACAATATTCCCTTGTACATTACAGTTGTACAGTATAACTTGTTGGACATGCACAATATTCCCTTGTACATTACAGTTGTACAGTTTAACTTGTTGGACATGCACAATATTCCCTTGTACATTACAGTTGTACAGTATAACTTGTTGGACATGCACAATATTCCCTTGTACACTACAATTGTACAGTATAACTTGTTGGACATGCACAATATTCCCTTGTACATTACAGTTGTACAGTTAACTTTGGACGACATGTACAATATTCCCTTGTACATTACAGTTGTACAGTTTAACTTGTTGGACGACATGTACAATATTCCCTTGTACATTACAGTTGTACAGTTTAACTTGTTGGACGACATGCACAATCTTCCCTTGTACATTACAGTTGTACAGTATAACTTGTTGGACATGCACAATATTCCCTTGTACATTACAGTTGTACAGTTTAACTTGCTGGACGACATGCACAATCTTCCCTTGTACATTACAGTTGTACAGTATAACTTGTTGGACATGCACAATATTCCCTTGTACATTACAGTTGTACACTTTAACTTATCTACCTTTTGTCTTAACACACATCACTTTTCATCCGTCATCTGCAAGCCACACATTATTGGCTATCCGATTAGCACAGTGGTTAGCGCGCTCGCTTCTCACCAATGCAACCCTGGTTCGATCCTCGGACAGGGAAATATGTGAGATGGTACGGTGGTCGCCAGATCGGACAGGTGGGTTTTCTCCGGGTACTCCGGTTTCCTCCCACACGAATGACCACATTTACGCTTTCATCCGTGCCAATGAGAGTGATTAATATAAGTTGTTAGAACTTGCTTCGCAATCGTTGTAAAATAAATAAAGTTTAAAAGACATTATCATTGAATTACCTGTTTATCAGACACCTGTTGACAATCACCTATAGTTACCATACTAGCCGTGCCCTTTACAAGCATGCTTTTAATGCAAGCAGTTAGTTTACAAGCATTTATTAAACAGAGCAGATTAAAGTACTCTAATGGTGTATCTACTGAACGACTGCATGGACTCATGGTTCAAGATATATCACCAACTACAAGGACTCATGGTCCACGATATATCACTGACTGCATGGACTTATGGTCCACGATATATCACTGACTGCATGGACTCATGGTCCACGATATATCACTGACTGCATGGACTCATGGTTCAAGATATATCACCAACTACAAGGACTCATGGTCCACAATATATCACTGCCTGCACAGACTCATGGTCCATGATATATATCACTGACTGCATGGACTCATGGTCCATGATATATATCACTGCATGCACGGACCCATGGATGGTCCATGATATATCACTGACTGCACAGACGCATGGTCCATGATATATATCACTGACTGCATGGACTCATGGTCCACGATATATATCACTGACTGCATGGACTCATGGTCCACGATATATATAACTGCCTGCATGGACTCATGGTCCATGATATATATCACTGCATGCACGGACCCATGGATGGTCCATGATATATCACTGACTGCATGGACTCATGGTTCAAGATATATCACCAACTACAATGACTTATGGTTCAAGATATATCACTGACTGCATGGACTCATGGTCCATGATATATCACTGACTGCATGGACTCATGGTTCGAGATATATCACTGATTGCATGAACTCATGGTTCGAGATATATCACTGACTGCATGGACTCATGCATGGTTCGAGATATATCACTCACTGACTGCATGGACTCATGGTCCATGATATATATAACTGCCTGCATGGACTCATGGTCCATGATATATATCACTGCATGCATGGACCCATGGATGGTCCATGATATATCACTGACTGCATGGACTCATGGTTCAAGATATATCACCAACTACAATGACTTATGGCTCAAGATATATCACTGACTGCATGGACTCATGGTCCATGATATATCACTGACTGCATGGACTCATGGTTCGAGATATATCACTGACTGCATGGACTCATGGTCCATGATATATCACTGACTGCATGAACTTATGGTTCAAGATATATCACTGACTGCATGGACTCATGGTCCATGATATATCACTGACTGCATGGACTCATGGTTCGAGATATATCACTGACTGCATGGACTCGTGGTTCGAGATATATCACCAACTGCAAGGACTTATGGTTTGAGATATATCACTGACTGCATGGACTCATGGTTCGAGATATATCACCAATTACAAGGACCCAAGGATGGTCCAAGATATATCACTGACTGCACGGACTCATGGTAAGAATTTTTTTTTATGATTAATCGCACCTCATAATACAATGCTGCTGCAAACTCTGATCATGAGGACATACAAAACAGATGGCAGGATATATGTAAGTATACCTTACCATGCCTGCTGTGATCTGCCTGGCCACAGAAAGAAGATCTCTTGGAGTAAAGAGGTCCGCGTCTTGATTTATATAGCCATCTCCCCCAATCTCGCGCTGTAACCATAAAATATGCAAAAGAAACTAAATATTATCTTAAACATTGAAATTTGACCAGTTTATTTATTCAATGATGGGGTTCAGATATAGCAAATTTGATGCGAGCACGTCAATATCGACGCTCAGCTCGGCCAATATGGGATTTACGCGGCCTGTATGAAAAAGTCGAAATGTGATTGGTTGTTGGAGCTCGGTCTGTATGAGATTGACTGGCGAAATTATTTCGCAGCAGCCATCTTGGAAACATAACTTAAATATTAGTCACTATAAAATTGTCATAAATTAAACCATTCCCTCATAGAAGCACCTCTTGACGCCATTACCAACACGACAAACATTGACAATGTAGTAGTCCAATGTGCATAATAAAGACCAGAATCTTGTGTAGTCCCAGTAATATCTATGGAGGTGGGATAGATATGGTGACTACTTATCCACTGCATGATAGCTAAATGGCTGTCATTTGTATGGAGATATAATAGTATATTAACCTAAATCTCTATGAAGGAAAGGGTTAAGTGATTTCATATTGACCTTGTTATTGAGATTATGTCTGTCTCGACCTTCAGCCTCAGTCCAATATGACTGGCTTCATCTCAATAACGCGGCCAATATGAGATCACTTAATTAATAACATTATAATATAAGCTTGATTGCGAAACAAGTTCTTTCAACATTACACAATTCAATAATATCCCTCTTGAGCCATCATATCTGGTGGAATTCATCGTCATTAGGTAGACAGATGAGGCAAAGTGGATGATGGCGTCTTGCTTAAGAGCATCACCATCGTGGTTGACAATGTTAGGCAATGCAATGTAAGGCTAGACAATGTAAGGCTAGACAATGTAAGGCAAGACAATGTTAGGCAATGCAATGTAAGACAAGACAATGTAAGGCAAGACAATGTAAGGCAAGACAATGTAAGGCAAGGTAATGTAAGGCTAGACAATATAAGGCAAGACAATGTAAGGCAAGACAATGTAAGACAAGACAATGTAAGGCAAGACAATGTAAGGCAAGACCATGTAATGCAAGACAAGACAATGTAAGGCAAGGCAATGTAAGGCAAGACAATGTAAGGCAAGACAATGTAAGGCAAGGCAATGTAAGGCAAGGCAATGTAAGGCAAGACAATGTAAGGCAAGACAAAAGACAATGTAAGGCAAGGCAATGTAAGGCAAGACCATGTAAGGCAAGGCAATGTAAGGCAATGTAAGGCAAGGCAATGTAAGGCAAGACAATGTAAGGCAAGACAAAAGACAATGTAAGGCAAGACCATGTAAGACAAGACAATGTAAGGCTAGACAATGTAAGACAAGACAATGTAAGGCAAGACAATGTAAGACAAGACAATGTAAGGCTAGACAATGTAAGGCAAGACAATGTAAGGCAAGATGATGTAAGACAAGACAATGTAAGGCAAGACAATGTAAGGCAAGACAATGTAAGACAAGACAATGTAAAGCAAGACAATGTAAGGCAAGACAATGTAAGGCAAGCCAATGTAAGGCAAGACAATGTAAATAAGGCAATGTAAGACAAGACAATGTAAGGCAAGACAATGTAACAAGACAATGTAAGGTAAGACAAGACAATGTAAGGCAAGACAATGTAAGGCAAAACAATGTAAGGCAAGACAATGTAAGGCAAGACAATGTAAGGCAAGACAATGTAAGGCAAGACAATGTAAATAAGGCAATGTAAGACAAGACAATGTAAGGCAAGACAATGTAAGGCAAGACAATGTAAGGCAAGACAATGTAAGGCAAGACAATGTAAGGCAAGACAAAAGACAATGTAAGGCAAGACAATGTAAGGCAAGACAATGTAAGGCAAGACAATGTAAGACAAGACAATGTAAGGCAAGGCAATGTAAGACAAGACAATGTAAGGCAAGACAATGTAAGATAAGACAATGTAAGGTAAGACAAGACAATGTAAGGCAAGACAATGTAAGGCAAAACAATGTAAGGCTACACAATGTAAGGCAAGACAATGTAAGGCAAGACAATGTAAGGCAAGACAATGTAAATAAGGCAATGTAAGACAAGACAATGTAAGGCAAGACCATGTAAGGCAAGACAATGTAAGGTAAGACAATGTAAGGCAAGACAATGTAAGGCAAGACAAAAGACAAGACAATGTAAGGCAAGACAATGTAAGGCAAGACAATGTAAGGCAAGACAATGTAAGGCTAGACAATGTAAGGCTAGACAATGTAAGGCAAGACAATGTAAGGCTAGACAATGTAAGGCAAGGCAATGTAAGGCAAGACAATGTAAGACAAGACAATATAAGGCAAGACAATGTAAGACAAGACAATGTAAGGCAAGACAATGTAAGGCAAGACAATGTAAGGCAAGACAATGTAAGGCAAGACAAAAGACAATGTAAGGCAATACAATGTAAGGCAAGACAATGTACGGCAAGACAAAAGACAATGTAAGACAAGACAATGTAAGGCAAGACAATGTAAGGCAAGACAATGTAAGGCAAGACAATGTATGGCAAGACAATGTAAGGCAAGACAAAAGACAAGGTAAGGCAAGACAATGTAAGGCAAGACAATGTAAGGCTAGACAATGTAAGGCAAGACAAAAGACAATGTAAGGCAAGACAAAATACAATGTAAGGCAAGACAATGTAAGGCAAGACAATGTAAGGCAAGACAAAAGACAATGTAAGGAAGACAATGTAAGGCTAGACAATGTACGGCAAGACAAAAGACAATGTAAGGCAAGACAAAATACAATGTACGGCAAGACAATGTAAGGCAAGACAAAATACAATGTAAGGCAATACAAAAGACAATGTAAGGCAAGGCAATGTAAGGCAAGACAATGTAAGGCAAGGTAATGTAAGGCAAGACAATGTAAGGCAATGTAAGGTAAGGCAAGACAATGTAAGGCAAGACAATGTAAGGCAATGTAAGGCAAGACAATGTACGGAAAGACAATGTAAGGCAATGTAAGGCAAGACAATGTAAGGCAAGACAATGTAAGGCAAGACAATGTACGGCAAGACAATGTAAGGCAAGCCAATGTAAGGCAAGACAATGTAAGACAAGACAATGTAAGACAAGACAATGTAAGACAAGACAATGTAAGGCAAGCCAATGTAAGGCAAGACAATGTAAGACAAGACCATGTAAGGCAAGACAATGTAAGGCAAGACAATGTAAGGCTAGACAATGTAAGGCAAGACAAAAGACAATGTAAGGCAAGACAATGTACGGTAATGTAAGGCAAGACAATGTAAGGCTAGACAATGTAAGGCAAGACAATGTAAGGCTAGACAATGTAAGGCAATGTAAGGCTAGACAATGTAAGGCAATGTAAGGCAAGACAATGTAAGGCAAGACAATGTAAGGCAAGACAATGTAAGACAAGACAATGTAAGGCAAGACAATGTAAGGCAAGACCATGTAATGCAAGACAAGACAATGTAAGGCAAGACAATGTAAGGCAAGGCAATGTAAGGCAAGACAATGTAAGGCAAGACAATGTAAGGCAAGGCAATGTAAGGCAAGACAATGTAAGGCAAGACAATGTAAGGCAAGACAAAAGACAATGTAAGGCAAGGCAATGTAAGGCAAGACCATGTAAGGCAAGGCAATGTAAGGCAATGTAAGGCAAGGCAATGTAAGGCAAGACAATGTAAGGCAAGACAAAAGACAATGTAAGGCAAGACCATGTAAGACAAGACAATGTAAGGCTAGACAATGTAAGACAAGACAATGTAAGGCAAGACAATGTAAGACAAGACAATGTAAGGCTAGACAATGTAAGGCAAGACAATGTAAGGCAAGACGATGTAAGACAAGACAATGTAAGGCAAGACAATGTAAGGCAAGACAATGTAAGACAAGACAATGTAAGGCAAGACAATGTAAGGCAAGACAATGTAAGGCAAGCCAATGTAAGGCAAGACAATGTAAGACAAGACAATGTAAGGTAAGACAATGTAAGGCAAGACAATGTAAGGCAAAACAATGTAAGGCAAGACAATGTAAGGCAAGACAATGTAAGGCAAGACAATGTAAGGCAATACAATGTAAATAAAGCAATGTAAGACAAGACAATGTAAGGCAAGACAATGTAAGGCAAGACAATGTAAGGCAAGACAATGTAAGGCAAGACAATGTAAGGCAAGACAAAAGACAATGTAAGGCAAGACAATGTAAGGCAAGACAATGTAAGGCAAGACAATGTAAGACAAGACAATGCAAGGCAATGTAAGACAAGACAATGTAAGGCAAGACAATGTAAGATAAGACAATGTAAGGTAAGACAAGACAATGTGAGGCAAGACAATGTAAGGCAACACAATGTAAGGCTACACAATGTAAGGCAAGACAATGTAAGGCAAGACAATGTAAGGCAAGACAATGTAAATAAGGCAATGTAAGACAAGACAATGTAAGGCAAGACCATGTAAGGCAAGACAATGTAACGTAAGACAATGTAAGGCAAGACAATGTAAGGCAAGACAATGTAAGACAAGACAATGTAAGGCAAGACAATGTAAGGCAAGACAATGTAAGGCAAGACAATGTAAGGCAAGACAATGTAAGGCTAGACAATGTAAGGCTAGACAATGTAAGGCAAGACAATGTAAGGCTAGACAATGTAAGGCAAGGCAATGTAAGGCAAGACAATGTAAGACAAGACAATATAAGGCAAGACAATGTAAGACAAGACAATGTAAGGCAAGACAATGTAAGGCAAGACAATGTAAGGCAAGACAAAAGACAATGTAAGGCAATACAATGTAAGGCAAGACAATGTACGGCAAGACAAAAGAAAATGTAAGACAAGACAATGTAAGGCAAGACAATGTAAGGCAAGACAATGTATGGCAAGACAATGTAAGGCAAGACAAAAGACAAGGTAAGGCAAGACAATGTAAGGCAAGACAATGTAAGGCAAGACAATGTAAGGCTAGACAATGTAAGGCAAGACAAAAGACAAGACAATGTAAGGCAAGACAATGTAAGGCAAGACAATGTAAGGCAAGACAATGTAAGGCTAGACAATGTAAGGCTAGACAATGTAAGGCAAGACAATGTAAGGCTAGACAATGTAAGGCAAGGCAATGTAAGGCAAGACAATGTAAGACAAGACAATATAAGGCAAGACAATGTAAGACAAGACAATGTAAGGCAAGACAATGTAAGGCAAGACAATGTAAGGCAAGACAATGTAAGGCAAGACAAAAGACAATGTAAGGCAATACAATGTAAGGCAAGACAATGTACGGCAAGACAAAAGACAATGTAAGACAAGACAATGTAAGGCAAGACAATGTAAGGCAAGACAATGTAAGGCAAGACAATGTATGGCAAGACAATGTAAGGCAAGACAAAAGACAAGGTAAGGCAAGACAATGTAAGGCAAGACAATGTAAGGCTAGACAATGTAAGGCAAGACAAAAGACAATGTAAGGCAAGACAAAATACAATGTAAGGCAAGACAATGTAAGGCAAGACAATGTAAGGCAAGACAAAAGACAATGTAAGGAAGACAATGTAAGGCTAGACAATGTACGGCAAGACAAAAGACAATGTAAGGCAAGACAAAATACAATGTACGGCAAGACAATGTAAGGCAAGACAAAATACAATGTAAGGCAATACAAAAGACAATGTAAGGCAAGGCAATGTAAGGCAAGACAATGTAAGGCAAGGTAATGTAAGGCAAGACAATGTAAGGCAATGTAAGGTAAGGCAAGACAATGTAAGGCAAGACAATGTAAGGCAATGTAAGGCAAGACAATGTACGGAAAGACAATGTAAGGCAATGTAAGGCAAGACAATGTAAGGCAAGACAATGTAAGGCAAGACAATGTACGGCAAGACAATGTAAGGCAAGCCAATGTAAGGCAAGACAATGTAAGACAAGACAATGTAAGACAAGACAATGTAAGACAAGACAATGTAAGGCAAGCCAATGTAAGGCAAGACAATGTAAGACAAGACCATGTAAGGCAAGACAATGTAAGGCAAGACAATGTAAGGCTAGACAATGTAAGGCAAGACAAAAGACAATGTAAGGCAAGACAATGTACGGTAATGTAAGGCAAGACAATGTAAGGCTAGACAATGTAAGGCAATGTAAGGCAAGACAATGTAAGGCTAGACAATGTAAGGCAATGTAAGGCTAGACAATGTAAGGCAATGTAAGGCAAGACAATGTAAGGCAAGACAATGTAAGGCAAGACAATGTAAGACAAGACAATGTAAGGCAAGACAATGTAAGGCAAGACCATGTAATGCAAGACAAGACAATGTAAGGCAAGACAATGTAAGGCAAGGCAATGTAAGGCAAGACAATGTAAGGCAAGACAATGTAAGGCAAGGCAATGTAAGGCAAGACAATGTAAGGCAAGACAATGTAAGGCAAGACAAAAGACAATGTAAGGCAAGGCAATGTAAGGCAAGACCATGTAAGGCAAGGCAATGTAAGGCAATGTAAGGCAAGGCAATGTAAGGCAAGACAATGTAAGGCAAGACAAAAGACAATGTAAGGCAAGACCATGTAAGACAAGACAATGTAAGGCTAGACAATGTAAGACAAGACAATGTAAGGCAAGACAATGTAAGACAAGACAATGTAAGGCTAGACAATGTAAGGCAAGACAATGTAAGGCAAGACGATGTAAGACAAGACAATGTAAGGCAAGACAATGTAAGGCAAGACAATGTAAGACAAGACAATGTAAGGCAAGACAATGTAAGGCAAGACAATGTAAGGCAAGCCAATGTAAGGCAAGACAATGTAAGACAAGACAATGTAAGGTAAGACAATGTAAGGCAAGACAATGTAAGGCAAAACAATGTAAGGCAAGACAATGTAAGGCAAGACAATGTAAGGCAAGACAATGTAAGGCAATACAATGTAAATAAAGCAATGTAAGACAAGACAATGTAAGGCAAGACAATGTAAGGCAAGACAATGTAAGGCAAGACAATGTAAGGCAAGACAATGTAAGGCAAGACAAAAGACAATGTAAGGCAAGACAATGTAAGGCAAGACAATGTAAGGCAAGACAATGTAAGACAAGACAATGCAAGGCAATGTAAGACAAGACAATGTAAGGCAAGACAATGTAAGATAAGACAATGTAAGGTAAGACAAGACAATGTGAGGCAAGACAATGTAAGGCAACACAATGTAAGGCTACACAATGTAAGGCAAGACAATGTAAGGCAAGACAATGTAAGGCAAGACAATGTAAATAAGGCAATGTAAGACAAGACAATGTAAGGCAAGACCATGTAAGGCAAGACAATGTAACGTAAGACAATGTAAGGCAAGACAATGTAAGGCAAGACAATGTAAGACAAGACAATGTAAGGCAAGACAATGTAAGGCAAGACAATGTAAGGCAAGACAATGTAAGGCAAGACAATGTAAGGCTAGACAATGTAAGGCTAGACAATGTAAGGCAAGACAATGTAAGGCTAGACAATGTAAGGCAAGGCAATGTAAGGCAAGACAATGTAAGACAAGACAATATAAGGCAAGACAATGTAAGACAAGACAATGTAAGGCAAGACAATGTAAGGCAAGACAATGTAAGGCAAGACAAAAGACAATGTAAGGCAATACAATGTAAGGCAAGACAATGTACGGCAAGACAAAAGACAATGTAAGACAAGACAATGTAAGGCAAGACAATGTAAGGCAAGACAATGTATGGCAAGACAATGTAAGGCAAGACAAAAGACAAGGTAAGGCAAGACAATGTAAGGCAAGACAATGTAAGGCAAGACAATGTAAGGCTAGACAATGTAAGGCAAGACAAAAGACAATGTAAGGCAAGACAAAATACAATGTAAGGCAAGACAATGTAAGGCAAGACAATGTAAGGCAAGACAAAAGACAATGTAAGGAAGACAATGTAAGGCAAGACAATGTAAGGCTAGACAATGTACGGCAAGACAAAAGACAATGTAAGGCAAGACAAAATACAATGTAAGGCAAGACAATGTAAGGCAAGACAAAATACAATGTAAGGCAATACAAAAGACAATGTAAGGCAAGGCAATGTAAGGCAAGACAATGTAAGGCAAGGTAATGTAAGGCAAGACAATGTAAGGCAATGTAAGGTAAGGCAAGACAATGTAAGGCAAGACAATGTAAGGCAATGTAAGGCAAGACAATGTACGGAAAGACAATGTAAGGCAATGTAAGGCAAGACAATGTAAGGCAAGACAATGTAAGGCAAGACAATGTACGGCAAGATAATGTAAGGCAAGCCAATGTAAGGCAAGACAATGTAAGACAAGACAATGTAAGGCAAGACAATGTAAGACAAGACAATGTAAGGCAAGCCAATGTAAGGCAAGACAATGTAAGACAAGACCATGTAAGGCAAGACAATGTAAGGCAAGACAATGTAAGGCTAGACAATGTAAGGCAAGACAAAAGACAATGTAAGGCAAGACAATGTACGGCAATGTAAGGCAAGACAATGTAAGGCTAGACAATGTAAGGCAATGTAAGGCAAGACAATGTAAGGCTAGACAATGTAAGGCAATGTAAGGCTAGACAATGTAAGACAATGTAAGGCTAGACAATGTAAGGCAAGACAAAAGACAATGTAAGGCAAGACAATGTAAGGCAATGTAAGGCAAGACAATGGAAGGCAAGACAATTTACGGCAATACAATGTACAGCAAGACAATGTAAGACAAGACAATGTAAGGCAATGTAAGGCAAGACAATGTAAGGCTAGACAATGTAAGACAAGACAATATAAGGCAAGACAATGTAAGGCAAGGCAATGTAAGGCAAGACAATGTAAGACAAGACAATGTAAGGCCAGACAACATAAGGCAAGACAATGTAAGGCAAGACAATGTAAGGCAAGACAATGTAAGGCAAGACAATGTAAGACAAGACAATGTAAGGCAAGACAATGTAAGACAAGACAATGTAAGGCAAGACAATGTAAGGCAAGACAAAAGACAATGTAAGGCAAGACAATGCAACGCAAGACAATGTAAGGCAAGACAATGTAAGGCAACGTAAGGCAAGACAATGTAAGGCTAGACAATGTAAGGCAATGTAAGGCTAGACAATGTAAGGCAATGTAAGGCAAGACAATGTAAGGCTAGACAATGTAAGGCAAGACAAAAGACAATGTAAGGCAAGACAATGTACGGCAATGTAAGGCAAGACAATGTAAGGCTAGACAATGTAAGGCAATGTAAGGCAAGACAATGTAAGGCTAGACAATGTAAGGCAATGTAAGGCTAGACAATGTAAGGCAAGACAATGTAAGGCTAGACAATGTAAGGCAAGACAAAAGACAATGTAAGGCAAGACAATGTAAGGCAATGTAAGGCAAGACAATGGAAGGCAAGACAATTTACGGCAAGACAATGTACAGCAAGACAATGTAAGACAAGACAATGTAAGGCAAGGTAATGTAAGACAAGACAATGTAAGACAAGACAATATAAGGCAAGACAATGTAAGGCAAGGCAATGTAAGACAAGACAATGTAAGGCAAGACAATGTAAGGCAAGACAAGACAATGTAAGGCAAGACAATGTAAGGCTAGACAATGTAAGACAAGACAATGTAAGGCTAGACAATGTAAGACAACACAATGTAAGGTAAGACAATGTAAGGCTAGACAATGTAAGGCAAGGCAATGTAAGGCTAGACAATGTAAGGCAAGGTAATGTAAGGTTAGACAATGTAAGGCTAGACAATGTAAGGCTAGACAATGTAAGGCAAGATATTACAAATCAATGTGTATCTAACATACTTGTTGAATCGTTTGTCGTATTTTCTTGAAGTATGTGAGCAGGTCACCATGAGGCACATGTTCCACAACAAGACAATATGGCTGCCGCAATGTACAACATCCCAGAATGCTCACTACGTTCCTATGGTAACCAATGCTTTTCATCATATCGATCTCTTTGAGAAAATCTTCCATGTATCTGTCCTCAGAGCTGTCTAAACAATTCATTGTACAGTGTTAGTTTATACAAATTTATTTGAGCTCGATTGCGAAACAAGTTATTTCAACTTATATAAATCACTCTCGAGACCTCATTCCTGATGGAATCCATCGCCACGAGGGAGAGAGAAGAGGCAACGTGGAATTTAAATGCCTTGCCTAAGGGCACAATCATAACGGCTCCAGTGGGGCTCGAACTCCGGACCTTTCGCACCTGAAGCGAACGCGTATCCACTGCGCTATCACGACTTCCACAGTGTACAGTGTTAAAAGTGAGATCAGGCACATCCTATATCAAGTACTTTAATTAAGGAATGAATCGCGGTTTAATAGTTTCCATCGGCGTATGAACTACATTGGGAGGTGTTACGAGACCACCGGCATCCCTGTTAACTTTAAATCCCCCAATGTAGTTCACATCCAGATGGAAACTATTAATCCATGATTCATTCTACTTACCTTTTTTTTTTCAATGACACAAAGATGAAATATCATTCGTTGCATTTGATGTGTATTTACAGGGTTCATTCTAGGTCAGAATTTTTGGGAGAAGTGAGAAAGCGTGTGATCGCTTCCTTAAATGGTGTTCTTTAATATACTTCTCCAAAATAGGGTTAAAATGCACAGTACAACCATTAAATACAACATTTGAATAGAAGGAGTGCTTTATAATGGGCCAGTGTATCTTACTAGTCAAAATTTGGTTTGAAAATCGTTTTTAGGGAGAAGTCGGGGCCCCCAGAGGGCGAAGTCAGGGTCCCTAGGGCGACAATTTCGCCCACATCGCCCTCTAGAATGATCCCTGTATTTAGGATATATGTGCGCTGATGAAAGCGTTGGCACGGGTGAAAGCGTAAATATGGTCATTCGTGTTGGAGGAAACTGGAGTACCCAGAGAAAACCCACCTGTCCGATCTGGCGACCACCTCACATACTTCCCGGTCCGAGCATCGAACCCGGGTTGCATTGATGAGAAGCGAGCGCGCTATCCACTGCGCTAATCAGACAGCCATAGTGCGTTGCTTCTACTATATGTTACGCACGAGTACAAACATATCAGCCTTTTCTCATGAATATCGTCCAAGATTTGCAATAAATGTGCACGATAATAAGAAACATAATAAAATCTACCTTGTAACATTTTGATGGCGACTGTCACGTGTGTACCAACGCAACGATGCAGTGAATGTGTGTCTATCCCACGATGCTTCAACAATGTCTTACTGACCCGCCCCTTCACCACCTGTCCAAATGCCCCACTCCCTATAACACGTCCCACCTTGAGGCAGCAGTGGGGTAGCTCCCAGTGGTCCGCAACTACCGTGGGGATATCTGTGTCACCCTCACCACTGTACAACATAAACACGCAAGAGTTTAGCAAAAGCTGACCTTTTTACCCTTTAGCACAGCGTAGGCGAAATGAGCAGATAACAAATGTTATTATGTTATATTTCGGGTTTTACGCCTGCATCAGCACCATTTCGGGCTATATCGCCGGCGGGCAGTTTACCTAACAACACCTTTCCTGGGCAGGCTCCAACGGTTAACCAGTACTTCGGTGCACCAACCTCCGTAAGAAACTGCCAACTTTTTCATATAAATGAGACACGACCTGAGCGGGGCTCGAACCCGTGACCATCAGTGATGATAGGTTACAGTTGTATACAAGTCAGCGACCTTAACCACTTGACCACGGAGGTGGACAGATAACAAATGTGAAATACAAATGTGAATATATATTCACATTAAGGCTGTCCAATTAGAGTAGTGGTTAGTGAGCTCGCCTCTCACCAATGCAAACCGGGTTCGAACCTCGGAACGGAAGTGTGTGAGAAGGTACGGTGGTCGCCAGATCGGACAGGTGTATTTTCACCGGGTACTCAGGTTTTCTCCCACACGAATGACCACATTTACTCTTTCATCCGCGCCAACGAGAGTGATTAATATAAGTTGCTAAAACTTGCTTCGCAAGCGTTGTAAAATAAATAAAGTTTAAATCAAATGTGAATATTTTTCTTATTTTTCACAGAAAATATGGCTTGTCATTTAATTCAAATCGTCTCTTTGCTCTTACAAAATCGCTTCTCTCATATAGCTGCCATTTCACACCACCATCTATTCCATTACTGTATTAGATATTGAGTACTGAGTATGTAGTACAGTGTGCCTACTGCTTATCAGCAGTATGGAGATAAAATGAGTAATTGAGTAACTTCTGTTGCAGAGTAAAGCGTTAAATCAAAGTAGGTTCAAGACAAGAAGGTACAAACTAAAGTACACTGTGACAAGTGTGGGAGAAACGAGCAGCTAATTGAATACAAACGTTATACCCAAACTCTGCAGGTCTCATGATGAAATAATGGTCCCCATCCTCCGACTCGTCATCGCTAGCGGCGTTCAGTCTTCTCTCGAGATGCTTGAAGTGCTGGCGACGATGCAGGAAGCGTAGAGAAACTGCCACAATGACCAGCACTAGAACAATCACCACGGTAACGTAGAGCGGCATTAACTCCTCCGCTGGTATATCTGTAAAATAATAGACAGTAGTTACAGGTCATAGACAAATCATAAAACATGGATAGATTAACAGGTCATAGAGAAATCATAAACCATGGATGGATTAACAGGTCGTAGAGAAATCATAAAACATGGATAGATTAACAGGTTATAGAGAAATCATAAAACATGGATAGATTAACAGGTCATAGACAAATCATAAAACATGGATAGATTAACAGGTTATAGAGAAATCATAAAACATGGATAGATTAACAGGTCATAGATAAATCATAAAACATGGATGGATTAACAGGTCATAGACAAATCATAAAACATAGATAGATTAACAGGTCATAGACAAATCATAAAACATAGATAGATTAACAGGTCATAGACAAATCATAAAACATGGATAGATTAACAGGTCATAGACAAATCATAAAACATAGATAGATTAACAGGTCATTGACAACTCATAAAACACGATTATATTACCGTACATGAAAATGACTTATGAAAATTTAAAGTTTTCTTCAAATGGCATCATGCTTTTAGTGAATGTAGACTGCCAAATAAAAATAGAAATCAAAGAATATGTATATATTGCAATACAAGCATAATAGAAAATGAATATCATTTCTTTCTTATATGTCCGAAATTTAGAGATCTTAGACAGAAATATTTAAAAATGTTATTACTATACATGGTCAACTATTAATAAATCAGAAAAATCATTGGTACTATTGGTAGAAATTTAGCAAAATACATATATTTAGCAAATGTATATAGAAACTAAAATTAGTATAAGCAGAGAGTATATTAACATCTTGCTCTTTTGTAAATCCATGTCGTTACCTACATGTATACATGTACTTGCTATAGACATTGTATGAATGCTTAATGCAATAAATGTATTGTTGTTGTTAAAAATAACTGAGAGAAATTGGAAGAACATTCTTATAATGTGTTATGTTATTTGTTATATTTCGGGTTTTACGCCTGCATCAACACCATTTTGGGCTATATCACCGGCGGGCAGTTTACCTAACAACACCTTTCCTGGGCAGGCTCCAACGGGTAACCAGTACTTGGGTGCACCAACCTCTGTAAGAAACTGCCAACTTTTTCATATAAATGAGACTTATGTGAGAAATTATTAGATACATACCAATTGCCTCAACCTTAACTTGGTCATCATCTATTCAATAAAAGAACAACAGATCACAATGGGCATGCATGTCTCATTGCCAAATACATATTACACACATGTTGCTTTTATGTGGTATTAACATTGGAAATCATGTGGAACTGGGCATTACTGTACACACCTATACAACAGAGCAGGCCTGTATTTCCTCACTTCTACAGACGGATCTGTAGTCCAGTGGTTAACACGCTGGACTGGTACTCCAGGGATTGCAGGTTCGATCCCCTGTCTGACCATAATAAAATTAACAGTCTTTCAGATGGTACGCTAAAGCAAGGTCGCATGTGCACAAAAAAGAACCAGAGGACACTCTGGAATGGGTCTCTGTCTGTATCATTACACTATCCTCCAAATATCTAAAATGACTAATCTCTTCAGGAGGCGTCGCTCATATGGGCAACCGGTAACGACGATAAATGAACGTAAAACACACTCACTTCTATCATTATACAACTATTTCATTGCCTGCGCCCTCGGACAATAGTTCTTAGGGGCGTCCACAGCATCTCGGGGCAATAGTTTTGACTGTTCCCCGAATGGCAAGGAAATAGTTGTTTTACTACCCAACAATGTCCTAAAACGCTACAAGCCAAATACCATGTTTATATTATTATTATACCAGATTTTATATCTATCTGTGTTCCATGTGTTTTCATTGGCTCAATTTATCATTTGAATTGATCCGAGGCAAAGCAAGTCACATGACCAGTCAATAGTAGGGTGAAGAAATTAAAAATACTATTGCCTGCACGTGAAACTGTTTCATGGTGAAGCAGCTGAATGTAATAAAATGAGGAAGAGTAAAAACTAACAAATTACAATTGATAGAGGATGCTGGGTAATAAATGGTAATCAGAAGGACAGACCAGCGCCTCATTTTAATTAATTAATGAATAGGTCATAATGAAAATGTGAAATATATAAGCACGGCCTCGTCCACTCACGTCTCCTACGAAAATGTGAAAGCTAGAAAATGCATCAAATTTCATTCATTCCCTTCGCCTATTCGATACGATGATGTGAAAAATCATGGTTTCATTCCACTCACCTATAACATATGGTGATGTGAAAGATCACAGCTTCATTCACCTTGCCTATAACATAATTTATGGTGATGTGAAAGATCACAGCTTCATTCACCTTGCATATAACATAATTTATGGTGATGTGAAAGATCACAGCTTCATTCACCTTGCGTATAACATAATTTATGGTGATGTGAAAGATCATAGCTTCATTCCACTAACCTATAACATATGGTGATGTGAACGATAAAATCAGGTCCTCATTCCAACTATCTGTCACAGGATCCTCCTCCTCATCAGTCAAGTACATCAACTGTTTTAACAGAAAACTTAAAAGTACATTTTTCATCAATTTTTTTTATCAATTTTCATTCAGCAAACAAATATCACATATATCTGCAGGAATAGTTTTAAGATGGGCCGTTGGATTGGTGATGGACGTTCCTGTTTCCCCTTGGGAATGAACAGCAAATGGTGCATATTTTGAGAGACAAATATCCCTATTAAATATTGCAGAGGTTGACTAGTTTTGTTGGTTTATTATGAATTTGTTTATAACTTGAAGAAATTTGGCCAAAAATACAGTCAAACCTGAGGTTAAATGTATAATAAAACATCATATTGGGGAAACTGGCTGCTTAATACAGGTTGGCTGCTTAATAGAGGTGACAACTAACACAGGTTCGACTGTAGTATGATTTTGGCGAGAAAATCTCAAACATTATTATTTCTCAAAAACTGTCAACTGTATTGCAACGAAACTTTGCATGCACATCTGAGGACTACATCTCTGCATGCATATCTGAGGGCTACATCTCTACATGCACATCCGAGGACTACATCTCTGCATGCACATCCGAGGGCTACATCTCTACATGCACATCCGAGGACTACATCTCTGCATGCACATCCGAGGGCTACATCTCTACATGCACATCCGAGGGCTACATCTCTACATGCACATCCAAGGACTACATCTCTACATGCACATCCGAGGGCTACATCTCTACATGCACATCCGAGAGCTACATCTCTGCATGCACATCCGAGGACTACATCTCTACATGCACATCCGAGGACTACATCTCTACATGCACATCCGAGGACTACATCTCTACATGCACATCCGATGACTACAGCTCTACATGCACATCCGAGGACTACAGCTCTACATGCACATCCGAGGACTACATCTCTACATGCACATCCGAGGACTACATCTCTACATGCACATCCGAGGACTACATCTCTGCATGCACATCCGAGGACTACATCTCTACATGCACATCCGAGGACTACATCTCTGCATGCACATCCGAGGACTACATCTCTACATGCACATCCGAGGACTACATCTCTGCATGCACATCCGAGGGTACATCTCTACATGCACATCCGAGGGCTACATCTCTACATGCACATCCGAGGACTACATCTCTACATGCACATCCGAGAGCTACATCTCTGCATGCACATCCGAGGACTACATCTCTACATGCACATCCAAGGACTACATCTCTGCATGCACATCCGAGGACTACATCTCTACATGCACATCCGAGGGCTACATCTCTACATGTACATCCGAGAGCTACATCTCTACATGCACATCCGAGAGCTACATCTCTGCATGCACATCCGAGAGCTACATCTCTGCATGCACATCCGAGGACTACATCTCTACATGCACATCCGAGGACTACAGCTCTACATGCACATCCGATGACTACATCTCTACATGCACATCCGAGGACTACATCTCTACATGCACATCCGAGGACTACATCTCTACATGCACATCCGAGGGTACATCTCTACATGCACATCCGAGGACTACATCTCTACATGCACATCCGAGGGCTATATCTCTACATGCACATCCGAGGACTACATCTCTACAACCCCCAGTAAATGCAGTATCTCTGTTATTGTTTGAAGGTTTCACAGAGATAGATAGGACAGACTTTAGATGATACTTACCTTGAGGCCGTATCTTTTCCTAGAATGTTGAAGAAACACACACAAAACTGTCTGATTCTGTGAAATACAGTCAATAACAAATATGCACACTTTCAACAATTATACAAATTTGTTTTAGCTTGGTTGTGAAACAAGTTCTGACAACATTAGTTTAATCACTCTCGAGATCTCATTCCTAATGGAATCCATCATAATGAGAGACAGAGAAGAGGCAACATGGATTTTAATGCGTTGCTTAAGGGCACAGTCCTAACGGCTCCCACTAGGCTCGAACACCGGGCCTTTCGCACCTGAGGGCGAACGCGCTACCACTACGCTATCACGACTTCCACAAAACAGACTGGTCAGTAGTTCAGTGGTTAACTCGTTGAACTGCGATTGCAGGTTCGATCCCCTGACTAACCATAATTATATTAACCGTCTTTAAAATGGGACTTTTATACTGAGGTCATGTGTTTGTGCTCTATATGGTGCACTTAAAAGAACAGATGATATTCTCAAATTGATCTCTGTCTGTATCATTGCACTATCCTCCAAAATCTAAAATGACTAATTTTTCAGGAGTCACTGTAACAGCAACCAGTAGCGACAATAAATAAACGATGTGTCTTGCTTAACCCTTTCCCTCATAGAAGCACCTCTTGACGCCATTACCAGTACGACATACATTAACCCTTTCCCTCATAGAAGCACCTCTTGACACCATTACCAATACGACATACATTAACCCTTTCCCTCATAGAAGCACCTCTTGATGCCATTACCAATAAGACATGCATTGACAATGTAGTAGCCAAACCAATGTTCATAAACCCTTTCCCTCATAGAAGCACCTCTTGACGCCATTACCAATAAGACATGCATTGACAATGTAGTAGCCAAACCAATGTTCATAAACCCTTTCCCTCATAGAAGCACCTCTTGACGCCATTACCAATATGACATACATTGACAATGTAGTAGCCAAACCAATGTTCATAAACCCTTTCCCTCATAGAAGTACCTCTTGACGCCATTACCAATATGACATACCCTTTCCCTCATAGAAGCACCCACACCAACCAATACGACATACATTAACCCTTTCCCTCATAGAAGCACCTCTTGACGCCATTACCAATAAGACATGCATTGACAATGTAGTAGCCAAACCAATGTTCATAAACCCTTTCCCTCATAGAAGCACCTCTTGACGCCATTACCAATAAGACATGCATTGACAATGTAGTAGCCAAACCAATGTTCATAAACCCTTTCCCTCATAGAAGCACCTCTTGACGCCATTACCAATATGACATACATTAACAATGTAGTAGCCAAACCAATGTTCATAAACCCTTTCCCTCATAGAAGCACCTCTTGACGCCATTACCAATATGACATACATTACCAATGTAGTAGCCAAACAAATATTCATAATAAAGACCAGAATCCCATGTAGTCCCAGTAATATCTATGGAGGTGGGATATATATGGCGACTACTTAACCACTGCATGATAGCTAAATGGCTGTCGTTTGTATGGAGATATAATAGTATATTAACTAAATATCATGTAGTCCCAGTCTTAACTACACCACATACAAAACTCAAACTCTGTTTGCAATGGGCAAGACTTGCGATCGTTTATTCATAACGAGGTTAATTACAAGTACAAAACAAATGTTTTCAAATCTCTTTGACTGTACTACGTATATATAGTCGAATACATGAAACATAGCCTCGGCGCAGACCGAGGTACACGGGACCAGGGTAAAACATCATTAATGGTAATGTAAAAAAAACTCTGGAAAACTGTATCCAATGTACCTCAGGGGTGTTTCATATATTTTACTAACAATGGAAAACTCTATCCAATGTACCTCTGGGAAATCTCATATATTTTACTAACAACATATCGTTGATTGTAGATTCAAATAATATTTACCAAACGATAACATATTCGTACTCGGTTTTACGATATACTGCATGGTACGCATAATGATAATGAATCTGAATTCAATTCGATTTTAACATTTAAATCAATATGGAAACCCGTTCATAGATCTCATTCCCGAAACAATTCGAATTGAGAAATAGCTTGCGAACGATCTAAGCCTAGCGTACACCTGACGATCAATCGAACCATATCACATGACCAAGCACGCACTCGCAGTCATGTGATCATCTTTATATGCACCAATAATTCGCACACACAATTTTGTGCCAAGTATTGTTAAGACATACGTTCTAAGCTATACTAACGTAACGCACCGAACTTGAAAGTAATATCTATGGAGGTGGGATAGATATGGCGACTACTTATCCACTGCATGATAGCTAAATGGCTGTCGTTTGTATGGAGATATAATAGTATATGAACCTAAATCTCTATGAAGGAAAGGGTTAACGACACCACCACTAAATTTCATCCAATCTATCTAGCGGTCTCAGGCATGATACCATTTAAAGAAATTATGGAACCCCATAGTGAAAATAAATGAAAACTCCTAGCGACCATGTTCTGAGATAGCAACCAATCATGTAGCTAGAGATGGACGCCCTAGCTACGGATACTTCTTCCTAATTTGATGGTGTAGCTGTGCAAGTTTGGCTAGGACAGCTCCAGACACCTGGCCTCTATCCTGGTAACATGATGGAATAACACCAATTAAGGGCCATAACTCTGGTGTAATTAGGCCAATCTTATCTGTTACTTATTATCAAACTGGTTCATATTGACATACGTATCCTAGAAGTTTCATGAAGACTGCTGTATACCTCTATCCTGCTCACATGAAACATTGTATCCCAAATTGAGGCCATTACACTCTATATAGTATCCCAAATTGAGGCCATTACACTCTACATAGTATCCCAAATTCAGGCCATTACATTCTATATAGTATCCCAAATTCAGGCCATTACATTCTATATAATATCCCAAATTCAGGCCATTACACTCTACATAGTATCCCAAATTCAGACCATTACACTCTACATAGTATCCCAAATTCAGGCCATTACACTCTACATAGTATCCCAAATTCAGGCCATTACATTCTATATAGTATCCCAAATTCAGGCCATTACATTCTATATAGTATCCCAAATTCAGGCCATTACATTCTATATAATATCCCAAATTCAGGCCATTACACTATATAGTATCCCAAATTGAGGCCATTACACTCTATCTAGTATCCCAAATTCAGGCCATTACACTCTATCTAGTATCCCAAATTCAGGCCATTACACTCTATCTAGTATCCCAAATTCAGGCCATTACACTACATAGTATCCCAAATTCAGGCCATTACACTCTATATAATATCCCAAATTCAGGCCATTACACTCTATATAGTATCCCAAATTCAGGCCATTACACTCTATATAGTATCCCAAATTCAGGCCATTACACTCTATCTAGTATCCCAAATTCAGGCCATTACACTCTATCTAGTATCCCAAATTCAGGCCATTACACTCTACATAGTATCCCAAATTCAGGCCATTACACTCTACATAGTATCTCAAATTCAGGCCATTACACTCTATATAGTATCCCAAATTCAGGCCATTACACTCTATATAGTATCCCAAATTCAGGCCATTACACTCTACATAGTATCTCAAATTCAGGCCATTACTCTCTATCTAGTATCCCAAATTCAAGCCATTACACTCTATCTAGTATCCCAAATTCAGGCCATTACACTCTAAATAGTATCCCAAATTCAGGCCATTACACTACATAGTATCCCAAATTCAGGCCATTACACTCTATATAATATCCCAAATTCAGGCCATTACACTCTATATAGTATCCCAAATTCAGGCCATTACACTCTATATAGTATCCCAAATTGAGGCCATTACACTCTACATAGTATCTCAAATTCAGGCCATTACACTCTATCTAGTATCCCAAATTCAGGCCATTACACTCTATCTAGTATCCCAAATTCAAGCCATTACACTCTATCTAGTATCCCAAATTCAGGCCATTACACTCTAAATAGTATCCCAAATTCAGGCCATTACACTCTATCTAGTATCCCAAATTCAGGCCATTACACTCTATCTAGTATCCCAAATTCAGGCCATTACACTCTACATAGTATCCCAAATTCAGGCCATTACACTCTACATAGTATCCCACCTTCAGGCCATTACACTCTATCTAGTATCCCAAATTCAGGCCATTACACTCTATATAGTATCCCAAATTCAGGCCATTACACTCTATATAGTATCCCAAATTCAGGCCATTACAGTCTATATAGTATCCCAAATTCAGGCCATTACACTCTACATAGTATCCCAAATTCAGGCCATTACACTCTATATAGTATCCCAAATTCAGGCCATTACACTCTATATAGTACCCAAACATTCAGGCCATTACAGTCTATATAGTATCCCAAATTGAGGCCATTACACTCTACATAGTATCTCAAATTCAGGCCAGTACACTCTATATAGTACCCCAAATTCAGGCCATTACAGTCTATATAGTATCCCAAATTGAGGCCATTACACTCTACATAGTATCTCAAATTCAGACCATTACACTTTATATAATATCCCAAATTCAGGCCATTACACTCTATATAGTATCCCAAATTCAGACCATTACACTCTATATAGTATCCCAAATTGAGGCCATTACACTCTACATAGTATCTCAAATTCAGGCCATTACACTCTATCTAGTATCCCAAATTCAGGCCATTACACTCTATGTAGTATCCCAAATTCAGGCCATTACACTCTACATAGTATCCCAAATTGAGGCCATTACACTCTATATAGTATCCCAAATTGAGGCCATTACACTCTATATAGTATCCCAAATTCAGGCCATTACACTCTATATAGTATCCCAAATTCAGGCCATTACACTCTACATAGTATCTCAAATTCAGGCCATTACACTCTATCTAGTATCCCAAATTCAGGCCATTACACTCTATATAGTATCCCAAATTCAGGCCATTACACTCTATCTAGTATCCCAAATTCAAGCCATTACACTCTATCTAGTACCCCAAATTCAGGCCATTACACTCTAAATAGTATCCCAAATTCAGGCCATTACACTCTATCTAGTATCCCAAATTCAGGCCATTACACTCTACATAGTATCCCAAATTCAGGCCATTACACTCTACATAGTATCCCACCTTCAGGCCATTACACTATATCTAGTATCCCAAATTCAGGCCATTACACTCTATATAGTACCAAAAAATGCAGGCCATTACAGTCTATATAGTATCCCAAATTGAGGCCATTACACTCTACATAGTATCTCAAATTCAGGCCATTACACTCTATATAGTACCCCAAATTCAGGCCATTACAGTCTATATAGTATCCCAAATTGAGGCCATTACACTCTACATAGTATCTCAAATTCAGACCATTACACTCTATCTAGTATCCCAAATTCAGGCCATTACACTCTATGTAATATCCCAAATTCAGGCCATTACACTCTATATAGTATCCCAAATTCAGTCCATTACACTCTATATAGTATCCCAAATTCAGGCCATTACACTCTACATAGTATCCCAAATTCAGGCCATTACACTCTACATAGTATCCCAAATTCAGGCCATTACACTCTACATAGTATCCCAAATTCAGGCCATTACACTCTACATAGTATCCCAAATTCAGGCCATTACATTCTATATAGTATCCCAAATTCAGGCCATTACACTCTATATAGTATCCCAAATTCAGGCCATTACACTCTATATAGTATCCCAAATTCAGGCCATTACACTCTACATAGTATCCCAAATTCAGGCCAGTATATTCTATATAATATCCCAAATTCAGGCCATTACACTCTATCTAGTATCCCAAATTCAGACCATCACACTCTATATAGTATCCCAAATTCAGGCCAGTATATTCTATATAATATCCCAAATTCAGGCCATTACACTCTATCTAGTATCCCAAATTCAGACCATCACACTCTATATAGTATCCCAAATTCAGACCATTACAGTCTATATAGTATCCCAAATTCAGGCCATTACACTCTATCTAGTATCCCAAATTCAGGCCATTACACTCTATCTAGTATCACAAATTCAGACCATTACACTCTATATAGTATCCCAAATTCAGGCCATTACAGTCTATATAGTATCCCAAATTCAGGCCATTACAGTCTACATAGTATCCCAAATTCAGACCATCACACTATATAGTATCCCAAATTCAGGCCATTACACTCTACATAGTATCCCAAATTCAGGCCATTACACTCTATATAGTATCCCAAATTCAGGCCATTACACTCTATATAGTACCCCAAATTCAGGCCATTACAGTCTATATACATGTAGTATCCCAAATTGAGGCCATTACACTCTATATAGTATCTCAAATTCAGGCCATTACACTCTATTTAGTACCCCAAATTCAGGCCATTACAGTCTATATAGTATCCCAAATTGAGGCCATTACACTCTACATAGTATCTCAAATTCAGACCATTACACTCTACATAGTATCCCAAATTCAGGCCATTACATTCTATATAATATCCCAAATTCAGGCCATTACACTCTACATAGTATCCCAAATTCAGGCCATTACATTCTATATAATATCCCAAATTGAGGCCATTACACTCTATATAGTATCCCAAATTCAGACCATTACACTCTATCTAGTATCCCAAATTCAGGCCATTACACTCTATATAGTATCCCAAATTCAGGCCATTACACTCTACATAGTATCCCAAATTCAGGCCATTACATTCTATATAATATCCAAAATTCAGGCCATTACACTCTATATAGTATCCCAAATTCAGACCATTACACTCTATCTAGTATCCCAAATTCAGGCCATTACACTCTATCTAGTATCCCAAATTCAGGCCATTACATTCTATATAATATCCAAAATTCAGGCCATTACACTCTATATAGTATCCCAAATTCAGACCATTACACTCTATCTAGTATCCCAAATTCAGGTCATTACACTCTATCTAGTATCCCAAATTCAGGCCATTACACTCTACATAGTATCCCAAATTCAGGCCATTACACTCTACATAGTATCCCAAATTCTGGCCATTACACTCTATATAATATCCCAAATTCAGGCCATTACACTCTATATAATATCCCAAATTCAGGCCATTACACTCTATATAGTATCCCAAATTGAGGCCATTACACTCTATATAGTATCCCAAATTCAGGCCATTACACTCTACATAGTATCTCAAATTCATGCCATTACACTCTATCTAGTATCCCAAATTCAGGCCATTACATTCTATTCATTTACAACCGACCTCATAACGCACTTCAATGTTTGTAACTGAAGCACCTGGTATACATGAAACCTTTGCAACGCTGTCAATTTACAATTTTCTGGACGATTATGTTGTAAATAGGATATTATATTCGTGTTCATTTCTTATTGAATTTATTCAGCTCGTCTTTTTAGAAGACTCGTTAAATAAATTCAATAACAAATGACCACTCATTTCCCATCCTATATATATATGCAATACCCACCACAAAAAGCAACAAAAGGTGTTTCAATCCATTTTGAACAAAGGGTACACACACATATTATAACATGTCCAAAATCTGAAGAGTGGGAGGTAATATGCAAAATCCAAGATGGCTGCCATGAAATTGGCATTTTTTGTTTACATAATATGATAATTGACTATGTCTTAACTTAGAATCGGAACACACTAATGCTGAAAGCTAAAACACACTCAAGCATCAAAGAGACAAATGTATGGTCTTTGAATGAACAACTTTCAGTGTGTTATAAGCCATTGCTTGCTCCGCCTTCTATGAATGAAGGAACACCAAACACATTGTAAAGGACACTAGAATTTTATTTTCCCACCACAATAATTATGAGGTATTTAAGAATTTGAACATGAACATTTCAGACTATATAATTATGGCATGGCATGCTAGCGGCTTTAAACACACTGAAATAATGTCCGAGGCTATCCAACAGACAATGACTGGATCGGCTGGCTCCCATCATCAAATATCAATGGTTTCTGAAATATTAAGTAGCTGAAATGAACGCATGGACCTAATTTACAAAAAATGGGTTTGATTGTTTTAAGGGTTTAAAGTTGCACCAACAATTTGGGTTATATTGCGAATCTCCAGCAATTATTGGTGGAGGAAGACCCTGGGTGCGCCTCCGAGCAGTATTTCAGGCACCCCAGTAGAACCACTGACCTTCCACAGCAAGCTAGAAATGTTCTTCACATGAAAGAATTTGCCGCCCACTGTGGGATTCGAACATGCAGCAGTGAGGGGCAAGTGATTTGAAGTCATTGACCATAACCACTCTGGAACAGAGGCCCCTAATATGCAAAAACTATTTCAGATTTTCAGTGTTTACAAAATTCTTTTTACTTCTAGATTCAGCATGTGTAGTTTAACTCTTAGTTCTTCACATAAACACTGTACAACACCTGTATCACTTCCCACATATAGCCGCCATTCCATGCCGTTATATATTTCCATAGATATTGAATATTGAGTATGTAGTACAGTGTGTGTGCAAAGTGCTTATCAGCAGTGTGGAGATCAAATGAGTAATGAGAGACATCGATCAGTTACTGCCCCTGAATACTCCCTAAAAGTAGATAGGTCCTATTAAGTGTTTTCCTCTGTTTTTATCGTTGTTTCCTTTGCACAACATGCTAGCAATTTTAATCCACTATCGCTTCTTATGAGTATTAAATTACTATGTCTCGACAGATCTCATACAGTATACGCAAAAAGATTTTGATAAAATTACACGCATCATACCACAACATCTGGTTAGGGCACAACAGTAAAAACAAAGGATTCCAAATAAAAGGATCTATTCACATTTTGGAATATATCAGACTTTATCTGCCAAGGGAGGTAATAGAAAATTAGAGATATCTCTTATTGGTCCCTTCTGGTGATCCCCATTTATCATACCGCAACATCTGGCTAGGACACGACACAACAGTAAAAACAAAGGATTCCAACTAAAAGGATCTATTCACATTTTGGAATATATCAGACTTTATCTGCCAAGGGAGGTAATAGAAAATTATCTTATTGATCCCAAATTAGCAACAATAGGTTGACGAACGTAGGGTGCGGTGCATCAACTACCACTAACTCGCTCAACCCTTTCAACACCACAGACCTCTAAATAGGCTTATAAAAAGTGTAGATCCAGATGAGCCGGCTCGTGACGAGCCGGCTCATCAGGATCTGCACATTTTGCCAGTGATATGACTATTTTTAGACATAATTACCCATTTTGATAAATGAACTTGTCCAAATGCGATTTTCTGATTCATTTATTGGTTTATGAATATCATGGACCAGTCTATGTGAGTTACTTGGTGTTGAATGGGTTAATGCTTAGTGACTATATGTATACTATACATACCAGAGGTACTATGGTTCTGTTCTCCATCAACATCTGTCCATTGGGGCCCACAAGCGGCCCCCACTGTACAGCAAACCTGTTTATACTCGTATTGTCCATATGACCCATTGGCTGATCAAACAGGAAGTGCACAGGAAGCGTGTTGTTGACATACAGGATCACTATACCTGCCTCATCCAACAGCACCTTGCCTAAACGAGAAATATAACATTGAGGGGACACCATCCAACAGCACCTTGCCTAAACGAGAAATACAACATTGAGGGGACACCATCCAACAGCACCTTGCCTAAACGAGAAATATAACATTGAGGGGACACCATCCAACAGCACCTTGCCTAAACGAGAAATATAACATTGAGGGGACACCATCCAACAGCACCTTGCCTAAATGAGAAATACAACATTGAGGGGACACACTCCCAACAGCACCTTGCCTAAACAAGAAATATAACATTGAGGGGACACCATCCAACAGCACCTTGCCTAAATGAGAAATATAACATTGAGGGGACACCATCCAACAGCACCTTGCCTAAACGAGAAATATAACATTGAGGGGACACCATCCAACAGCACCTTGCCTAAATGAGAAATATAACATTGAGGGGACACACTCCCAACAGCACCTTGCCTAAACAAGAAATATAACATTGAGGGGACACCATCCAACAATACCTTGCCTAAATGAGAAATATAACATTGAGGGGACACCATCCAACCGCACCTTGCCTAAATGAGAAATATAACATTGAGGGGACACCATCCAACAGCACCTTGCCTAAACGAGAAATACAACATTGAGGGGACACCATCCAACAGCACCTTGCCTAAACGAGAAATATAACATTGAGGGGACACCATCTAACTATGCTTTACCAGTGTTAGCAGAATTCTTAGCAGAATTATGGTTAAGGTAGACTTATGGTTGAGGTAGACTTGTGGTTAAGGTAGACTTATGGTTGAGGTAGAGTTATGGTTGAGATAGACTTATGGTTGAGGTAGACTTGTGGTTGAGGTAGACTTGTGGTTGAGGTAGACTTTATGTTGAGGTAGATTTATGGATGAGGTAGACTTGTGGTTGAGGTAGAGTTATGGTTGAGTTATGGTTGAGGTAGACTTATGGTTGAGGTAGACCTATGGTTGAGGTAGAGTTATGGTTGAGGTAGACCTATGGTTGAGATAGACTTGTGGTTGAGGTAGACTTGTGGTTGAGGTAGATTTGTGGTTGAGATAGACTTGTGGTTGAGGTAGATTTGTGGTTGAGATAGACTTTATGGATGAGGTAGATTTATGGATGAGGTAGACTTGTGGATGAGGTAGAATTATGGAAGAAGTACTTCTAATAATAAACTCTCATTTCAAACCATACATCATGAAATTTCAGAACTAATTTACTTAATTCATGATATGAAATTGTTGCACGAACCTTCGCGTATGAATGGTCCAATGGCAGAGTCATTCCTGCTGACTTGAATGGTGTGCATTAGGAACACGCCCCAGTTATTTTCAGCTATCACTTGGCCCTGAGCTACAGCAATCACCTAGACAAGAGAAACACACACAAACCCATAAATGTTAATAAAACCATACCACTATGATTGATCTGTAGTCCAGTGGTTAACACGCTGGACTGGTAATCCAGGGATCGCAGGTTCGATCCCCTGTCTGACCTTAATAAAATAAACAGTCTTTCAGATGGGACGTTAAACCGAGGTCTCGTGTCGGTGCTTTACACCGTGCACGTAAAACAACCAGAGGAGACTCTGGAATGGGTCTCTGTCTGTATCATTGCACTATCCTCCAAAATCTAAAATGACTAATCACTTCAGGAGGCGTCGCTCATATGGGCAACCGGTAGCGACGATAAATAAACGTAAAACACACACACCACTATGATGTGCCTTGCACTAGGGACTAGAATTTATGGTATAACATTTTCTGATATTTTCACCAATCATGCGGATTCTCTATATTGTGGGGTTTGTTCATCATTGCAAGATTGCAACCCAATTTGAGCTACTTCTAACTTTATGTTAGTTGTTTTAACATGTGAGACCATTGCACATGCACCAGCTCTGTAATTATTTGGATAAATTGAATCCTAATTCACGATAAACATATATTTCTGCTCTACAAATGGTTAACACGTATGCTGTATAATAAGATACATTTAGATTAAACTTTATTTATTTTACAACGATTGCGAAGCAAGTTGTTTTAACAACTTATATTAATCACTCTCATTGGCGTGGATGAAAGCGTATATGTGGTCATGAGATACATTGGTCAGTTACTGCCCCTGAATACTCCCTAAAAGTAAATAGGTCCTATTAAGTGTTTTCCTCTGTTTTTATCGTTGTTTCCTTTGCACAACATGCTAGCAATTGTATTCCACTATCGTTTCTTACGAGTATTAAATTACTCAACAGATTTATACAGTATATGCAATGGGTACTTATTTACAAAAGAATGTTATCAGTTAATTAACACGATTTTCATAAAATCACATTTATCACACGGCAACATCTGGTTAGTAAACAGTAAAAACAAAGGATTCTAACTAAAAGGACCATTTCATATTTAGACATTATCTGCCAAGGGAGGTAATAGAAAATTAGAGATGTCTCTCATTGGAGATCCGTTACAAAGTGTTCATTTACATTTATCATGCAACAATATCTATCATTTTTTACACATTCAAATATCACAAATTGTGTACAGAAATATGTGGTTACAATATTTACCTGTACACCAAAGGTGTATGGAATGTTACGAGTAGATAACGGGAACGTTAGCTCCACAATGTCCTGAAATAATCCATATGAAAGTCAAAACTACAATAGTAGATAACGGGAACGTTAGCTCCACAATGTCCTGAAATAACCAATATCAAAACTACAATAGTAGATAACGGGAACGTTAGCTCCACAATGTCCTGAAATAACCAATATCAAAACTACAATAGTAAATAACGGGAACGTTAGCTCCACAATGTCCTGAAATAACCAATATCAAAGTCAAAACTACAATAGTAGATAACGGGAACGTTAGCTCCACAATGTCCTGAAATAACCAATATCAAAACTACAATAGTAGATAACGGGAACGTTAGCTCCACAATGTCCTGAAATAACCAATATCAAAACTACAATAGTAGATAACGGGAACGTTAGCTCCACAATGTCCTGAAATAACCAATATCAAAACTACAATAGTAGATAACGGGAACGTTAGCTCCACAATGTCCTGAAATAAATCAATATGAAAGTCAAAAGTACAATATCACAGATGATTAATACGCCAGCTATGACGATATCGAAAAACAAATGTCCCTGTTAAAGGGTGTTCTCTAGAAATGTCATGGGGTGGTAACTCTGTCAATTAATCAGAGCATACAGATGACTATGTGATTGTCTGCAAGTATTGTTCAGGCAGAGGTTTACCATAACAAGTGCGAACAACATTTGCTGTTTTTAATCTTCAGGGGCTATAACTCTTATCAAATATCAACAGAACAGAACATAATGGCTGGATGCACGATTGGCACCGATGATTCTCTGCAAGTATTGCTGTTATCTAGTCTGGACAAGCATTCTGCTCTATGAGGGAAAGGGTTAACTGGACATATGCCAGTAACTATAACCTGTTTGATTTGTTATGCTATATTCCGGGTTATATTGCCGGCAGGCAGTTTACCTAACAACACCTTTCCTGGGCAGGCTCCAGCGGTTAACCAGTACTTGGGTGCACCAACCTCCGTAAGAAACTGCCAACTTTTTCATATAAATGAGACACGGCCTGAGCGGGGCTCAAACCCGTGACCATCAGTGATGATAGGTTACAGTGGTATACAAGTCAGCGACCTTAACCACTCGACCACAGAGGCGGACTGTTTGATTCGTAAACAAGACTCTCGCATGATAGTTGGTCCCTGAAATAAACCAAGCTCCGCTTACTCCACACATCCTGATGTTTGCTTTAATCCAATAAAATTAATGCTATCCAAATATGCAATATGCATAGCCAATCAACAGCCCAGATATATAAGCTTTACACCATAATGCTATTACACGGATACAACAAATTAGAAGTTATAAAGTTTAAACTTTATTTAGTTTACAACGATTGCGAAGCAAGTTTTAACAACTTATATTAATCACTCTCGTTGGCGCGGATGAAAGGGTATATGTGGTCATTTGTGTAGGAGGAAAGCGGAGTACCCGGAGAAAACCCACATATCCGATCTGGCGACCACCCTACCATCTCACATACTTCCCGGGCCGAGGATCGAACCCGGGTTGCATTGGTGAGAAGCGAGTGCGCTAACCACTGCGCTAATCGGACAGCCGGTTAATGACAGAAGTTATAAACGGACGGAGAGTGACAAACAGAGATTTAATTGGCAACCACTGACTGGAAGTCTTGATAGCGCAGTGTTACACTTCAGGTGTGAGAGGCCCTGTAGCTGTTACGATTGTGCCCTTAGACAAGGGACTTAGATTCCACATGGCCTCTTCTCTTCCCCTCATGGCGATGGATTCCATCAGGGTCGAAAGAGCGATTTAACTAAGGTTGTACGAACATGTTTCGCAATCAAGCTAAAATAACTATGCATTATCTGAACACTGTCAGTCCATGCATGCGCTTGAATGGCTGCCCAAGCAGTTCAAAAGATATAGCACCGCTGATGACAGACGGATCTGTAGTCCAGTGGTTAACACGTCGGACTGGTAATCCAGGGATCGCAGGTTCGATCCCCCCGTCTGACCCTAATAAAATTAAGTCTTTCAGATGGGACTTTAAACCGAGGTCTCATGTCGGTGCTTTACACCGTGCACGTAAAAGACCCAGAGGAGACTCTGGAATGGGTCTCTGTCTATATCATTGCACTCTCCTCCAAAAAATCTAAAACTACTAATCTCTGTAGGAGGCGTCACTCATATGGGCAACCGGTAGCGACGATAAATAAACATAAAACTCACAATGACAGAACAAGTAAAACTGCCCTCCTTTGACACTTACATTTGATACATTTATCATTTTTGGTTGTTCTGTGAACACTGGTGGAATCGGGAATGGATTCCTTTCTGCAAGCCCCGACCTGATCACATAGTGGTCAATTGTTCCCTGACTGCCAAGGTCATGCGGAGGCCTCCAGCCAATATGGAGGTTTATCAGCAGTGGGCTTTTGGTATGTTCATTCACTGTATACGGGTTAGTAAACATCTGCATCACCATGAACATTGGTGTGGAACTGATGTTCAACGTCACATTTTCAACTGGTCCTGGTGGGTCAACTATGAAAATGGGAAGAAGTTAAATATACATACATGTAGTAATTTCGATATAACATTGATGAAACTGTAATATTTATTTTGACAATAGACTCCCAACATATTTGGGGAATTTAATGATTTAATTTGAAGGGGTTTTATTTACTGTTCCCTACTACCCGCACCCGATACCTACCAAGTACACACCCGCGTCTACCATATAATCACCTGACAATATATGTACATGTCCTCGCCTCCCATAGCAACACTTGGCAATATACGTACATGTCCTCACCTCCCATAGCAACACTTGACAATATTATGTACATGACCTCGTCTCCCATAGCAACACTTGGCAATATACGTAAAAGTACTGAACCCCCATAGCAACAATTGGCAATATACATACAAACCCTTGTCTCCCATAGCAACACTTGGCAATATATGTACATGTCCTCACCTCCCATAGCAACACTTGGCAATATACGTACATGTCCTCACCTCCCATAGCAACACTTGGCAATATATGTACAAGCACTTGACCCCCATAGCAACAATTGGCAATATATGTACATGTCCTTGCCTCCCATAGCAACACTTGGCAATATATGTACAAGCACTTGACCCCCATAGCAACAATTGGCAATATACATACAAACCCTTGTCTCCCATAGCAACACTAGGCAATATATGTACAAGCCTTCGCCTCCCATAGCAACATTTGGCAATATATGTACAAGCACTTGACCCCCACAGCAACAATTGGCAATATATGTACATGTCCTCGCCTCCCATAGCAACACTTGGCAATATATGTACAAGCACTTGACCCCCATAGCAACAATTGGCAATATACGTACACACCCATGTCTCCCATAGCAACACTAGGCAATATATGTACAAGCCTTCACCTCACATAGCAACACTTGGCAATATACGTACAAACCCATGTCTCCCATAGCAACACTTGGCAATATATGTACATGTCCTCGCCTCCCATAGCAACACCTGGCAATATATGTACAAGCACTTGACCCCCATAGCAACAATTGGCAATATATGTACATGTCCTCGCCTCCCATAGCAACACTTGGCAATATATGTACACGCACTTGACCCCCATAGCAACAATTGGCAATATACGTACACACCCTTGTCTCCCATAGCAACACTAGGCAATATATGTACAAGCCTTCACCTCACATAGCAACACTTGGCAATATACATACAAGCACTTGACCCCCATAGCAACAATTGGCAATATATGTACAAACCCGTGTCTCCCATAGCAACACTTGGCAATATATGTACAAGCCTTCACCTCACATAGCAACACTTGGCAATATACATACAAGCACTTGTCTCCCATAGAAACACCCGGCAACATGTGTATAATCAGTCAACTCACATAAATAACACTTGGCAATATATGTACACAGCCTGACCTCACATAGAAACACTTGGCAATATACGTACATGGCCTGACCTCACATAGAAATACTTGGCAATATACGTACATGGCCTGACCTCACATAGAAACACTTGGCAATATACGTACATGGCCTAACCTCACATAGAAACACTTGGCAATATACGTACATGGCCTGACCTCACATAGAAACACTTGGCAATATACATACATGGCCTGACCTCACAATAGAAACACTTGGCAATATACGTACACAGCCTGACCTCACATAGAAACACTTGGCAATATACGTACACAGCCTGACCTCACATAGAAACACTTGGCAATATACGTACATGGCCTGACCTCACATAGAAACACTTGGCAATATATGTACATGGCCTGACCTCACATAGCAACACTTGGCAATATACGTACATGGCCTGACCTCACATAGAAACACTTGGCAATATACATACATGGCCTGACCTCACATAGCAACACTTGGCAATATACGTACATGGCCTGACCTCACTTGGCAATATACGTACACGGCCTGACCTCACAATAGAAACACTTGGCAATATACGTACACAGCCTGACCTCACATAGAAACACTTGGCAATATACGTACACAGCCTGACCTCACATAGAAACACTTGGCAATATACGTACACTGCCTGATCTCACATAGCAACACTTGGCAATATACGTACATGGCCTGACCTCACATAGAAACACTTGGCAATATATGTACATGGCCTGACCTCACATAGCAACACTTGGCAATATACGTACATGGCCTGACCTCACATAGAAACACTTGGCAATATACGTACATGGCCTGACCTCACATAGCAACACTTGGCAATATACGTACATGGCCTGACCTCACTTGGCAATATACGTACACGGCCTGACCTCACATAGAAACACTTGGCAATATATGTACATGGCCTGACCTCACATAGCAACACTTGGCAATATACGTACATGGCCTGACCTCACTTGGCAATATACGTACACGGCCTGACCTCACATAGAAACACTTGGCAATATACGTACATGGCCTAACCTCACATAGCAACACTTGGCAATATATACGTACAAGCACTTGACCCCCATAGCAACACTTGGCAATATATGTACAAGCCTTCACCTCACATAGCAACACTTGGCAATATACATACAAGCACTTGACCCCCATAGCAACAATTGGCAATATATGTACAAACCCGTGTCTCCCATAGCAACACTTGGCAATATATGTACAAGCCTTCACCTCACATAGCAACACTTGGCAATATACGTACAAGCACTTGTCTCCCATAGAAACACCCGGCAACATGTGTATAATCAGTCAACTCACATAAATAACACTTGGCAATATATGTACACAGCCTGACCTCACATAGAAACACTTGGCAATATACGTACATGGCCTGACCTCACATAGAAATACTTGGCAATATACGTACATGGCCTGACCTCACATAGAAACACTTGGCAATATACGTACATTGCCTAACCTCACATAGAAACACTTGGCAATATACGTACATGGCCTGACCTCACATAGAAACACTTGGCAATATACATACATGGCCTGACCTCACAATAGAAACACTTGGCAATATACGTACACAGCCTGACCTCACATAGAAACACTTGGCAATATACGTACACAGCCTGACCTCACATAGAAACACTTGGCATTATATGTACACGGCCTGATCTCACATAGCAACACTTGGCAATATACGTACATGGCCTGACCTCACATAGAAACACTTGGCAATATATGTACATGGCCTGACCTCACATAGCAACACTTGGCAATATACGTACATGGCCTGACCTCACATAGAAACACTTGGCAATATATGTACATGGCCTGACCTCACATGGCAATATACGTACATGGCCTGACCTCACATAGAAACACTTGGCAATATACGTACATGGCCTGACCTCACATAGCAACACTTGGCAATATACGTACATGGCCTGACCTCACATAGAAACACTTGGCAATATACGTACATGGCCTGACCTCACATAGAAACACTTGGCAATATATGTACATGGCCTGACCTCACATAGAAACACTTGGCAATATATGTACATGGCCTGACCTCGCATAGCAACACTTGGCAATATACGTACATGGCCTGACCTCACTTGGCAATATACGTACACGGCCTGACCTCACATAGAAACACTTGGCAATATACGTACATGGCCTAACCTCACATAGCAACACTTGGCAATATACGTACATGGCCTGACCTCACATAGCAACACTTGGCAATATACGTACACGGCCTGACCTCACATAGCAACACTTGGCAATATACGTACACGGCCTGACCTCACACAGAAACACTTGGCAATATACGTACACAGCCTGACCTCACATAGCAACACTTGACAATATACGTACACAGCCTGACCTCACACAGAAACACTTGGCAATATACGTACATGGCCTGACCTCACATAGCAACACTTGACAATATACGTACATGTTCTCGCCTCACATCTGTATCCTGTTATAGCACTGCAGTCTGAAACATGTTAAAAACAAACATACAGCCCTTATAAATTAATTGCTCGATTCTCATCCTTGCCACCCCTTCTTATTAAAATCTGCCCCCTCCCCCACCCCTCAATCAATCCTAACAAGTTAAAAACAAAAAATACACTATCTCAAAAAATAAAATTGATTGAATACATGAAGAATTAATGTCACTATGTTGTTATCCAATGGGGGTTCATGACATAGTTCAGGTTAAATATAGCCAAGCATGACAAGAGTGGAGTTCATGACATAGTACAGGTTATATATAGCCAAGCATGACAAGAGTGGAGTTCATGACATAGTACAGGTTATATATAGCCAAGCATGACAGAGTGGATTTTATGACATAGTTCAGGTTATATATAGCCAAGCATGACAGAGTGGATTTTATGACATAGTTCAGGTTATATATAGCCAAGCATGACAGAGTGGATTTTATGACATAGTTCAGGTTATATATAGTCAAGCATGACAAGAGTGGAGTTCATGACATAGTACAGGTGGTTATATATAGCCAAGCATGACAGAGTGGATTTCATGACATAGTACAGGTTATATATAGCCAAGCATGACAAGAGTGAATTTCATGAAATAATACGGGTTGAATATAGCCAAGCACTCACTTATAAGACAGGAAGCCACTTTGAGGCCATAATCTGTAACATGTTTCACAAACTCACAGAGATTATATGCATGGATACGGTATAGGGAGGCAAAAACAAGTTGAATCCAATACACATAACCTAACCGCACCTATTTGCTTATGTAGAAAAACTGTTAAGAAAATAACACTATGAAATGTCTTCTTACTTGTCAGATCCACTCTGAATACTGTCCAAGGACCACTGACATTACATCTGGACACTGCCTTCACCTGTATAGAAGAACATAAAATAGAACCGCCTCCGTGATCGAGTGCTTTAGGTCGCTGATGGTCACGGGTTCGAGGCCCGCTTAGACCCGTGTCTCTTTATATGAAAATGTTGGCAGTTTCTTATGGAGGTTGGTGCACCAAGTACTGGTTAACCGCTGGAGCCAGCCGTGGAAAGGTGTTATAAACAGCCCGTCGCTCAAATCGGCAACCATAGCGCCATTAAATAAACTTAAATAATGCAGCTTCAATTTTATTAAAAAGATTAGATAGGACATAATCATTATTATGGTGCAAAATCCAACACAAGTACTGTCCACTAGGGAACAACCGGCAAATCCAAACACAAGTACTGTCCGCTAGGGAATTTCTGAGAAATCCAACACAAGTACTGTCCACTAGGGAACAACTGGCAAACTTACAGAAACATCAGACTGGGAAGCATGTGAGATGGAACGGTAGTCGCCAGATCGGACAGGTGGGTTTTCTACAGGTACTCCACTTTCCTCCCACACGAATGACCACATTATGCTTTCATCCGCGCCAACGAGAGTGATTAATATATAAGTTGTTAAAACTTGCTTCGCAATCGTTGTAAAATAAATAAAGTTTAAACCTTAATCCTACCTGGGCAAAGAAAACACAGTCTAAGGAGTTGTCTGCAATGGTCATCAAAATATGCTGAGATTGACTTTTCTGAAAGAAATAATGTATCTTATAGCAACAAGAGCAGGGATCATTCTAGAGGGCGATGTGGGCGACTAGGGACCCTGACTTCACCCTCTGGGGGCCCCACTTCTCCCTAAAAAAAAATTCAAACAAAATTTTGTCTAGTAAGATACACTGGCCCATTATAAAGCACTCCTCCTATTCAAATGTTGTATTTAATGGTTGTACTGTGCATTCTAACCATATTTTGCAGAAGTATATTAAAGAACACCATTTAAGGAAGTGATCACGTGCCTTGTCACTTCTCCCAAACATTCTGACCTAGAATGAACCCTGAACAAGAGTAAGCAACTTGGGATAAACACATTTCTCTCAATGAAAGACATTGCTGGGTTTTCTATTACTTCTATTACCTCCCTTGACAGATAAAGTCTGACTTATCTCGAAATGTATATTGATCCTTTTAGTTGGATTCCTTTGTTTTTGCTGCTGTTTTCTAACCAGATGTTGCGGTAGGATGAATATAATTTTATCCATATCATGCTAATTAATTGATATGGTAACCAATCTTTACAGTAAAGTACCCAATGGACATTCTGTAAATCTGTCGAGATTTAATAATTTAATAATATTCAAGAAAACGAATGATAAAAAGATTGCATGTGGTGCAAAGGAAACTAACGATAAAAACAGAGGAAACCGATTAAGAGGACAAATCTACTTTCAGGAGTATTCAAGGGCAGTAACTGACTAATATTTCTCTATTAGACTGCTGTTACCTTGCACTGTTATTGCAAAACCTTCAAAGTGCTTAACTTCGGGGACAAATATCGAATCAGAAAACAAGAATAGTAAGCGTTTTCCACTTTATAGTGCTGTTTGCAATGTTTCCATTAAAATACAAAAAAGGATTACTGAGAAAGGGCGTGTCATGGACAGACACATGCACAGACAATTACTATTACGATATCGCACTGCACTTCACCAAGGTATATTACAATAACATAATATTAAATGGTGTTGATGACACATAATCGGGTACAAACCATTGTCCTGAAGATGGGTAGACTGTCCCTGGACACGTCCTTGCAGTGTCGTCTCACCATCGGGTTCCAGTCATAGTGATCTACGTCCGACTCCTGCCAACCTTGAATAAAACTTCAATTCTAGATCTATGGACTGGTTTACAACAACAGGTTTATCAGATCTAACAAATATGCATGCTTATGTTGCAAACTAAAGTCTTAGGCCCAAACTAAAGTCTTAGGCCCAAGCTAATGTTTTAGGCCCAAGCTTTATGATTCTACAAGCTTTATGATTCTACAAGCTTTATGATTCTACAAGCTTACAAACTTTATGATTCTACAAGCTTTATGATTCTAAGCTTTATGATTCTACAAGCTTTATGATTCTACAAGCTTTATGATTCTACAAGCTTATAAGCTTTATGATTCTACAAGCTTTATGCTTCTACAAGCTTATGATTCTACAAGATTTATGATTCTACAAGCTTTAGTCTACAAGATTTATGATTCTACAAGCTTTATGATTCTACAAGCTTTATGATTCTACAAGCTTTATGATTCTACAAGTACAAGCTTTATGATTCTACAAGCTTTATGATTCTACAAGTACAAGCTTTATGATTCTACAGGCTTTATGATTCTACAAGCTTTATGATTCTATAAGCTTTATGATTCTACAAGTACAAGCTTTATGATTCTACAAGCTTTATGATTATACAAGTACAAGCTTTATGATTCTACAAGCTTTATGATTCTACAAGCTTTATGAATCTACAAGATTAATGATTCTACAAGCTTTATGATTCTACAAGCTTTATGATTCTACAAGATTTATGATTCTACAAGCTTTATGATTCTACAATATTTGATTCTACAAGATTAATGATTCTACAAGCTTTATGATTCTACAAGCTTTATGATTCTACAAGCTTAAGCTTTATGATTCTACAAGCTTTATGAATCTACAAGATTAATGATTCTACAAGCTTTATGAATCTACAAGCTTTATGATTCTACAAGCTTTATGATTATACAAGCTTTATGATTCTACAAGCTTTATGAATCTACAAGCTTTATGATTCTACAATCTTTATGAATCTACAAGATTAATGATTCTACAAGCTTTATGATTCTACAAGCTTTGTGATTCTACAAGCTTTATGATTCTACAAGTTTTATTATTCTAAAAGCTTTATGATTCTACAAGCTTTATGATTCTACAAGCTTTATGATTCTACAAGCTTTGTGATTCTACAAGCTTTATGATTCTACAAACTTACAAGCTTTATGATTCTACAAGCTTTATGATTCTAAGCTTTATAATTCTACAAGCTTTATGATTCTACAAGCTTTATGAATCTACAAGATTAATGATTCTACAAGCTTTATGATTCTACAAGCTTTATGATTCTACAAGATTTATGATTCTACAAGCTTTATGATTCTACAATATTTGATTCTACAAGATTAATGATTCTACAAGATTAATGATTCTACAAGCTTTATGATTCTACAAGCTTTATGATTCTACAAGCTTAAGCTTTATGATTCTACAAGCTTTATGAATCTACAAGATTAATGATTCTACAAGCTTTATGAATCTACAAGCTTTATGATTCTACAAGCTTTATGATTATACAAGCTTTATGATTCTACAAGCTTTATGAATCTACAAGCTTTATGATTCTACAATCTTTATGAATCTACAAGATTAATGATTCTACAAGCTTTATGATTCTACAAGCTTTGTGATTCTACAAGCTTTATGATTCTACAAGTTTTATTATTCTAAAAGCTTTATGATTCTACAAGCTTTATGATTCTACAAGCTTTATGATTCTACAAGCTTTGTGATTCTACAAGCTTTATGATTCTACAAACTTACAAGCTTTATGATTCTACAAGCTTTATGATTCTAAGCTTTATAATTCTACAAGCTTTATGATTCTACAAGCTTTATGAATCTACAAGATTAATGATTCTACAAGCTTTATGATTCTACAAGCTTTATGATTCTACAAGCTTTATGAATCTACAAGATTAATGATTCTACAAGCTTTATGATTCTACAAGCTTTATGAATCTACAAGCTTTATGATTCTACAACCTTTATGATTCTACAAGCTTTATGATTCTACAAGCTTTATGATTCTACAAGCTTTATGATTCTAAGCTTTATGATTCTACAAGCTTTATAATTCTACAACCATTATGTTTCTAAGCTTTATGATTCTACAAGCTTTATGATTCTAAGCTTTATGATTCTACAAGCTTTATGATTCTACAAGCTTTGTGATTCTACAAGCTTTATGATTCTACAAGTTTTATTATTCTAAAAGCTTTATGATTCTACAAGCTTTATGATTCTACAAGCTTTATGATTCTACAAGATTTGTGATTCTACAAGCTTTATGATTCTACAAGCTTACAAGCTTTATGATTCTACAATCTTTATGATTCTACAAGCTTTATGAATCTACAAGATTAATGATTCTACAAGCTTTATGATTCTACAAGCTTTATGATTCTACAAGCTTTATGAATCTACAAGATTAATGATTCTACAAGCTTTATGATTCTACAAGCTTTATGATTCTACAAGCTTTATGAATCTACAAGCTTTATGATTCTAAGCTTTATGATTCTACAAGCTTTATGATTCTACACGCTTTATGATTCAACAAGCTTTATGATTCTACAATATTAATGATTCTACAAGCTTTATGATTCTACAAGATTAATGATTCTACAAGCTTATGATTCTACAAGCTTTATGAATCTACAAGCTTTATGAATCTACAAGCTTTATTCAACATTGTTTTGTTGAATATAATATCGATGTCACAAACAAAGCACATCCATAAGCCAATCAAGATCCTGATAAATCAGCTGTCGACTAGACTACTCTTCGGCCAAGCAACATCCCAGTAAAACAAATCCAAGCTCAACAAATTTGAATTGCAACAAAATCACATCCCAGCAACGTCCCAGCTAATACATACAAGGACATGTTTCATCCTCTTATTAAGCCTTTAATAATTGAACTGATAACTTAGGAGACATCCCGACTCCCCTGACAGTAAACTCCTCTAAACAAAAGTTTCTTTGTTGTTCGGTGGCCGTTCGGTTTCAAAGTGCTTCATTGCAATTGCCTGAAGATTGGCTGATTGAGAATGGAATTCATTCAAATGTTCCTACAAAATTGAACGAGATAACAACATTCTTGCATAGAGTTCTATATCATTTGTCTATGTAGATCGGATGCCCTATTACACACTCACTTCTCACCAATGGACTGCAGGTTCGATCCTCAGTCTGGCGGCTCTGGAGGGCGAGATGGAATAGTTGTTGCCAGATCGTAGACAGGTAGGTTTCCTTTCACAAGAAGAACTTCATAATTATTATATTCTTGCATCCGTGACATAGAGAGGGATTACGGGCCCTTGATAAACCTTGTTTCGCAATCATTGCAAACTATAAAGTAAACATTAAATTGAGTGTATTTACCTGCTGGTGGGTCCCAATTCATGACGGCCATAAAATTTGACTGTGCAGGGGTGTCCTTGTTTCTATAGTAATATACACCATTTCCTGTGTAGCGAATGTTTCTAACCAAACCCGGTTTCAATACTGTTGAAGGATGAATAATTAAATTACAATATATTCTAACACGACCCAGCTAATAACATACATACTTGTAGAGTAAAATCTACCTCGGGTTATTCTGCGATATACCTACCTTGAACTATGCTGCTATGGCTATTCCATTTATACAATGCGTGTAAAGTTTTATGAATGAAAGTCACGTGATGTTTGTAAATACTACCGTGTGAATTTGCGGAAGTGAGCTATTTTTAGAATCAGATAATCTCTTGTCCGTCTTGTTTTTCTGTTAAGTAACGTTTCAGTTACTACTATTCTGTACAGTTTTATTTGACAAAATAAATAAAATTATTGATCAATTACAACTTTTGCACTAGATTGATATTTTCCATAAAAAATAACGTCATCACCCCTTACGCGGGAGGAAATTTCGAAAGCCAAATGCAGCGGAGTAGCACGGCGTTTGAAAAAAATACTCCTTTGATTCTCGTCTAAAATTATTAGAAGTAAGTCATGTTAGAATCGAAATAATAAGTATCAACCGTGGTATATCGCAGAATAACCCTCGTTTGTCGTTCTTATGCGTAGAAATATAAATTTCTACGCATAAGAACTTCAAACTCGGGTTATTCTGCGATATACCACGGTTGATACTTATTATTTCTTAAATAAACAATCAAAGGGCAATAACTCTGGTGTTAGATGCTAAGTGCACTTGCACCACAACACTATGGTGATACATGTATATTTTAGGCTTCAGAAAATTCCACCCATTGAGGATTGGGAACACCTGACAAATCCAAACACAAGTACCGTCCACTAGGGAACAACCAGCAAATCCAAACACAAGTACTGTCCACTAGGGAACACCTGACAAATCCAAACACAAGTACCGTCCACTAGGGAACAATCAGCAAATCCAAACACAAGTACTGTCCACTAGGGAACACCTGACAAATCCAAACACAAGTACTGTCCGCTAGGGAACAACCGGCAAATCCAAACACAAGTACTGTCCACTAGGGAACAACCGGCAAATCCAACCACAAGTACTGTCCACTAGGGAACAACCGGCAAATCCAAACACAAGTACTGTCCACTAGGGAACAACCAGCAAATCCAAACACAAGTACTGTCCACTAGGGAACAACCAGCAAATCCAAACACAAGTACTGTCCACTAGGGAACAACCGGCAAATCCAAACACAAGTACTGTCCACTAGGGAACAACCGGCAAATCCAACCACAAGTACTGTCCACTAGGGAACAACCGGCAAATCCAACCACAAGTACTGTCCACTAGGGAACAACCGGCAAATCCAACCACAAGTACTGTCCACTAGGGAACACCTGACAAATCCAAACACAAGTACTGTCCACTAGGGAACAACCAGCAAATCCAAACACAAGTACTGTCCGCTAGGGAATTTCTGAGAAATCCAACACAAGTACTGTCCACTAGGGAACAACCGGCAAATCCAAACACAAGTACTGTCCACTAGGGAACACCTGACAAATCCAAACACAAGTACTGTCCACTAGGGAACAACCGGCAAATCCAAACACAAGTACTGTCCACTAGGGAATTTCTGAGAAATCCAACACAAGTACTGTCCACTAGGGAACATCCGGCAAATCCAAACACAAGTACTGTCCACTAGGGAACACCTGACAAATCCAAACACAAGTACTGTCCACTAGGGAACACCTGACAAATCCAAACACAAGTACTGTCCACTAGGGAACATCCGGCAAATCCAAACACAAGTACTGTCCACTAGGGAACACCTGACAAATCCAAACACAAGTACTGTCCACTAGGGAACATCCGGCAAATCCAAACACAAGTACTGTCCACTAGGGAACACCTGACAAATCCAAACACAAGTACTGTCCACTAGGGAACAACCGGCAAATCCAACACAAGTACTGTCCACTAGGGAACACCTGACAAATCCAAACACAAGTACTGTCCACTAGGGAACAACTGGCAAATCCAAACACAAGTACTGTCCACTAGGGAACAACCGGCAAATCCAACACAAGTACTGTCCTCTAGGGAACAACCGGCAAATCCAACACAAGTACTGTCCACTAGGGAACAACCGGCAAATCCAACACAAGTACTGTCCTCTAGGGAACAACCGGCAAATCCAACACAAGTACTGTCCACTAGGGAACAACCGGCAAATCCAACACAAGTACTGTCCACTAGGGAACAACCGGCAAATCCAAACACAAGTACTGTCCACTAGGGAACAATCGGCGAATCCAAACACAAGTACTGTCCACTAGGGAACAACCGGCGAATCCAAACACAAGTAAAGCTGTCATACAAGTACTTTCCACTAGGGAATATCTGAGAAATCCAACACAAGTGAAGCTGTCTACAGTCAAACCTGTCTTAAGCAGCCAGCCAATAGAATCACAGAAAGTGGCTGCTTACCACAGGTGGCTGCTTAATAGAGGTCAAATGTATAATAGGAAGTCGTGATAGCTCAGTGGTTGCGCATTCGCTTCACGTGCGAAAGGCCTGGAGTTCGAGCCCCGCTGGAGCCGTTACGATTGTGTCCTTAGGCAAGGCATTTAAATTCCACATGCCTCTTCTCTCTCCCTCGTGGCGATGGATTCCATCAGGAATGAGGTCTCGAGAGTGATTAGTATAAGTTATAAGAACTTGTTTCGCAATCGAGCTAAAATAAATTTGTATAAACTAAATGTATAATACAACAGCATATTGGGAATCTGGAAACCGGCTGCTTAATACAGGTTGGCTGCTTAATGGAGGTGACCACTAACACAAGTTTGACTGTAGTCATACAAGTACTGTCACACCTGGTTCAAACAGCTAGTCGATTAATGGAGCGGGGGGGGGGGGGGAATTTGCTTAATAAATGTGACTGCATCACACGATATACAGCATAGTTATATATTGTGATCAAATAAGATTTTATGGCTGTCCGATTAGCGCAGTGGTTAGAACGCTCACTTCTCACCAATGCAACCCGGGTTTGATCCTCAGACCGGGAAGTATACGAGATGGTACGGTGGTCGCCATATCGGACAGGTGGGGTTTCTCCGGGTACTAAGTTTCCTCCCACACGAATGACCACATTTACGCTTTCATCCGCGCCAACAAGAGCGATTAATATAAGTTGTTAGAACTTGCTTAGCAATCGTTGCAAAATAAATAAAGATTAAACAAACAAAACAAAAAACAAGAACAAAAAAATGATTTTACAAATAAATAGCATTTTTTATGTTTAAACTTGAAATGTAAATTATGTTGATTTTACCGGGTCGTTTGACAGGAGCACTGAATCCAAGGGAGCCGAATTGGTTGATTGCAATAACCCTGTAACTATCATTGTTACACATAGTACGTAGATCCTTCTTGAACCTCGTACCCATCAGCTGAAACATAATTAATGCAATATAGTCTTTCTAGCATCGTTGAAAGGGACAGCACATGCTGATACAGTGGAGCAAACCTCTCTAAACCGGACATCTTCGGGACTGATTTACAGAGTTTTCCGGTTTTCAGAGGTTTTTCATTGATGTGTTTTCAAAACTGCATATAACCTTTATAAAATATAAAGGGATGAAATATTTTTGAAAAACAGTCCTTTAAATATTATGCTGATACATTGAATGTTTCCATTTGCTTAATCATAATTTATTCCTGGATTCCATTGGCATTAGCCTCCTTGTCATTGTTAGAACCAGCCTTTCACCGCTATCATCAGGGCAGTGAGTTAGTTCCCTATCAGGTACAAGTCATAAATTAACGATATTTGAGAAAGTAACATGCAGAGGATGGAGAATTGAATACTGGTTCTTCTCCACCACAACAAACTGACTTTGTATAATAATGCTCCAGAGTGAGCCATGTACAAATCAAAGGGAAGGAGTAAAAAGTTGTACAGAACCTCAACATTGGACCAAGTAGGATCTCACTGTGTCTCTTCCATGACTTACCCATCCTATAACTGCTACAGAACCTTTATTGGACGAGGTAGGATCTCACTGTGTCTCTTCCATGACATACCCACCACATAACTGCTACAAAACCACACGTTGGACCAGGTAGGATCTCACCATGTCTCTTTCATGATATACCCATCCCATAACTGCTACAGAACCGTTGTTGGACAAGATAGGATCTTGCAGTGCATCTCTTCCATGACTTACCCATCCTATAAACTGCTACACAATAATTGATGGCCTAGTTAGGATCTGAGTGCGTCTCTTCCATGACTTACCCATCCTATAACGGCTACACAGTAATTGATGGTCTAGTTAGGAGCTGAGTGCATCTCTTCCATGACTTACCCATCCTATAAACTGCTACACAATAATTGATGGCCTAGTTTGGATCTGAGTGCGTCTCTTCCATGACTTACCCATCATATAAACTGCTATACAATAATTGATGGCCTAATTAGGATCTGAGTGCGTCTCTTCCATGACTTACCCATCCTATAAACTGCTATACAATAATTGATGGCCTAATTAGGATCTGAGTGCGTCTCTTCCATGACTTACCCATCCTATAAACTGCTACACAGTAATTGATGGTCTAGTTAGGATCTGTGTGCATCTCTTCCATGACTTACCCATCCTATAAACTGCTACACAGTAATTGATGGCCTAGTTAGGATCTGAGTGCATCTCTTCCATGACTTACCCATCCTATAAACTGCTACACAGTCATTGATGGCCTAGTTTGGATCTGAGTGCATCTCTTCCCCCACATACCCATCCTATAAACTGTTACACAATAATTGATGGTCTAGTTAGGATCTGAGTGTGTCTCTTCCATGACGTACCCATCCTATAAACTGCTACACAGTCATTGATGGCCTAGTTTGGATCTGAGTGCATCTCTTCCCCCACATACCCATCCTATAAACTGTTACACAATAATTGATGGCCTAGTTAGGATCTGAGTGTGTCTCTTCCATGACTTACCCATCCTATAAACTGCTACACAGTAATTGATGGTCTAGTTAGGATCTGTGTGCATCTCTTCCATGACTTACCCATCCTATAAACTGTTACACAGTCATTGATGGCCTAGTTTGGATCTGAGTGCATCTCTTCCCCCACATACCCATCCTATAAACTGTTACACAATAATTGATGGCCTAGTTAGGATCTGAGTGTGTCTCTTCCATGACTTACCCATCCTATAAACTGCTACACAGTAATTGATGGTCTAGTTAGGATCTGTGTGCATCTCTTCCATGACTTACCCATCCTATAAACTGTTACACAGTCATTGATGGCCTAGTTTGGATCTGAGTGCATCTCTTCCCCCACATACCCATCCTATAAACTGTTACACAATAATTGATGGCCTAGTTAGGATCTGAGTGTGTCTCTTCCATGACTTACCCATCCTATAAACTGCTACACAGTAATTGATGGCCTAGTTAGGATCTGAGTGTGTCTCTTCCATGACTTACCCATCCTATAAACTGCTACACAGTAATTGATGGCCTAGTTAGGATCTGAATGCGTCTCTTCCATGACTTACCCATCCTATAACGGCTACAGAATCGTTGTTGGACCAATTATGATCTGAGTGTGTTTCTTCTATGATGTAGATTGTAGTGAATGGGGCAGATGTGGAGGATAATGTGGTCGCAGTGTTCCAGGAGAGTTCAATGCTGAGGGTACCAGTCTGGCTGATCGAGACATTAGGTACATTCGGTACATGCAGTAGGTAACCCCGGTTTGACACTGTTGAGATCAATGTAAAACAAGAGGATATTTTAAATTTTATTTATTTTACGATTGTGAAACAAGTTTTAACAACTTATATTAATCACTCTCGTTGGCGCAGATGAAAGCGTAAATGTGGTCATTCGTGTGGGAGAAAACCGAGTATCCGGAGAAAACCCACCTGTCCAATCTGACGACCACCGTACCATCTCACATACTTCCCGGTCCGAGGATCGAACCCGGGTTGCATTGGTGAGAAGCGAGCGACTTAGATGGATTGATTTTGATTTGTAATTATATCAGTAGCCCGATTAATAATCGATTATCTAATCGGTTTACCCGTCCAATTATTCCAATTAACCGATTATGGATTTTGAAACCGGTGCACATCACTAAATATGACTGATACAATTGTATCCATGAATACACCAGAAGCCACCATTTGAATAACATGGCTAAACAAAATTCTGGGGGAGCATGACCCCCCCCCCCCCCCACCACCATAGCCACCTCATTGTCGAATTCTGAACAAAATACTTTGACATAACTGAAGTTTGACTTAACGAAATTCTATATAAACGGAGCCAGTTATATGTAATATGATAGTGTCTGAAACGGGACTTTGATCCGACTTCGAGATAACCGGAGAATTCGACATTACGGATGTAGACTGTATACATATATTACAATTCATTTTGTATTTCCACAATTTAAACAATTTAACCCATTTCATTCTGGATACATTTAAAGACTTTTGCAAACAACATAGATCCAGATCAGCCGCAGCGTGACGCTGCATGCTGATCAGGATCTATGTTGTTTGCTACATAGCCAAGTGTCTTAGCAAGATCATCTGAATAGCAAACAGCATGGAGCCTGATCAGACAGCATGTTCCATGGCGGTTGATCTGGCTCTATGTTCTTTGCAAATACTGTTTGAACGGTATCCAGAATGAAATGGGTTAAATGGAATCACGGAAATGTGGTAACACAACATGTTCCGACATGCATTTGTAAACAGCAAGCAGCAGTAACCATATTACTATTCTATCCTTCTCAAGTCGTGATAGCGCAGTGGATGCGCGTTCGCTTCAGGTGCGAAAGGTCCGGAGTTTGAGCCCCGCTGGAGCCGTTACGATTGTGCCCTTAGGCAAGGCATTTAAATTCCACATTGCCTCTTCTCTCTCCATCGTGGAGATGGATTCCATCAGGAATGAGGTCTCGAGAGTGATTTATATAAGTTGAAATAACTTGTTTCGCAATCGAGCTAAAATAAATTTGTATAAATAAAAAAAATTAAATAAAATCCTTCTCCAGTCCGAACACCTTTCATGTATTACTTACCATGGCGTTGATATAGAACAGAACATGTGCCCACACAGCCTTGTCTCTGAAAGTAACAATATCCATTCAATAAATTCTAGTCATCCGAGAGAAGAGAGTATAGTTTATACAAAATTATTTTAGCGCGATTGCGAAACAAGTTCTTACAACTTTTATTAATCATTCTCGAGACCTCATTCCTGATGGAATCCATCGCCACGAGGGAGAGAGAAGAGGCAACGTGGAATTAAAAAATGCCTTGCCTAAGGGCACAATCGTAATGGCTCCAGTGGGGTTTCGAACTCCAAATCGTACAATAGTATAAAGAAAATGATGTGTGTGGTATGGTTTGTTTCTATACATGAATGGAATAAATATAATTATATAAGAAGGATAGGATGCTACATTAGGGGCTGCGCAGGACAGGGTGCTTCCCAACCCGCGCAGGACAGGGTGCTTCCCAACCAGCGCAGGACAGGGTGCTTCCCAACCCGCGCAGGACAGGGAGCTTCCCAACCCGCGCAGGACAGGGTGCTTCCCAACCCACGCAGGACAGGGTGCTTCCCAACCCGCGCAGGACAGGGAGCTTCCCAACCCGCGCAGGACAGGGTGCTTCCCAACCCGCGCAGGACAGGGTGCTTCCCAACCCGCGCAGGACAGGGAGCTTCCCAACCCGCGCAGGACAGGGAGCTTCCCAACCCGCGCAGGACAGGGTGCTTCCCAACCCGCGCAGGACAGGGAGCTTCCCAACCCGCGCAGGACAGGGTGCTTCCCAACCCGCGCAGGACAGGGAGCTTCCCAACCCGCGCAGGACAGGGTGCTTCCCAACCCGCGCAGGACAGGGAGCTTCCCAACCCGCGCAGGACAGGGTGCTTCCCAACCCGCGCAGGACAGGGCAGGACTTCCCAACCCGCGCAGGACAGGGTGCTTCCCAACCCGCGCAGGACAGGGAGCTTCCCAACCCGCGCAGGACAGGGAGCTTCCCAACCCGCACAGGACAGGGTGCTTCCCAACCCGCGCAGGACAGGGTGCTTCCCAACCCATTGCAACAGCACTAGAAACATCTCAAGCAAGTTCTCTCAATCGCACACTGTATGTTCATCCAGTACAAAGGCATGTTCATCCAGTACAAAGGCATGTTCATCCAGTACAAAGGCATGTTCATCCAGTACAAAGGCATGTTCATCCAGTACAAAGGCATGTTCATCCAGTACAAAGGCATGTTCATCCAGTACAAAGGCATGTTCATCCAGTACAAAGGCATGTTCATCCAGTACAAAGGTATGTTCATCCAGTACAAAGGCATGTTCATCCAGTACAAAGGTATGTTCATCCAGTACAAAGGCATGTTCATCCAGTACAAAGGTATGTTCATCCAGTACAAAGGTATGTTCATCCAGTACAAAGGCATGTTCATCCAGTACAAAGGCATGTTCATCCAGTACAAAGGTATGTTCATCCAGTACAAAGGTATGTTCATCCAGTACAAAGGCATGTTCATCCAGTACAAAGGCATGTTCATCCAGTACAAAGGTATGTTCATCCAGTACAAAGGTATGTTCATCCAGTACAAAGGCATGTTCATCCAGTACAAAGGCATGTTCATCCAGTACAAAGGTATGTTCATCCAGTACAAAGGTATGTTCATCCAGTACAAAGGCATGTTCATCCAGTACAAAGGCATGTTCATCCAGTACAAAGGTATGTTCATCCAGTACAAAGGTATGTTCATCCAGTACAAAGGCATGTTCATCCAGTACAAAGGCATGTTCATCCAGTACAAAGGCATGTTCATCCAGTACAAAGGCATGTTCATCCAGTACAAAGGCATGTTCATCCAGTACAAAGGCATGTTCATCCAGTACAAAGGCATGTTCATCCAGTACAAAGGCATGTTCATCCAGTACAAAGGCATGTCCAGTACAAAGGTATGTTCATCCAGTACAAAGGCATGTTCATCCAGTACAAAGGTATGTTCATCCAGTACAAAGGTATGTTCATCCAGTACAAAGGCATGTTCATCCAGTACAAAGGCATGTTCATCCAGTACAAAGGTATGTTCATCCAGTACAAAGGTATGTTCATCCAGTACAAAGGCATGTTCATCCAGTACAAAGGCATGTTCATCCAGTACAAAGGTATGTTCATCCAGTACAAAGGTATGTTCATCCAGTACAAAGGCATGTTCATCCAGTACAAAGGCATGTTCATCCAGTACAAAGGTATGTTCATCCAGTACAAAGGTATGTTCATCCAGTACAAAGGCATGTTCATCCAGTACAAAGGCATGTTCATCCAGTACAAAGGTATGTTCATCCAGTACAAAGGTATGTTCATCCAGTACAAAGGCATGTTCATCCAGTACAAAGGCTGTGAATGGAAAATTGTGGGGAAAAAAGAGGAATTCTGCCAAAATACTGAGAAAAAAATAGGATCCCACCACCTAAAAAATGAAAAGATTTTGAACCAAATATTGGAAAACTCTAAAAACTGAGGAAGAATTCAGTCCTGTGAATAGAGCCAGAACAATTACGCATAAAACAGCGATTTATTTTTAAAAACTTTATTTATTCTACAAGGATTGCGAAGCAAGTTCTAACAACTTATATTAATCACTCACGTTGGCGCGGATGAAAACATAATGTTTAGTTTAATCATATTTTATTGCATTCTATATATACAATGTACAATACAAAACAAATGAACAAACTTGTATAACTATCCATAATGCATGATTCGTGGCATTGTTTGCTCAAGGATTGTCATTATATGTTGAAGCAAATAGGTTGGGCCACAAGTTTTAACAACATTAGTTACGGCCCTCCCCATAAAACATAATGTGGTCATTCGTGTGGGAGGAAACCGGAGTACCCGTAGAAAACCCACCTGTCCGATCTGGCGACCGCCGTACCATCTCACATACTTCCCGATCCAAGGATCGAACCTGTGTTGCATTGGTGAGAAGCGAGCGCGCTAACCACTGCGCTAATCGGACAGCGATTTGGACTCCGATTAAATTGTATTGTCTCTATAAAGTTTATATCAAAATACTGACATTACAGTCTGCCATCCAGTGCCGAGTTCCTCTACATAGCAGCTCACAGTTAGTCTACAAGAACAAATAAAACAATAATGTAGAAGAGATTCCATATTCCTCTGAAAATGAAACTGTTTAATTTGATAAAACGCCTAATTTTACACATAGTATATTCACTGGCATTGTACAATAGAAGTAAAATAAATATATAGACATGTACTTACATAAAAACCTGAACAAAATTCTCGTTATTTACAAAAAGACATTGGTCTAAAAATAATTATGTTACCACACAATAACACATATTTGATCAATCATTATTATAAGCATAATTTTTGGTAAATTATATCATTGTTTCTAAAACCTTTGTTAACACTACACTAATTCTACAACTATCCTGTTCAGTCTGTCAATACATGAATGTTTTAAAACCATGAATAAAATTTTCTGAAGAACAATGTTTTACGGTGTTTCTTAAACGTTTCTACAGAATCCAAGTTTCTCAAATCTACGGGTAAAGTGTTCCATAGCTGTGGCCCTATTATACTATTTTGAAGCTCCTGTCACCAAATGTTTTTTGTTTGTTATACGGTACCTCATAACAACCAGTAACATCTGAAGAAATTCCTCATTTCAGGCATCCACATATATTTAGTATCTCTGAGATCATATCAAGCATACACATATATTTAGTATCTCTGAAATCATTTCAAGCATACACAATATATTTAGTATCTCTGAAATCATTTCAAGCATACACATATATTTAGTATCTCTGAAATCATTTCAAGCATACACATATATTTAGTATCTCTGAAATCATTTCAAGCATACACATATATTTAGTATCTCTGAAATCATTTCAGGTATACACATACAGTTTACATCCGTTATGTCAAAGTCGGTTATGTCGAATTCTCCGGTTATCTCGAAATCAGATCAAAATCGTTTCAGACGCTATCATTTTACATATAACTGGTTCTGTTTATATAGAATTTTGTTAAGTCAAACTTCAGTTATGTCGAAGTATTTTGTTCGATCCGGCGGAATTCGACATAACTGATGTAGACTGTATATATAGTATCTCTGAGATCATTTCAGGTGTCCAGTACTATCCACATATATTTGGTATTGTAAAGTATCTCTCATGTCCTGAAATTTACAATTTTAAATACAGTTAAAACAAATAATTACACATTAAGCGGCTACCACATTGTTTGTTCTTTTATTCCGTTAGTCACATCAATTAAGCATAATGATATTTAATTTATTGTATGCAATATCAGTTAGTAAGAAATAAATCATAACTGAATCAATAACAAAGTAAAAGCAACAACACATGCCTCCATCTTTTATTTACGCGGTGATACCAATGACCGGTTACGATGTAAATTTCGCCTCATAAATTTATACCAGTAGCAATATATGCCATATAAGTGATTTCAAGTGAGTATCGGGCACCTTACAAATGTCAAATGCAGCCGATAGATAACAAATTCATTATAATTCACCTAATTATTGACTACATCAATGAAAACTTATGCGAGTGTAATGAAAAAACAACAAGTTTTGAATAAATGAAGGTAAATTTACCACTCATTAGTATTCACCGATATTAGGGTCACTGGGGATCTTGCATGTGACGTCATAGAAATAATACAAAATATTGTTTAACTCTTTGCACGCTAGCCTTGAAAATAACAGTCGAATATGTCATGCAATGTAACAACACAATTCTAATGAAATTCCACGACATATTTCAAAAAGTTTTCAGCTACAAATATGAAAATAACATTAATGAATTGTCATCTGCTTGTGTGTTTTACGTTTATTTATCGTCACTACCGGTTGCCCATATGAGCGACGCCTCCTGAAGAGATTAGTCATTTTAGATTTTTGGAGGATAGTGCATGATACAGACAGAGACCCATTCCAGAGTCTCCTCTGGTTCTTTTACGTGCACGGTGTACAGCACCGACACAAGACTTCGGTTTAACATCCCATCTGAAAAACTGTTAATTTTATTATGGTCAGACGGGGGATCGAACCTGCGATCCCTGGATTACCAGTCCAGCATGTTACCATTGGACTACAGATCCGCCTGTAGATTTGTCGTCTGCTACAAATATTTGAACTATTTATAGCCCTAATTTTACCCATTATGCAAAGAGTTAAACTGATGTGTTGAACTACAATTAGCATTATGTAGGCTTACAGCTCTAGAGCATATTTCGGGAAGGGCCGTAACTAATGTTGCTAGAACTTGTGGCCCGACCCGTTTGCTTTTATTTAATGTGTCATGTTTTGTATTCACATGTATATGTAAAACGAATCGAGCAATAAAATATGATTAAACCAGGGTTCATTCTAGGTCAGAATATTTGGGAGAAGTGAGAAAGCGCGTGATCGCTTCCTTAAATGGTGTTCTTTAATATACTTCTGCAAAATAGGGTTAAAATGCACACAGTACAACCATTAAATACAACACTTGAATAGAAGGAGTGCTTTATAATGGGCCAGAGTATCTTACTAGACAAAATTTTGTTTGAAAATCGTAAAAATTTCCCACATCGCCCTCTAGAATGATCCCTGATTAAACTAAACAGAAAAGAGGATATTCAGCATTAGGTAGCTCTCATGACACACAAAAACAAATAGACCAGTTAACACCTACTCAGAAACCAACCATTTTTATCTTATAAAACAGCGACAGCCCATTTATGTTGTATTAGTTATCCACTTAGACCGAACAAAACAGGGATGGGAAATAGAGCATCTGTTGGCATATTTACATCCTGACTGATAATGTTGCTCTCAAAAGTAGTTCACTGAAATTTACTTAAAACAGCAGGAAGATAAGAATAATGAGATGTCGGTGGTAGTAGGCCATTATCATTAATTGCTAGGTTTTCAAGATGTCGGTGGTAGTAGGCCATTATCATTAATTGCTAGGTTTTCAAGATGTCGGTGGTAGTAGGCCATTATCATTAATTGCTAGGTTTTCAAGATGTCGGTGGTAGTAGGCCATTATCATTAATTGCTAGGTTTTCAAGATGTCGGTGGTAGTAGGCCATTATCATTAATTGTTAGGTTTTCAAGATGTCGGTGGTAGTAGGCCATTATCAATTAATTGCTATGTTTTCAAGATGTTGGTGGTAGTAGGCCATTATCAATTAATTGCTATGTTTTCAAGATGTTGGTGGTAGTAGGCCATTATCAATTAATTGCTCGGTTTTCAAGATATTGGTGGTAGTAGGCCATTATCATTAATTCCTATGTTTTCAAGATGTCGGTGGTAGTAGGCCATTATCAATTAATTGCTAGGTTTTCAAGATGTCGGTGGTAGTAGGCCATTATCATTAATTGCTAGGTTTTCAAGATGTCGGTGGTAGTAGGCCATTATCATTAATTGTTAGGTTTTCAAGATGTCGGTGGTAGTAGGCCATTATCAATTAATTGCTAGGTTTTCAAGATGTCGGTGGTAGTAGGCCATTATCAATTAATTGCTAGGTTTTCAACACTATTCTGCCTACCAGTCACAGAGCTGCCTATAGGCTGTGTCGGGTCTACAGCTAGCTCTGAGAAAAACCAAAAATATAAGTTCTCAAAATGCAATAAAAAGTGATGGTAGACGAGATTTCACTGAAAAATTAAAATCTCAATATTATTATATTGTATTATATTGTATTATATTGTTACTACGAAAATGAATAAACAAGATCTACTTTACAATAAGACATCTTATACGCATCTATGTATATCAGATGCTTTTTTAATACTTACAAAGCGGGTTTGTTTGCTAGATGGCAGAGGCGACAATGACCGGAATGCTCGGTCCACCACACCCTGAACCAGGGGCTATTGCAGTGTAGGAAAAGGTGCATTTTCCTCGCCTTTATATTGGATGGAATTACTGATACATTTATGTCCTTAAATGCACCAGAAGCCACAAATTGAAGTATTAGTATATATTAGGTTAAAACAATTATGGGTGGGCAGCATGGCCCCAGACCCCTCTAGCCACTTTGTACCTATATGGCCCCAGACCCCTCTAGCCACTTTGTACCTATATGGCCCCAGACCCCTCTAGCCACTTTGTACCTATATGGCCCCAGACCCCTCTAGCCACTTTGTACCTATATGGCCCCAAACCCCTCTAGCCACTTTGTACTTATATGGCCCCAGACTCCTCTAGCCACTTTGTACCTATATGGCCCCAGACCCCTCTAGCCACTTTGTACCTATATGGCCCCAGACCCCTCTAGCCACTTTGTACCTATATGGCCCCAGACTCCTCTAGCTACTTTGTACCTATATGGCCCCAGACCCCTCTAGCCACTTTGTACCTATATGGCCCCAGACTCCTCTAGCCACTTTGTACCTATATGGCCCCAGACTCCTCTAGCCACTTTGTACCTATATGGCCCCAGACCCCTCTAGCCACTGTGTACCTATATGACCCCAGACTCCTCTAGCCACTTTGTACCTATATGGCCCCAGACTCCTCTAGCTACTTTGTACCTATATGGCCCCAGACCCCTCTAGCTACTTTGTACCTATATGGCCCCAGACCCCTCTAGCCACTTTGTACCTATATGTATAGTGCTCGATTGCTGTGGCTTACACTTATGATAGTATAGGCCTGTAGTAAACAATATATTTCCACAGTAAAACTAAACTTGCAGTACATAGCAAACAGTACAGTCCACAGTAAAGCTAAACTTGCAGTACATAGCAAACAGTACAGTCCACAGTAAAGCTGAACATCTGTAATACACAATACATGTCCACAGTAAAGCTAAACTTGCTGTAGTAAAGCTTACTACAGCAAGTTTCACTTTACTGTCGAAATGTATTGTATACTGCAACAAGCTTAACTTTGTTTTAGTAAACAATACATTTTCTCTGTAAAGCTAAACTACATTTGCACAATTTAAAGCTAATCTACCTGTAATACACAATACAATACAATACATTGCTACAATAAAGTTAAACTTGTTACAGTAAACAATACATTTTGACAGTAAAGTGAAACTTGCTGTAGTATACAAAATAGTCCATACTAAAGGTAATGCCATATTCCAGCTAAAAAAAGAAATTGCAAATATCCTGTTTTTTTTATACCAGTAGCCTAATTAAAATATAAAATGCTATAAATGATGTATGCACATTAATTTCAATGCTATTATTGATTTCAATGCTATTATTGATTTCAATGCTATTATTGATTTATTATTGATTTCAATGCTATTATTGATTTCAATGCTATTTATTATTGATTTCAATGTTATTATTGATTTCAATGCAATTATTGATTTCAATGCTAGTATTGATGTATTATTGATTTCAATGCTATTATTGATTTATTATTGATTTCAATGCTATTATTGATTTCAATGCTATTTATTATTGATTTCAATGTTATTATTGATTTCAATGCAATTATTGATTTATTATTGATTTCACTGCTATTATTGATTTCAATGCTAACTTTTATTATGCTATTATTATTGTTTTCAATGCTATTATAGATTTCAATGCAATTATTAATGCAATTATTGATTTCAATGCTATTTATTATTGATTTCAATGCTATTATTGATTTCAATGCAATTATTGATTTCAATGCTAACTTTTATTATGCTATTATTATTGTTTTCAATGCTATTATAGATTTCAATGCAATTATTAATGCAATTATTGATTTCAATGCTATTTATTATTGATTTCAATGTTATTATTAATTTCAATGCAATTATTGATTTCAATGCTATTATTGATTTCAATGCTATTTATTATTGATTTCAATGTTATTATTGATTTCAATGCAATTATTGATTTCAATGCTATTTATTATTGATTTCAATGTTAGTATTGATTTCAATGCAATTATTGATTTCAATGCTAACTTTTATTATGCTATTATTATTGTTTTCAATGCTATTATAGATTTCAATGCAATTATTAATGCAATTATTGATTTCAATGCTATTATTAATTTCAATGCAATTATTAATTTCAATGCTATTATAGATTTCAATGCTATTATTAATTTCAATGCTATTATGATTTGCTACCACGAAACGGAGCTCTGAAGAGACTCCCAAACGAAAAGACAATATCATATGCTAGTCAATAATTAGATTATATATATTTCAACATTGTGAAAGTACAATAAAAACAGGTTGGATTTTATTATTGCAAAACTTGAATAATACTCGCTTTGTAACGAATAAAATTTTATCACATAACATTGCTTGTATTCAGTTTAATACCACCATCACATTTTCTTGTAATACTATGTACACACGTGTAATACAACCTGGAAGGATTCTGATTGGTCGCGGTATGACAGCTTGCACATTCGACATATAGTTTCTACTTCATTTGTTGAAAATCAACTGTTTAGATTAATAAAATGCTAAATATGCATTATTGGCATTATGGTTAAAAGTATTGTGTTGATTATTTGCTTGGAGTTGTTTGATTTCATTATCAGGGACTATTTACTACGGCGTATGAATACACCATACTGATTGCCTTGAGACGTACCGATAATAAGACTCAAACTGTCAAATGTATACTGGCAAACAAAAAACTTTTTTTCCGAATTATGGTTGTTGTTACATTACTTTGGTAATAAAAATAAATGGTTGTATGGTATGAAATCACTACCGTAATCGTCTATGTATAAGACACACTTTTTTCCGTCTAAAATAGTATCCAAAAATCTGCTGTGTCTTATACTCCAGTTTAGAACTAAATTCCATTATTTCAAAGACTCAAAAACAACAAATGGCGTATTACAACAAAGAGAAATAAATGTTTCATACTATTTTTCTATAAGTCAAGTAACGTGCCGTATTTGTTCCGGATTTCGTTCGAGTCTATATATATCTATATCGTGTGGCAAATCATTTAAAGTTAAAAATGTTATTTAATTTATGATAAAAAAATAGAAAATCTAGATAGGCAATAGATTATCTGTATCTCGTGTAAGATCATACATGTACAATATACATGTATAATACGGCAACAACTTATTTACAAATTGTAACGTCAAACGTATCTACATATAAAGATACATTACCACTTGATCCAGGCATAGCGTTTCACACTGAGCCTCACACAAGGTCGACTGAGTAGCATTAGTGTAGCTAAATCCTCCAACACGCCACACCAAACAGTCTACAAACACAAACATATAAATACATTTATACAAAGCAGTAGTCCACCATTTTCCAAAATTAGTTGCCATATCTTTTACGCGATTTCATTTTGGGCTTGCAACTTTGGCATTACATCAGTTCAGTTTGCGTTTATCTCCATTGCTAAAATGACACAAGGATAGAAAGATAAGCACTCCATCGAGGGATAAACAACAGATCATTTCATCTGATAACAGACACAAAAACTAGAGCAGAACTAGAGTGTCAAAAGATCCTGGGTTGTTCACCTGACATCACCAGAGTGCTAAGCAGATATTGCAATTGTGTGTTTAACGTTAAATTATCGTCGCTACCGGTTGCCCATATGAGCGACGCCTCCTGAAGAGATTAGTCATTTTTAGAATATTTGAGGATAGTGCATGATACAGACAGAGACCCATTCCAGATTCTCCTCTGGTTCTTTTACGTGCACAGTGTAAAGCACCGACACGAGACCTCGGTTTATCATCCCATCTGAAAGACTGTTAATTTTATTCGAACCTGCGATCCCTGGATTACCAGTCCAGCATGTTACCACTGGACTACAGATCTGTCTGTGTATTTTGCAATTGTGACGACTAAACTAGTTATTAAGTTGTTTTCCCAATACTTGTAACCAGGTTTGAATAATATTGATACAAAGATATAAGTATAGTGTTTGGATATTTTGATATAGGTCGGTCAAAATAAAAATTACCTGTATTTTGGGTTCTGTGGTTGAAATGCTAGCAGTTCTTATTCAAATTTTAAAAACAAAAAAACACTGACTGCCGCAAAAACGGTAATCACCGGTCATATAGACACCCCCCCTCTCAAAATAATGACCCGCGCACAGGCAATATTTTTTTACAACCAGGGGAGCGAAATATCTGTCCAATCAAACAAAATAACCAAACTGTGTTCATTCAGAGTACTTGATTTTCATCATCAGCCAATTTTCAGCTAGTGTTTTGACGAGACTGCAACAGGACTAGTGAGTTGAAAGGCTGCTTAGTTTGTTTTGATATTTTTATATACGTTTATTTATCGTCGGCCACTAGTTAATCAGGGTAACTCTTCCAGATGTACATTAGTCATTTTATTTTTTGTAGGATATTTATATGTTGTAAAACAACAAATAAATTGCCTATTAACCCATTCAACACCAAGTAACTGACATGGACTGGTCCATGATATTTTTAGACCAATAAATTAATAAAAAAATTACATTTGGATCAGTTCATTTATCAAAATGGGTAATTTTTTTTCTAAAAATAGTTATATTACTTGAAAAAAGTGCAGATCCTGATGAGACGGCTCGTCATGAGACGGCTCGTCACGAGCCGGCTCATCTGGATCTACACTTTTTTGTAAGCCAATTTAGAGGTCTGTGGTGTTGAAAGGGTTAAATACATAGTAAAAACATACAGTCTGTTCATTTATATTTCCAATCTTTCATTTCTTCTGATACCACATCCACTGTGAAGAGGTATTCAACTCAGCCTGATACACACCAACAATATTTCAAATTTTAAGGTTCAAATATAACCAGTGCTCGCCTGTGAATAACGTCACTGTGTTTACACACTGTATTCCTCCACCAAATAATACAGTATACCGACCTTCCGTTTGCAATGGCCTGAATTCTTATACCACATCTTTTCTACACATCAACTAGTCTGAAGTCTTCTCAAGTCACATAATTTCTCAAAAAACACAAACTATACACTGCCTGTCATAAATATGCATTTTTACCAAAAATAAATAAATTATTAGTTATTGGGACTACATTCGCGGATGCACTTCTGCCTATTTACGTATATACAACATGCAAGATAAAGAAGACGCTCCAATTACAGTATTCTAGAAATGGCAGTCTTTAATATCAAAGTTTTTTACTATTTCTTGCATATCTTAGGTGGAATATACATTATAAATACCCCTAATTTTTCCAATTACACTAGGCTTTTAACCCTTTCAACACTACAGACCTCTACATAGGCTTACAAAAGTGCAGATCCAGATGAACCGGACCGTGACAAGCCGTCTCATCTGGAATCTGCACTTTGTGACAGTAATATTACTATTTTTAAACAAAATTACCAATTTTGATAAATGAAACTGGTCCAAATGTAATTCTTATTAATTTATTGGTTTAAAAATATCATGCACCAGTCCATGTCAGTTACTTGACGTTGAATCGGTTAATAGTTTGCTTCGAGTCTTTGTCATATACTTCTTTCTATTACTGCCATGAAAGTGACCATGTTTGATGGCCATGGAGTAGACCACCAACATTTCCTGGGTAGATCTAAAAAAAATAACAACATAAAAAAACTAACAGACGCATCAGTAGTCCAGTGGTTAACACGTTGGTCGGACTGCGAATCCAGAGATCGCAGGTTCGACCCCCGCCTGACCATAATAATATTAACAGTGTTTTAAGTGGGACTTTAAACAGATTTCAAGTCGGTGCTTTACACTGTGTATCAACTAATCTGACATCTTTTCCCGCCGAAAGTATTTGGGATAAAGTCAGAAGACATCCGTACAAATTACTTCCTGTTTAAAATCAACCTTGGTTGCGTTTTTTACTGTTCTACAAGTTTTCGGTCTTATTTCTTAGAAACATATTCATGCTTTAAAGAAACACTGAGATATGGAACAACAAGTTGAACCTTCTTCACCAACTATCAATGAAATTATATTGTCACGTGGTACAGCAGGTAATTGTGTTCAAAATACGTGTGTTCGTGAACACCGAAAGTGCATTCCCCACCCACATGAGTAGCAAACAGTTTACACACACTGTTAGCCATCACATAGTTAGAAAGGAACTTCTAAATTGTTTATGGTAGGATAAATGACTGTTGAATAATGTCACGCCTCGTTATGTCGCTCTTAACACTTCCCCCTCCCCCATTAGAGTTTGTTAATTTAAATGATTGCGAAGCAAGTTTTAACAACTTATATTAATCACTCTCATTGGCTGGATGTAAATGTGGGAGTACCCGGAAAAAACCCACCTGTCCGATCTGGCGACCACTGTACCATCTCGCATACTTCCTGGTGTGCGGATTGAACCCGGGTTGTATAGGTGAGAAGCGAGCGTGCTAACCACTGCACTAATCTGAGTTTGTTCACACTTTAACTAAATCATAAATAATTGGCAATTTATCACTATAACTCTGATTTACAGATCGAGAGTCGTCACCGATTGAATGTCTGCTTTTAACTATAGCTTTGTAGATCCTTTTATCTACTTAACCCTTTCAACACCACAGACCTCAATAGGCTTACAAAAAGTGTAGATCCAGATGAGCCGGCTCGTAACGAGCCGTCTCATCAGGATCTGCACTTTTTGCCAGTAATATTACAATTTTTAAAAAATAATTTACCCATTTTGATAAATCTACTGATCCAAATGTAATTTTCTTATTAATTTAATTGGTCTAAAAATGTCATGGACCAGTCTATGGCAGTTACTTGGTGTTGAATGGGTTAACTATCACATAACATTTTAGAATAACTCACGATTCTAGACTGCGCCTGCCAATTATAAAAAACTGACTTATTGTTCGGCAGTATCAAGTAAATTAATAATTGATGCACCAATCCATAAAATGATCGACGCACCAATCCATAGTTATACCATTCATCGTCGACACACAATCCATAGTTATACCATTCATCGTCGACACACAATCCATAGTTATACCATTCATCGTCGACACACAATCCATAGTTATACCATTCATCGTCGACACACAATCCATAGTTATACCATTCATCGTCGACACACAATCCATAGTTATACCATTCATCGTCGACACACAATCCATAGTTATACCATTCATCGTCGACACACAATCCATAGTTATACCATTCATCGTCGACACACAATCCATAGTTATACCATTCATCGTCGACACACAATCCATAGTTATACCATTCATCGTCGACACACCAATCCATAATTATACCATTCATCGTCGACACACAATCCATAGTTATACCATTCATCGTCGACGCACAATCCATAGTTATACCATTCATCGTCGACACACAATCCATAGTTATACCATTCAGGGTCGACACACCAATCCATAGTTATATACCATTCATTGTCGACACACCAATCCATAGTTATATACCATTCATCGTCGACACACAATCCATAGTTATACCATTCATTGTCGACACACCAATCCATAGTTATATACCATTCATTGTCGACACACCAATCCATAGTTATACCATTCATGGTCGACACACCAATCCATAGTTATACCATTCATGGTCGACACACCAATCCATAGTTATACCATTCATGGTCGACACACCAATCCATAGTTATACCATTCATCGTCGACACACAATCCATAGTTATACCATTCATCGTCGACACACAATCCATAGTTATACCATTCATCGTCGACACACAATCCATAGTTATACCATTCATCGTCGACACACAATCCATAGTTATACCATTCATCGTCGACACACCATCCATAATTATACCATTCATCGTCGACACACCAATCCATAGTTATACCATTCATCGTCGACACAATCCATAGTTATACCATTCATCGTCGACACACAATCCATAGTTATACCATTCATCGTCGACACACAATCCATAGTTATACCATTCATCGTCGACACACAATCCATAGTTATACCATTCATCGTCGACACACAATCCATAGTTATACCATTCATCGTCGACACACCAATCCATAGTTATACCATTCATCGTCGACACACAATCCATAGTTATACCATTCATCGTCGACACACAATCCATAATTATACCATTCATCGTCGACACACAACCAAAACCATTCATCGACACACAATCCATAGTTATACCATTCAGGTCGACACACAATCCATAGTTATACCATTCATCGTCGACACACAATCCATAGTTATACCATTCATCGTGACACACAATCCATAGTTATACCATTCATTGTCGACACACCAATCCATAGTTATATACCATTCATCGTCGACACACCAATCCATAGTTATACCATTCATCGTCGACACACAATCCATAGTTATACCATTCATTGTCGACACACCAATCCATAGTTATATACCATTCATGGTCGACACACCAATCCATAGTTATACCATTCATGGTCGACACACCAATCCATAGTTATACCATTCATCGTCGACACACAATCCATAGTTATATACCATTCATGGTCGACACACCAATCCATAGTTATACCATTCATTGTCGACACACCAATCCATAGTTATATACCATTCATGGTCGACACACCAATCCATAGTTATACCATTCATTGTCGACACACCAATCCATAGTTATATACCATTCATGGTCGACACACCAATCCATAGTTATACCATTCATTGTCGACACACCAATCCATAGTTATATACCATTCATTGTCGACACACCAATCCATAGTTATATACCATTCATGGTCGACACACCAATCCATAGTTATACCATTCATGATTCATTGTCGACACACCAATCCACAGTTATACCATTCATTGTCGACACACCAATCCATAGTTATACCATTCATGGTCGACACACCAATCCATAGTTATATACCATTCATGGTCAACACACCAATCCATAATCATAGTTGACTCACCAATCCACAGTTACTAAGTTATACATATATATTACTTTGAGAAAATGGAGCCAAATGCTGTAAAAATTAATTTGGGGATATAGTGGGTTTATATATGTTTGGTTGCTGTATTCTGCCATCCAACTGGTCTGTAATGTTATCGAGGTAGTGTTCTTGCATACCCTGTACATGTTGTGTATTACAAATTACAATGACATAATATTCAGGTCTTGGCTTCAACATTCGAGGTGGTGCTGACAACCCGCATATTCCGGGGGACACTGGCATATTTGTGACAAAAGTGAGGGAAAATGGTGCTGCATACAGCGATGGTCGCCTCACGGAAGGAGATAGAATTTTATCGGTATATGTTTAAACACGCATATTAGAATAACCCCACTCATAGAGCTGCATACAAACATCTTAGTACTGTAGAGTTAGTTTATACAAATTTATTTTAGCTCGATTGCGAAACAAGTTTGTACAACTTAATCACTCTCGAGACCTCATTCTTGATGGAATCCATCGCTACGAGGGAGAGAGAAGAGGAATTTAAATGCCTTGCCTAAAGGGAATAATAGTTATGGCTCCAGCGGGGCTCGAACTCTGGGCCGAACACGTTACAACTGCATGACTCCACTATCTTGCGTGGAAGTATATATCCGTATATGGTGATGCTGTAGAATTTTCTATCCTGTCTTGGCCCTGTGGGCTGAGAGATGATCGGGACACCCAGTTTTGCTGCATCTCTGTGTTTTCTGCACCGGTCTTTAGATGACAGTTCTTTTGGTAATAGTCAAACCTGTCTTAAGCAGCCAGCCAAGGGAATCACCGATAGATGGCTGTTAAATAAAAGTCAGATATGTAATATAATAACGTTGCAAATTCATCTGTATCTGGCTGCTTAATGCAGGTTGGCCTATTAACATAGGTGGTGACCACTAACACAGGTTAGACTGTATATATTCTGTATGTAAACTGAACTTTTGTTGATTGCACCATCAAATTCAACTGTGGAAGTCGTGGTAGCGCAGTGGATGCGCGTTCGCTTCAGGTGCGAAAGGTCCGGAGTTCGAGCCCCACTGGAGCCGTTACGATTGTGCCCTTAGGCAAGGCATTTAAATTCCACGTTGCTTCTCTCTCCCTCGTGGCGATGGATTCCATCAGGAATGAGGTCTCGAGATGTATAGTACATGTATACATGTACAGTCTACATCCGTTATGTCGAATTCTGTCGGACCGAACAAAATACTTCGACATAACCAAAGTTTGACGTAAACAGAGCTAGTTATATATAAAATGATAGTGTCTGAATTGGGACTGTGATCTGATTTCGACATAACAGACTGACATAGCGGATGTAGACTTGTACCAGTAAAAATTGCCACAAATGATGGCAGTTCTCCAGTGAAATTATTAGTTTTTCCTCGGCATCTGTGAGTGGGTACACTGTATAGTATACATATAGAACATGTTGGCCTCTAAAAAACCTGGTGACCAGCTCCTGTGAGGGGTAACTTGTTGGTGAGAATGATTTCACAAAGGTTTGCCTGTATATGTAGTTTGCATCTGTGTTTCACAAGGTTTGCCTGTAGATGTAGTTTGCATCTGTGTTTCACAAGGTTTGCCTGTATATGTAGTTTGCATCTGTGTTTCACAAGGTTTGCCTGTAGACGTAGTTTGTATCTGTGTTTCACGCAGGTTTGCCTGTAGACGTAGTTTGCATCTGTGTTTCACGCAGGTTTGCCTGTAGATGTAGTTTGCATCTGTGTTTCATGCATGTTTGCCTGTAGATGTAGTTTGCATCTGTGTTTCACGCAGGTTTGCCTGTAGATGTAGTTTGTATCTGTGTTTCATGCAGGTTTGCCTGTAGATGTAGTTTGCATCTGTGTTTCATGCATGTTTGCCTGTAGATGTAGTTTGCATCTGTGTTTCACGCAGGTTTGCCTGTAGATGTAGTTTGTATCTGTGTTTCATGCAGGTTTGCCTGTAGATGTAGTTTGCATCTGTGTTTCATGCATGTTTGCCTGTAGATGTAGTTTGCATCTGTGTTTCACGCAGGTTTGCCTGTAGATGTAGTTTGTATCTGTGTTTCATGCAGGTTTGCCTGTAGATGTAGTTTGCATCTGTGTTTCATGCATGTTTGCCTGTAGATGTAGTTTGCATCTGTGTTTCACGCAGGTTTGCCTGTAGATGTAGTTTGTATCTGTGTTTCATGCAGGTTTGCCTGTAGATGTAGTTTGCATCTGTGTTTCACAAGGTTTGCCTGTAGATGCAGTTTGTATCTGTGTTTCATGCAGGTTTGCCTGTAGATGTAGTTTGCATCTGTGTTTCACAAGGTTTGCCTGTAGATGTAGTTTGTATCTGTGTTTCACAAGGTTTGCCTGTAGTTTGTATCTGTGTTTCACGCAGGTTTGCCTGTAGATGTAGTTTGCATCTGTGTTTCACAAGGTTTGCCTGTAGATGTAGTTTGCATCTGTGTTTCACAAGGTTTGCCTGTCAACGTAGTTTGCATCTGTGTTTCATAAGGTTTGCCTGTAGATGTAGTTTGCATCTGTGTTTCACAAGGTTTGCCTGTCAACGTAGTTTGCATCTGTGTTTCACAAGGTTTGCCTGTCAACGTAGTTTGCATCTGTGTTTCACGCAGTGTTGTTGCATGTAACAGACAACACTACCGGTAGTTGATTTTAACATTACGACTACATTCAAACCTGTGAACAAGTGCTACAATAGGGAGAGGTGATACGTTCTTTGTGGATGTAGATGTAGTTTGTATCTGTGTTTCACAAGGTTTGCCTGTAGATGTAGTTTGTATCTGTGTTTCACAAGGTTTTCCTGTAGATGCAGTTTGTATCTGTGTTTCACACAGGTTTTCCTGTAGATGTAGTTTGCATCTGTGTTTCACAAGGTTTTCCTGTAGATGCAGTTTGTATCTGTGTTTCACACAGGTTTGCCTGTAGATGTAGTTTGTATCTGTGTTTCATGCAGGTTGGTCTGTAGATGTAGTTTGTATCTGTGTTTCACAAGGTTTGTCTGTAGATGTAGTTTGTATCTGTGTTTCACAAGGTTTGCCTGTAGATGTAGTTTGTATCTGTGTTTCACAAGGTTTGCCTGTAGACGTAGTTTGTATCTGTGTTTCACACAGGTTTGTCTGTAGATGTAGTTTGTATTTGTGTTTCACAAGGTTTGTCTGTAGATGTAGTTTGTATTTGTGTTTCACAAGGTTTGCCTGTAGACGTAGTTTGTATCTGTGTTTCACAAGGTTTGCCTGTAGATGTAGTTTGTATCTGTGTTTCACAAGGTTTGCCTGTAGATGTAGTTTTTATCTGTGTTTCACAAGGTTTGCCTGTAGACGTAGTTTGTATCTGTGTTTCACAAGGTTTGCCTGTAGACGTAGTTTGTATCTGTGTTTCACAAGGTTTGCCTGTAGACGTAGTTTGTATCTGTGTTTCACAAGGTTTGCCTGTAGATGTAGTTTGCATCTGTGTTTCACATGGTTTGCCTGTAGACGTAGTTTGTATCTGTGTTTCACATGGTTTGCCTGTAGACGTAGTTTGTATCTGTGTTTCACAAGGTTTGCCTGTAGATGTAGTTTGTATCTGTGTTTCACAAGGTTTGCCTGTAGATGTAGTTTGCATCTGTGTTTCACAAGGTTTGCCTGTAGATGTAGTTTGTATCTGTGTTTCACAAGGTTTGCCTGTATATGTAGTTTGTATCTGTGTTTCACAAGGTTTGCCTGTAGATGTAGTTTGTATCTGTGTTTCATGCAGGATTGCCTGTAGATGTAGTTTGCATCTGTGTTTCATGCAGGATTGCCTGTAGATGTAGTTTGTATCTGTGTTTCACGCAGGTTTGCCTGTAGATGTAGTTTGTATCTGTGTTTCACGCAGGTTTGCCTGTAGATGTAGTTTGCATCTGTGTTTCACAAGGTTTGCCTGTAGATGTAGTTTGCATCTGTGTTTCACAAGGTTTGCCTGTAGATGTAGTTTGCATCTGTGTTTCACAAGGTTTGCCTGTAGATGTAGTTTGCATCTGTGTTTGTTGTGTATTTCAGATCAATGGGAAGAGTTTGGTGGATGTATCGCACGAGGATGCTGTCCAGTGCTTTACGAAAGCCAAGGATACTGTCGTCCTGCAGGTGGAGCATGGAGCTCAGGCTAACATTATGGTGAGATGTTTTCACTAAGGTGGGGCATTGTCTGTCAGTGAGTACAATAAACCCATCTACCCTCGTAGTTTCTCATAGTTGTCCATCTCCGTGGGCGAATTGTTATGGTCGCTGACTTGTATATCACTGACGGTCGTGGGTTTGAGCCCCACTCAGGCCGTGTCTTATTTATATGAAAAAGTTGGCAGAGAGTTATTGCCCATTGAAAATTTTAGGTGACATTGTGCGCACTAGTTCTGTTAAATCCACAGCCGGAATACCTGGAAGAATAACAGCTGCATATACGTCCGGGGCCGGAGATCAAACCTGGGTGTAATGTGTTGAGTAGTGGCCATTCTGACTAACAACATGAATCATCAGACAACCATTAGACAACACAGTAGATAGAGGACAGTTAAATGGAAGTTGTGATAGCGCAGTGGTAGCGCATTCGCTTCAGATTCGAACGGTCTGGAGTTCGAGCCCCGCTGGAGCCATTACGATGTGCCCTTAGGCAAGGCATTTAATTCCACGCTGCCTCTTCTCTCCCCCGTGGCGATGGATTCCATCAGGAATGAGGTCTCGAGAGTGGTGATTAGTATAAGTTGTAAGAACTTGTTTCGCAATCGAGCTAAAATAAATTTGTATAAACTAAATGGTTTGACTAATCTAGTCATTCCATGATCTCACTGTCATCTTTATTGATAATTCTAACACGACTGCATTTTGTATACGCAAAGAAGGAATTTACCTGTGTTGAATCTGCAATAAAACATGGTTTAGCGCGTGACATCAAATAAACATGGTTTAGTGCGTGACATCAAATATCACTTAACCCATTCAACACCAAGTAACTCACATGGACTGGTCCATGATATTCATAAACCAATAAATTAATCAGAAAATCACATTTGGACCAGTTCATTTATCAAAATGGGTAATTTTGTCTAAAAATAGCAATATTACTGGCAAAAAATGCAGATCCTGATGAGACGGCTCGTCACAAGCTGGCTCATCTGGATCTACACTTTTTGTAAGCCTATTTAGAGGTCTGTGGTGTTGAAAGGGTTAATGCGACTTCATTTTTGTAGTTCTGTGACGTTATTTACGCATTCTGAAAAATAACACCAACTATTTGTGTGCTTTTTATATATTTTGGTCATGTTAGAATCGAAATAATATTTGTATTTACATTATTTATAGTCAAATAAAACATGGATTGTAGTTCTGAGCGCCGGAATTAACCACTTCCTGATTAATTCTTAACCATGTTTTATTCGCCAATAAACCGCAGAGGCAAATATTATTTCTTAAATAGTTTTATTAATATCATCACGTGAAGTAATGTGAGCATTTTATATTGCAGTGGAAACGAAAACAAGAAAAGTTGGCAAATAGCGACAACGAAGATGAACCCAAATCATCTAACATTGGCAAATACGTTGCAATTACCGTGTTTGTGGGACTTGCCATCGGTGGTGTGCTAATTTACAGGAAATTTTCAAAAGGTTTAGTGAGTTACCGGTGAACATGGTTCGGTATAGACGACTACTCAATTGTTAAGTTAGTGTTACTTAATGCAAATATATTGTACGTGTTAAGGGTTCCACAGAATACGATGTTTAACAGGGTAGCGACTAACATGAAATGTAGTAGAAGAAAGTTACAGTGATATACCTAGAAAATAATTCCATGTACATGTATTTACTTGCCAAAGAGGCTTGTAAAACGTATGTATTGCTTCCCCCTCCTCCCCTCTTTATAAATAGCATTCCATCAGGTTTAGTTGCTTGCAAACTCTGTATATACATCCACCATAACATATTGTGACAATAGAGGTACGTCACCATTCTTGTTTTCATTTTATTGCAGCATTTTGAAAGATACAAAATCTTTAATCCAATAAAAAGAAATTGTTCTTGTATAGACTTGTGATTTTAGATTCGAGTGAAATACTATTTCGTGTGTGGCTTTTTTAACTTCGGATAAAATCATGCGATTTCAGAAGATTCCATTGTACATGTTTGGACTATTTTTATTCGTTAAGACAAATTATAAACGTGATACTTGTCATAGGTCGAAAATAAACATTTAATATGTTGCTACCAAGACATATCTTTTTACATACATATTTATACACTACAGGAGAAAATAGTTCTATTAGCCCAGGCCGTGAATTCAATCATTCGGATTTAGCTATGCTATGAATCTATGATATCTTTTTACATACATATTTATACACTACAGGAGAAAATAGTTCTATTAGCCCAGGCCCTGAATTCAATCATACGGATTTAGCTATGCTATGAATCTATGAAATCTTTTTACATACATATTAATACACTACAGGAGAAAATAGTTCTATTAGCCCAGGCCGTGAATTCAATCAATCGGATTTAGCTATGCTATGAAATCTTTTTACATACATATTAATACACTACAGGAGAAAATAGTTCTATTAGCCCAGGCCGTGAATTCAATCAATCGGATTTAGCTATGCTATGAAATCTTTTTACATACATATTAATACACTACAGGAGAAAATAGTTCTATTAGCCCAGGCCGTGAATTCAATCAATCGGATTTAGCTATGCTATGAAATCTTTTTACATACATATTAATACACTACAGGAGAAAATAGTTCTATTAGCCCAGGCCGTGAATTCAATCAATCGGATTTAGCTATGCTATGAAATCTTTTTACATACATATTAATACACTACAGGAGAAAATAGTTCTATTAGCCCAGGCCATGAATTCAATCATTCGGATTTAGCTATGCTATGAATCTATGATATCTTTTTACAGACATATTTATACACTACATGAGAAAATAGTTCTATTAGCCCAGGCCGTGAATTCAATCATTCGGATTTAGCTATTCTATGAATCTTTGATATCTTTTTACATACATATTAATACACTACAGGAGAAAATAGTTCTATTAGCCCAGGCCGTGAATTCAATCATTCGGATTTAGCTATGCTATGGATCTATGATATCTTTTTACATACATATTTATACACTACAGGAGAAAATAGTTCTATTAGCCCAGGCCGTGAATTCAATCATTCGGATTTAGCTATGCTATGGATCTATGATTGAGCTCGCTTTGAGGCTTTGCCTTATTCATATTAATTAATATTATATAATAATGTGAATACATTCATGAACATGTTGTATAAACGTATGAACTGGGAGAGCTACAGTACCATTGTAAATATCCTGCTCGTCCCATACAGCGCGGTACAACAAATCCTCCGTACTGTGAACAGTGGATACAATGAAAACCGATGGAAATGTCAGAGCAATTGTTTCAATAGACTGTAACATTTATCGAGAATTGTGTATATTTACGATTGTGTGTATATGTGTAATGTTGTACTAGCGTTTCCTGGCAGTAAATGCAGGTTCGCAAACAATATAGTGAATATGCTACGAGTGATATCTGTGAATTTGCGAGAAAAATAATCAATTATTCCCAATCCAGTTAAAGTGACATAACATCAGTGAAAATGCAAATGTCTGCAGAATGTAATTTCCTATTACTAGTATATGGTATATTTTTTCCCCAATATTTGCTCAAAAACTCGAGTATTTCAACTAATAAACAAACGCGTATACGCGGTTTGTGTATACGCAGTTTGTGTATACGCAGTTTGTTGACATAACAAAATACTGTAAATAGTGTCGAAATCCATGCGGAATACAAAAGCGTGTATCTTGAATAATTCGATTTGTGGTACAGATTTACAGTTATATCTCACATGTGTGCCTATGCATATTTAATTGTCTAATCTTAGTTGAATTATCTCCAGATGACATGTATTGACTCCAATAACAAACAAACGTCAATTCAGGAGCATGGATGACAGTTATATGAAATTCTACTTTCACTTTTGAAAGTTTGTAGACCACAAAAACTGTTTATTGATTCAATATTAGTGTTCGAATGTATTCAGAAGAATTTGTAGTAGCAATGCATGCATACATTAACAAATGCATTTTGTTGGCCTTTTTGCGATGTAATGTTGCTTTAAACACAGTAGGTGTAAATATATACATTGGTACTTTGATTGTATAAATAGGTGTGTCAGTACTGAACACTAATGGGGGGGGGAAACATGCACTTAGTTCTCAGTTCTTAGTTCTGCATCTACCTCTTAGGAAGTTAAGTTGGTAAACATGTGTGATATATTCTAAAATGTTAATAATGAATAGTTGAAAAAAGTATTGGCGAGACAGGTCTTATCGTCTGTTTGTAGCGTTTATGTACACTGTGTGTATATTTATACAGCTTAACCTTTTTCAACACTACAGTCCTCTAAATAGACTTACAAAAAGTGTAGATCCAGATGAACCGGCTCGTAACGAGTCGTCTCATCAGGATCTGCACTTTTTGCCAGTAATTATTACTATTTTTAGATAAAATTACCCATTTTGATAAATGAACTGGTCCAAAGGTAATTTTCTTATTAATTTATTGGTCTAAAAATATCATGCGCCAGTCCATGTCGGTTACTTGGGATTGAATGGGTTAACGGGCTCCCAATTTCAGTTGCAAACCACATACATTCTGTCCCACCAAGTTGTGCAGCTTTATTTTGGAAATATGTATATAATTAAACTTCTTTAAAAGTCAAAAATTGGAACTTTATTCATACATAGAAAACAAATTATATGTGTTAGTTTCTTCGGAGGCTGTCGTGTAAACTGTTGATGTGCCATTTTGTATTATTGACCCCCCCCCCACCAAAAATAAAAAAATATAGTTGACCCCTCTACATTTTTCTTCTGAGTATGGCGACATATATATCTAGAAATGTACGTGCTTATGGACTTAGACAATGAGGCCCCTCAGATAGGTGGGACAGACTGGCTTTGTGAAAGGAATGTTCAATGTCATTAAAATTTAAAAAAATCAACAAAAATTGATGTTCCAAATATACTGGAATAGTTGTATTTGATGTTTACTGGCTTATATATATCGAGACACATGTACTGCATGGAGACTGACCAGGGATTGGTTACGAGTCTCCTTAATAAAGCTCGTATTTAAAGGTATAATCCTGCTAAAAAACGAAATTGCCAAAAAAAATCCCGCTTTTAATGCCAGCAATATTAACCCATTTCATTCTGGATACATTTATAGGCGTTTGCAAACAACATAGATCCTGATCAGATGGTATGTTCCATGGCGGCTGGCTGATCTGGCTCTATGTTCTTTGCAAATACTGTTTGAACGGTATCCAGAATGAAATGGGTTAATGAAACATGCTGAAAGTGATGTACGCACATTCATTTCATTGCTGTTTTGATTTGTTACAAGAAAACGGAGCTACCAAGAGTCTAATGACAAAAAGACTAGCCGGAAATCATGATAGCGCAATGGATGCACGTTCACTTCAGGTCCGAGCCCCGCTGGAGCCGTTAAAATTGTGCCCCTAGGCAAGGCATTTAAATTCCATGTTGCCTCTTCTCTCCCTCGTGGCAATGGATTCCATCAGGAATGAGGTCTCGAGAGTGATTAATACAAGTTATAAGAACATGTTTTGCAATTGAGCTAAAATAAATTTGTATAAACTAAAAAGACTAACCTACTAGTCACATAAGATTATATATTTTTCAAAAATGTTCAGGTACATTTAAAAATGTTTTAAAAAGATTGGATTACTGCAAAAACTGGTTTTGTAACGAATACATTTGTACAAAATGTACGATAGGAACTCTCTTTTTATAGAAATTGTGGCAATCAGTTTGAACAAGAATATATCTTCAAAATGTGAAGAATACAAAAGTTGTGCATGTTTACAATTGTTTGCTTGTGTTTACGCTTCGTACATTATTTTGTTTATGTATGTAATCACTCGGAGAATAAATTTTTATCATATCGGTAAGCCAAGGTCACTTTGTTTTTACTCTTGTTGCAAAATGCTGGTTATGTGTATTGAATTGAGGGCGACTAATAGGGACTCTAACTTTCGCCCCCCCACTTCTTCCCAAGAATTTTTTTAATTTTATTTTAAATTTTTTTTTACAATTTTCATTCCATAGTCTTGTCCAGTAATCTACTACGGCAATTGTAAAGCACTCCTATTCTACTGTATTTTATGGTTATATTGTGTACTTTCACCCAATTTTGATGATCTTTATTAAATAATACCATTAACCCATTTCATTCTAGATATATTTAAAGGCTTTTGCAAACAACATAGATCCAGATCAGCCGCAGCATGACGCTGCGTGCTGATCAGGATCTATGTTGTTTGCTGCATAGCCAAGTGTCTTAGCAAGATCATCTGAATAGCAAACAGCATAGATCCTGACGGCACGTTCTGTGGCGGTTGATCTGGCTCTATGTTCTTTGCAGATACCGTTTGAACGGTATCCAGAATGAAATGGGTTAACGGGTACAATTTTCTCCTTGATGTGCGACCAGGTCTGGCCAAATATATGTCATATTCTGAAATTCACATAGTCCGCCTCCGTGGTCGAGTGGTTAAGGTCGCTGACTTGTATACCACTGTAACCTATCATCACTGATGGTCACGGGTTCGAGCCCCGCTCAGGCCGTGTCTCATTTATATGAAACAGTTGGCAGTTTCTTACGGAAGTTGGTGCACCCAAGTACTGGTTAACCGCTGGAGCCTGCCCAGGAAAGGTGTTGTTAGGTAAATTGCCCGCTGGCGATATAGCCCGAAATGGTGCTGATGCAGGCGTAAAACCAGAAATATAACATAACTGAAATTCACATACAAAATAGAGTTATTTCTTGGAAAATATGGGGTAAATTATAATATAACACAACAGCATATTTTACTTCAATATTTATTGGTAAATCAGTTAGTTTATTTTGAAATGGACAACTTTATCATGGGTATACATGGATATTTTGTAGCAAATTCTACAATGTGTTCTTACACATGCGTCTACTAAATTAAAATCTCTACCAACGTACATAACTTTTTACAAATTTAATCAAATATTAAATTCATTTACTAAGAATATGCTGCATTAGAAATCCTATTTGCTGTCCCCGTCTTCCCATAATGACTCAGATTTTAAGCAGCATGAAGATCTACCCACAAGAAGTGGTTTTGTGCAAGTATTATTATAAATGATCTCCCTTTCTTGGTATTATAACAGTATTATTGTAAATTATCTCCCTTTCTTGGTATTATAACAGTATTATTGTAAATAATCTCCCTTTCTTTGTATTATAACAGTATTATTGTAAATTATCTCCCTTTCTTGGTATTATAACAGTATTATTGTAAATTATCTCCCTTACTTGGTATTATAACTATTATTGTAAATTATCTCCCTTTCTTGGTATTATAACTATTATTGTAAATTATCTCCCTTTCTTGGTGTTATATTTCGGGTTTTACGCCTGCATCAGCACCATTTTTGGGCTATATCGCCGGCGGGCAGTTTACCTAACAACACCTTTCCTGGGCAGGCTCCAGCGGTTAACCAGTACTTGGGTGCACCAACCTCCGTAAGAAACTGCCAACTTTTTCATATAAATGAAACACGGTCTGAGCGGGGCTCGAACTCGTGATGATAGGTTACAGTGGTATACAAGTCAGCGACCTTAACCACTCGACCACGGAGGCGGCTTGGTATTATAACATAGTGATATGTTTCTGAAACAACACGCATGTATAATATCGATTTAGAATGATTGTGCCAAGTCTGATCATTAATTATATACCGTATACATTGTATAAGACTGAAAACTGTTTCCGAGGGGGTACTTGGAACAGCCAGCACGTGCTACGAAATCATTCAGTTCAATTTTTGAATGTAAAATTACACTAGTCAATTGCACTAAATGGTGTAAAATTTCTATCAAAACGTATTATAATGATATTAAGTGGCACGTGTTGTACAGATCAGTTTTATTTTGAATAACATGCGACTTGTAATTATAATCAATAATTTTATTGGGAGAACAGGTGGCATGTACTTACTGACCAATGACATTAAAATCGGGGTGTAACTTAAGAACTACAGTACAATATATACGAGTGCAATGGGAGAGAACTGTTTGCGTATCTGATAGAGACAGTTTATATCTTCACAGACTGTGCATCCGTAACCCTTTCCTTCATAGAGATTTAGGTTAATATACTATTATATATATATATATATATATACAAACGACAGCCATTTAGCTATCATGCAGTGGATAAGTAGTCGCCATATCTATCCCACCTCCATAGATATTACTGGGACTACATAGAGATTTAGGTTAATATACTATTATATCTCCATACAAACGACAGCCATTTAGCTATCATGCAGTGGATAAGTAGGTCAATATCTATCCCACCTTCATAGATATTACTGGGACTACATAGAGATTTAGGTTAATATACTATTATATCTCCATACAAACGACAGCCATTTAGCTATCATGCAGTGGATAAGTAGTTGCCATATCTATCCCACCTCCATAGATATTACATGAGATTCTAGCCTTTATTATGAACATTGGTTTGGCTACTACATTGTCAATGTATGTCGTATTGGTAATGGCGTCAAGAGGTGCTTCTATGAGGGAAATGGTTTATGAACATTGGTCTGGCTACTACATTGTCAATGTATGTCGTATTGGTAATGGCGTCAAGAGGTGCTTCTATGAGGGAAAGGGTTTATGAACATTGGCTTGGCTACTACATTGTCAATTTATGTCGTATTGGTAATGGCGTCAAGAGGTGCTTCTATGAGGGAAAGGGTTAAGACAAGACCCGAACAGGTGCTGTTGATAATTGGTTACAAAACAAATATGATATATAAATAATGGATGATAATTATAAAGAATAATATGTCGTGTTATTCCAATGTTTCATCGTAAATATGATGAAGACTAAAATACAAAACGCACATTGATAACGTTGCCTGGTACCAAGCTTATTGGATCACATATCATGGATACCGCAGCTACGCATGACCGGCTGTGTCCCAACATTCGTTCTGGTCTTTGTGACTAGTATGTGACAAGCACACAACCAATTAAGTCACAATATTTATGTACACAATCTTCAAAACCTTTATAACTGATTGTTTACTAAAGTAAACACTGGGATTAATTTACAAATTAATTAATGTTTACCATTTGACTAATAAGAATTTAACTAAAACAAGTGCATGAGAATTAAACTAAAATGAGTGCATGGGAACCAACTCTATGAGTACATGGGAACCAACTCTATGAGTACATGGGAACCAACTCTATGAGTGCATTGGGAGCCAACTCTATGAGTGCATTGGGAGCCAACTCTATGAGTGCATGGGAACCAACTCTATGGGAGCCAACTCTATGAGTACATAGGAACCAACTCTATGGGAACCAACTCTATGAGTACATAGGAACCAACTCTATGGGAACCAACTCTATTGAGTACATAGGAACCAACTCTATGGGAACCAACTCTATGAGTACACAGGAACCAACTCTATGGGAACCAACTCTATGAGTACATAGGAACCAACTCTATGAGTATATAGGAACCAACTCTATGGGAACCAACTCTATGAGTACATAGGAACCAACTCTATGGGAACCAACTCTATGGGAACCAACTATATGAGTACATGGGAACCAACTCTATGAGTACATAGGAACCAACTCAATGGGAGCCAACTCTATGAGTACATAGGAACCAACTCTTTGAGTACATAGGAACCAACTCTATGAGTACATAGGAACCAACTCTATGAGTACATGGGAACCAACTCTATGAGTACATAGGAACCAACTCTGAGTACATGGGAACCAACTCTATGAGTACATAGGAACCAACTCTATGAGTACATAGGAACCAACTCTATGAGTACATGGGAACCAACTCTATGAGTACATGGGAACCAACTCTATGAGTACATGGGAACCAACTCTATGAGTACATGGGAACCAACTCTATGAGTACATGGGAGCCAACTCAACATATGTGCAAGAGGTCAGGAAGGTCACAATTAATACGGTATGTACCTCCAAATACTGTACTAAATCAATATCATTGTTCTCTTTACAGCTATGTACCACTTAATACTCGAATCAGTTAGCACCGATGAGTGCTATGGTGGCCACTATATTCCATTATTCTGCATTGCGTTAGCGAAATAACTCGGAGATTGATGGGCACATTTACTCCAGCCAACAGTATACTGTAAGCTATCGGTATACAGCTATATCAACCACACAAAGGATGCTCGTAAACAATCTCTATGATGAAGCTGTAATCTTTTCAATATTGCTACCATTGCAGATATTCGAGATGTTCATTTGTCCAGTAAAGTAAAGAACATGGTTGCCAGAGAACAATTTCCCCCAAAAAACATGGTTCCGGACCTCAACACATCTTCTCATTTTGGATTTCCTAGCCTGGAGAATACACCCCCTGCTGCGGCATTGGAGCTGGTACCCGGACCCTTGGATGCTGTATCTACTGTGATTGTGATAGAATCCAACTGCTGGTTCCCAAGTCTTCCTTTTGAACCTGTAGACAGACATATAGATAGAGTTAGTACTGTATACACCTGTCTCAACAAAGAGACATATGAACGGATGAGTGTGTGTTTTACGTTTATTTAGCGTCGCTACCGGTTGCCCATATGAGCTGAAGATTTTAGATTTTTGGAGGACAGTGCACTGATACAGAAAGAGACCCATTCCAGAGTCTCCTCTGGTTCTTTTACGTGCACGGTGTACAGCACCGACATGAGACCTCGGTTTAAATTCCCATCTGAAAGACTGTTCATTTTATTAGGGTCAGACGGAGGGGATCAAACCTGCGATCCCTGGATTACCAGTCCAACGTGTTAAGCACTGGACTACAGATCCGTCTGTGAACGGATGATTTAAGGCTGTATATACCTTTAAACAGTCATAGGGCTGCTTGCACATTTGCAACTCCACTATCTACACAACTCGACACTAACCTTATGAGTATGGCAACGAATAGCGATTATACTATTCGAATATTCGGTTGGGAAGGTATTCGAATATACGATACAATTCTATCAAAAACTCAAAATCACTCAAACTTCTAAAAATTGCCAAACTAACCTAATTTCTGTTTTATGCGTAAAAGTCATCTTCAAATGATTATTGATATTGTACTCGAATATGCTAAATCCAATTTGCATAGATTACACCTAGCAGTTTTCTTATTCTCAGAGCGATTCAAGCATTTCCAAATGTATGACTGAGCGGGTGGCATTTTTGAGGACAACAGGGATCAGTTTAGAGGGCGATGTGGGCGAAATTGTCGCCCTAGTGACCCTGACTTCGCCCTCTGGGGGCCCCACTTCTCCCTAAAAAAAAAAAATGTTTTGGTTTTTACGATTTTCAAACAAAATTTTGTCTAGTAAGATACACTGGCCCATTATAAAGCACTCCTATTCAAATGTTGTATTTAATGATTGTACTGTGCATTTTAACCCTATTTTGCAGAAGTATATTAAAGAACACCATTTATGGAAGCGATCACGCGCTTTCTCACTTCTCAATTCTGACCTAGAATGAACCCTGGACAATATATAAAAAAATCCCAAATATGGAATAGTATTCGGCCGTTCAAGCGAATATTCGTTGCCTTCCCTACTTATGAGTAACCACAACATGAGTAATATCTGATGTTACTGACACATATCACCTCTTTTCGTCTCAACCTAATATCACTGACCTACAGCATGTCATAGCATAAACTAGAAATTGTTTTTGAAAAAATCGTATATCTCGCCACTCACCAATGCTTCAGTGGAGTAATAAAAGCATGGAAGTGAAATATACGAAGTCATTGCAATAAAAAGTCATATGTAGTATTATGAAGTTTTGGAGATGAGGCACGGGCAAATTTTGTGTTATAAAATTGTTCAAATAGCCGTAAAACCAGAATAAAAGCATCCAGCTGGAACGCGATTACAATATTATATACCAAACTTATATATGTACAACTAGACATCATACTGATGATTCTTGCCAAGTTTGGTGAAAATCCAACAGGTGTTTTAAAGATGAAACATTGACAATCTTTGTGTTTATATATAAAAAATGTTCAAAGGACCGTAAATTCGCCAGAAATCGCTGGAACAGATAACAGGAATGGATTTCAATATGTACAACTAGACATCATACTGATGCTTCCTGCCAAGTTTGGTGGAAATCCAATAAGGGGTTTTGGAGATGAAGTGCAGACAAGGTAAACAAGACCGACAGAGAGATAGATGGCAAAGACAATATATCTCCCCCTATCATGGGGAGACATAATGATGTTAGGAATTCATTCTAGTTTTGCTTGTTTGATTTTGGGGGTTTAAAGTCGCTTCGGTCACACTGTGACTCTCCAGCTACGATTGGTGGAGGAAGAGCCCGGGTTCGCCTCAATATTTCAGACATGGACGGGCATCCTGATAGAACAAACGACATTCTGCAACAGGGATCATTCTAGAGGGCGATGTGGGCGAAATTGTCGCCCTAGGGACCCTGACTTCGCCCACTTCTCCCCTAAAAAATAAAAAAATTATTTTTTGGTTTTTACGATACACTGTCCCATTATAAAGCACTCCTATTCAAATGTTGTATTTAATGGTTGTTCTGTGCATTTAACCCTATTTTGCAGAAGTATATTAAAGAACACCATTTAAGTAAGCGATCACGTGCTTTCTCACTTCTCCCAAAAATTCTGACCTAGAATGAACCCTGCTGCAAGCCAGCTGGATAGCTTCCTCACATGAAATCATTCGACACCACCAGTGAGATTCCAACCTACAGCGGTGAGAGGCAAGTGGTTTGAAGTAACGACCGTAACAACTCAGCCACGGAAGCCTCCGAAATACATTCTATTTAGTGATGAAATTCTACCTATTTGTAAAAACACTTCCATTATGGGACTTCCGACAGATTTTAACCACCACTACAAAAACCAATGAACTTACCTTGCTTGGTGGATTTGACTGAGGTAGCAGGTTTGTGCTGGGTAGTACTAGACACCTCTGCAACCTTAGGTCCGAGCCTTTCCTTTATGCAGCATTGCGTACCACCGCGGGCTAGCACCCCAGCTGTTTCAGACTGTACAACCTTGGCCTTGGCTTAAAAAACACTAACACATGTTTGGTTAAGACATTCTAGAGAGTCCTGTGTCTTAAGATAATATCAAGTATCATTTCTCTTTTGATCAGTGTGTTTATCGTGATCAGTGTGTTTATAGTGATCAGTTTGTTTATCGTGATCAGTGTGTTTATCGTGATCAGTGTGTTTATCGTGATCAGTGTGTTTATCGTGATCAGTTTGTTTATCGTGATCAGTGTGTTTATTGTGATCAGTTTGTTTATCGTGATCAGTGTGTTTATCGTGATCAGTGTGTTTATTGTGATCAGTTTGTTTATCATGATCAGTGTGTTTATCGTGATCAGTTTGTTTATCGTGATCAGTTTGTTTATCGTGATCAGTTTGTTTATCATGATCAGTTTGTTTAACGTGATCAGTTTGTTTAACGTGATTAGTTTGTTTATCGTGATCAGTTTGTTTAACGTGATTAGTTTGTTTAACGTGATTAGTTTGTTTATCATGATCAGTTTGTTTTAACGTGATCAGTGTGTTTATCGTGATCAGTTTATTTTAACGTGATCAGTGTGTTTATCGTGATCAGTGTGTTTATCGTGATCAGTTTGTTTATCATGATCAGTGTGTGTATCATGATCAGTTTGTTTATCATGATCAGTGTGTTTATCACCAACCCCTGGTTAATCGGGGAGACTCACCCAGAAATATATTAGTCATGTCATGTTTTGGAGGATAGCGCAAGATACAGAAGACGCTCCAATTGCAGAAGCACCCCTGGTTCTTTTTCATGCCTGGTGTATAGCACCGATACACGAGACCTCTGGTTATAGTCCCATCTTAACGACTGTTAATGACTGTGTCGGATGGGGGAACAAACTTGTGATCTCTGGAATGGCAGTGCAACATGTTAACCACTGGATGGATGGGGGAACAAACTTGTGATCCCTGGAATGGCAGTGCAACATGTTAACCACTGGATGGATGGGGGAACAAACTTGTGATCCCTGGAATGGCAGTGCAACATGTTAACCACTGGATGGATGGGGGAACAAACTTGTGATCCCTGGAATGGCAGTGCAACATGTTAACCACTGGATGGATGGGGGAACAAACTTGTGATCCCTGGAATGGCAGTGCAACATGTTAACCACTGGATGGATGGGGGAACAAACTTGTGATCCCTGGAATGGCAGTGCAACATGTTAACCACTGGATGGATGGGGGAACAAACTTGTGATCCCTGGAATGGCAGTGCAACATGTTAACCACTGGATGGATGGGGGAACAAACTTGTGATCCCTGGAATGGCAGTGCAACATGTTAACCACTGGATGGATGGGGGAACAAACTTGTGATCCCTGGAATGGCAGTGCAACATGTTAACCACTGGATGGATGGGGGAACAAACTTGTGATCCCTGGAATGGCAGTGCAACATGTTAACCACTGGATCACTGACCAATCAACATGTCAAGTATCAACATTTTAAAAGAACAAATTAAATAGTGTGTCGATCCTTTTTTTGGTGGCAAATCTTGCCGGGTCCGGAATATGTCATTCTAAAGAACACTAATATATCTAAATTAAATGTATTGTGGTGGGCGGATACCACTAACCCGTCCATTTAGGCCTAGAGGGAACAAACTTTCAGCTGGGCCTAAATGGACGGGTTAGTGGTATCCGCCCACTTTAGTGGTATCCGCCCACTGGAACAAACTTCCAGCATAATGACATACTTCTATTGCTAAGTAAGCTATTTTTATACCAAGTTTGAGGCGACTGATAGGGTATGGACTTATTGCATTGGCAGATAGTTGGTTCATAGGGATGAACTATGAACCACAATGCTTTAAAACCATGAACTTTTTTGAGAATTAATCGTAGCTTGAATATTTCTTAATGCGTTCATTCCCCCCCCCCCCCTCAAAAATGTATTACTACTGCCATTATGTCTCTTTTTCCACAAAGGCTGGAGAGACAGCAATGATGAATCACAACAAGCACTCACTGCAGGAGTACAAGGTTTCTCCATGTCTCGAACTTGGTATGGATGGACTGAAGTAGAATGGTCTACTTTTGGTGTCCACTCTTCCAGCTTACAGTATGGAATTATCTAAAAACAGGCTATATTAAACGAAATTGTTAGTCAACCCACAGTTATATAATGGACTCTTCTGTGTTGCATTATAGAATAATCTAAAAGTGAATACAATACTCACCAAGTGTTTTATGAGCTGTTTTCTTGATTTTTTTGGCAGCTTCAAATTTAGCTTTCTTATTAGGAGATTCTTTAAGTATGCCAGCATATTCCAATGCTGAAAGTCCACCAATAATAACATCATCATCATCGTCATCATCATCATCATCATCAATTGACACTGTTGATGTAGCCGCACGCTTCACTGTAGTTTTGCCACCGAGCCTGGCAAATATCGATTGCTGAAATCAAGAAAAACAGCTAATTAATTTACTATTAACAATTGTACAATATACTGTGTATGTTTTGAGTTTAATTATCATGTTTTAGGGGCAATCGTGATAGCGCAGTGGTAGCTTGTGCGAAAAGGTCCGGAGTTTGAGCCCCGCTGTAGCCTTAGACAAGGCATTTAAATTCCACATGCCTCTTCTCTCTCCCTCGTGGCGATAGATTCCACCAAGGACGAGGTCTCGAGAGTGATTAATATTAGTTGTAGGAATTTTGTTTTGCAACCGAGCTAAAATAAATTTGTATAAACTATGTTTTAGAGTTAAAGTCACACCAACAGCATCAGTCAACTGGCGACAGTCCAGCATTTATTGGTGGAGGAAGATCACGGGTGCCACTCCAAGCAGTAACTCAGACATGGACCAGCGTGCGCCCAGGTAGAATCAGCGATCTTCTGCAAGCCACTTGGATAGCTTCCTCACATAAAAGAATTTCTCACCTCCAAAGGGATTCGAACCTACTGTGGTAAGGGACAAGTGATTTGAAGTCAACTATCGTTACCACTAGGCCTCGGAGACCCACTCCCCCTATTTTAGGTTGTGAATGATTGTGCAGCAACATTCCATGCTTTGGCATAAACCACCGATGCGAGACCATGGTTTCATGTCTCATCCAAAAGACTATGATAGTATCATTAGTCATTTTATCATGGTTTAACTGTTATAGCGGAGAATCCAATCCGCAATCTGTGAATTCCGATTCCAACGTATTGACCACCGGACAACAGAATGTTATTCAAAAACTTTCATCACTGGATACTCTTAGATTACTGTAACCGATGAACAAACTGTGAAAGAGTGAGTGAGTATTTGATTTAACGGCGCATCAGCACAGTTCAGGCAATATCACGCCGGGTTAAGTATATTGTAAACAATATCTACAATTAAAAATATATGTAGATAACATACTGTATGTATTAAAATTGTAATGACTGAAGGTCAATTGCAACAAAATTTATCAAGCTGTAAAAATGATAAAAAAAACGTCAGTTGTAAAACTTACAATTTATGGAAAAGATGTGATTCTTTTAAAAAAGCAATAATGTATTTAAAATCAACAGTGTCAAAAAGCTCCTTCATTGTCACAACTGTATAATATTTTTGACGAATGAGTGCTAAATCTACACCGTGAATTAAGATGTGTTCAACATTTATAGAGGTGAAAGAACTTAAAAATAACTTTCACAAAATTCAGCTACAGAAATTTGTAATCAGACAAAAACAATCCCAAAATCCTCAACAGGACAGGGTTCATTCTAGGTCAGAATTTTTGGGAGATGTGAGAAAGCGCGTGATCACTTCCTTAAATGGTGTTCTTTAATATACTTCTGCAAAATAGGGTTAAAATGCACAGTACAACCATTAAATACAACATTTGAATAGAAGGAGTGCTTTATAATGGGCCAGTGTACTAGACAAAATTTTGTTTGAAAATCGTAAACACTAATTTTTTTAATGTTTTTTTAAGGGAGAAGTGGAGCCCCCAGAGGGCGAAGTCAGGGTCACTAGGGCGACAATATCGCCCTCTAGAATGATCCCTGAGTCAGGATGTTAATTAGACTACACGACAGTAATTCTTATATCATTCTCAGATCCATCAAAGCTTTACATGGTGTTTGTATTTATGAAACATGAGAACAAGGTATTGCATGACACCTGAAATATGCCAAATATTGGTGTTCTAATAATAACAGCAATGTTTTTATATAGGGGGCTGTCCAAATTAAATCAAGGCTAGCCCATTTTCAATGTTTCATTATTGATATGAGCTATTTAAAATTGACTAAAAAAGTGATGATAATTTTATTTTCTCCAGTGGAAGCCCTGATACAGGGGTTATTGGGCGAGAGTATTAATGGTATACATATAATTACATGCACACATTCCTGTGTAAAATAATTCAAACAATAATTAATGATTGAAGATAATATTCAATGCTTGTGTTACCTGTGCCATTGAAGAGCTTGGCATACTGATGTTGCCGAGCCCCGTGATGGTTACCGTGGGTTGCGCAGACAGAGATTTGGCAGCTGTCTGAGACTTCTCCTTTCCCAATCTAGAAAACACGGATGTCATTTTGCTGTTTACTCTCTTTTTTTCTGTAAAAACAATGCAAGAATATTTTTATATGCATGTAGTTGCAGTGAAGAGATGGTAATTGAAGTTGACACAGTCGTATCATGCACCGTCATCACAATACAGTCAAACCTGTCTTAAGCAGCCAACCAAGGGAATCACAGAAAGTTGTTGCTTAACACAGGTGGCTGCTTAATAGAGGTCAAATGTATATAATAAAACAACATATTGGGAATCAGGAAACTGGCTGCTTAATACAGGGTTGTTGCTTAATAGAGGTGACCACTAACACACGTTTGACTGTACATCTCTGGAGCGAGGAAATGGCAGGACTTTTCTCTTAGCCGAGATTGGCCATACATGTAGGCACAGCTTTGTAGGGACAGATTAATTTTGGATAATCATACAACAAACCATTTTGGCTTCTAAAATTTTCAAAACCAAATCGGTATAAGGCGAAATCGACAGAAATGTCCAAAACTAACGAATTAAAATGCTTTGGGTTTTTCCAAAATAAGTATATGCATGTGCGCGATATTTCAATTTCGGTGGAATTTTTTTAAAAATATAACATTTTAAATATAGCAAGCCAATGGTATTTATAAATCTCGTCTCATACATGATAGGTCATAGTTTTCATCACAGCTAATATGCAAGTAATTTAGGCACGTGAATAACCAATAATTTGGGAAAGCAGTCTAATCAATTTACTGTTTGGTGACTTTTGCAGTCATGTAGTCTTAAAATAGCTCATTAACTATTATCTAGACAAAATATAAATAAACATCGACTTGAGAAGTATTGCATTCTGGTTTGTCAATTTCATTTATTCCGAATGTGTCTTGGCGACCAGACCCAAAATGACAATTGGACTGGCAACCCGAATATGCAAACATTTTAAAAACCATTTTCTGTCATATATAATCGACAGCCAATCATTCAAATGTATACACTTTATCGAGGATTATATTTACCCACTAAGGTTTGTTAGAAAAATATTTTCCCAATTTCTTGGCCTTTTCAACAATTTTTTGGACCGATTTTTAAAAAAATTTAAAATTTGATCCTGAACCAGGAGACCGGCGTTTTAGTACAGTACAACCTGTGTTAAGAAGCCAGCCATGAGAATAACAGACAGTGGCTGCTTAACACAGGTGACTGCTTAATAGAGGGCAAATGTATAAACAACATATTGGGAATCTGGCTGCTTAATAGAGGTGACCACTAACACATGTTTGACTGTATACAAATATGTACAAACTATATATGCAACCTGACCACTATTCCACCTATGACAGGAGTAATAAACGAGTTACACCCTCTTGGGGGACCTACAACAAAGAAACACTTGCTGCCTTAACCCATTCCTTCATAGAGATTTAAGTTAATATACTATTACATCTCCTTACAAACGACAGCCATTTTAGCCACCATGCAGTGGATAAGTAGTCACCTTATCTATCCCACCTCCATAGATGTTACTGGGACTACATGAGATTCTGCCTTTAATATGAACATTGGCTTGGCATTATCAATGTATGTTGTATTGGTAATGGCATTGAGAGGTGCTTCTATGAGGGAAAGGGTTAATAAACTCACCCAATGCAATCCAATACAACAAATTCCTTATTGTGCAACATTGCTACAAAGGAACACAAAAATTGAAGTTGAGTTCCAGTTGTTTCGTTGCATAAACTTTTCAGAGAAATTATTGTATGAACTTGCAAGACATGTTTTCCTGGACATGCTTAGTCGACCCACGCAGTTAACCAGCACTAAGCAATGTGTGTTCAAAGTTTAAACGCAAAGCAAGTTCTAACAACTTATATTAATCACTCTCGTTGGCGCGGATGAAAGCGTAAATGTTGTCATTCGTGTGGGAGGAAACCGGAGTACCCAGAGAAAACGCACCTGTCTGATATGGCGACAACCGTACCATCTCACATACTTCCCGGTCTGAGGATCGAACCCAGGTTGCATTGGTGAGAAGCAATGTGTGTGAGGTGTCTTGCTCAATGACACTACATATGTGGCCTGACCGAGTATCGAACCTGGGATCGTTCGATTCCAAATCCGACGCTCTACCATTGGACCACGGACGCCATACTGAATATCTACCTTCCTCTGCTCTCATCCTCTGTAACTCCGCTTGTTGTCTTTGTTGCGCCATAATCTTCCTTGTACGCGCTGACGTCCCCTGTGGTAGATTGATCGTATAATGACCCTCATCCTCGGGGAATACACGTCGGTTTTTCTTTGGTACAGGTACAACTTCCTTGGGAATCGTTGTGACCCTGATTATAGGTGGTGCAGGAGCCGGTTCAACTGAAATACGCAATAGATGTGGATAACCACTGATCTGGGATTTATGGAAGATTAGTTTATGATCATTCACATTTAATAGATCATAGATAATTAATTGAATGACAATAGATGGATATCAACCTGTGATTGATAGAAGATTAATTCATTGGAAATAGCCTTGGTGTATAAGGAAGCGAAGGAAGGTGCTTACTCCATCTGAGGTCAAGATACATGCAAAACTAAATAATCAAATAGTATGCTGTGTGGAGCCATTCTCCCGAAACACTTAAATTAAAGTTATTAAACTGCAAGCTTCGATCAATGGCGAATTGCCTACACATCACCTCCATCTATTGATAACTCCATCTATTAACAATTCCACCTCCTGATAGCTCCACCTCCTAACAATACCATCTTCTGACAGCTCCACCTCCAAACAATTCCATCTCCTGATAGCTCCACCCACTAACAGTTCCATCTCCTTATAGCTCCACCCACAAACAATTCCATCTCATGATAGCTACACCCACTTAACAGTTCCATCTCCTGATAGCTCCACCTCCTGATAGCTCCACCTCCAAACAATTCCATCTCCTGATAGCTCCACCTCCTAACAGTTCCATCTCATGATAGCTCCACCCACTAACAGTTCCATCTCCTGATAGCTCCACCCACAAACAATTCCATCTCCTGATAGCTCCACCCACTAACAGTTCCATCTCCTGATAGTTCCACCCACTAACAATTCCATCTCCTGATAGCTCCACCCACTAACAATTCCATCTCCTGATAGATCCACCCACTAACAATTCCATCTCCTGATAGCTCCACCCACTAACAATTCCATCTCCTGATAGCTCCACCCACTAACAGTTCCATCTCCTTATAGCTCCACCCACTAACAGTTCCATCTCCTGATAGCTCCACCTCCTAACAAATTCATCTACTAATAGCTCCACCTCCTGTGTAGCGGGTATTAATTCTTGACAAGAATTTTAATTTCACTTCATTCACGACTACAATGTATCCACAAATACTAAACATTACAAATTTATGGTTCAGATATAGGAGATATTCAATTCATCGACATATTTAGTGCTGTGTCAGCATCAGTAAATTAAAAACATCAACAACGATTCTGAAACGAATCCACGACAAAATACGCTACAATGAAAACTTAAAGCACCGTGCAGTGTTTCTCCTATGTTACAGGAATCATTCTAGAGGGCGATGTGGGCGAAATTGTCGCCCTAGGGACCCTGACTTTGCCCTTAAAAAAACATTGTTTTCTGGTTTTTACGATTTTCAAACAACATTTTGTCTAGTAAGATACACTGGCCCATTATAAAACACTCCTATTCAAATGTTGTATTTAATGATTGTACTGTGCATTTTAACCCTATTTTGCAGAAGTATATTAAAAACACCATTTAAGGAAGTGATCACGCGCTTTCTCACTTCTCCCAAAAATTCTGACCTAGAATGAACCCTGTGTTATAGCTGAATTATTTACCTAACTGTGTGGCAGGAGATCCGAGCCGAGCTGATAGTTCTCGGGACAGTTTTGGTGGAGGTAGGATGGATGGTGAAATGCTTCTCTCGGCACTATTAATATAGTGACCTATTGTACGACTGGCAGCTGAAATATACCATTATATTGTAGTCTTTGTTAACGTGCGTAACAGTGAAATATTTTCATTAATAATCTACATATGACGCTATAGATGTATCATAGGGCAAACAATTAACTCTTTTCCCTGCTAAGTAAATAAAATCATTTTTGCAAACAACATAGATCCACAATATGGTGATACATATTTATTTTTTAAGTTTCATAAAATTCCACCCATTGATTACTGGGAACGGGCTCCGGACGCACGAGTCAAATGAATATTCATCACCGAAATTTCGCCATGGCGGAAGTATAATAAGTTGCTAAAAACTTGTTCTGCAATCGTTGTAAAATAAATATAATACTTAAACAACTTACGTGTTGATCTTTTAGGTGTTATGACCTCCACTATAGATGTATCTCTCAACACTCTATCTCTAACATCCTGCAACAAACAACTGTTCATGTACATACAATGTACATATACTGATAATACATGTAGTCGCATACATGTTGCATTACCACTGCATGATCTCGGTAAGTACTGGGGATCCCACACTTTCAGTGCCTCAAAGAAAAGTTGATGAATAGAAGTTAATTTACAAATCAAGACACAACTTACCCGGTGATTTTGTTAATACAGATTTACAGGAGCCCATCTGCTATGATTATCAATTAAATTAAACGATGGTTCAGTGTAAAATCAGGGCTCAACCTAGTGGGCGACATGGGTGAAATAGTCGCCCTAGAGGCTAGGGATCGTGACTTTGTCATCTAGGGGACGGGACCACTTCTTAAAAAAGATTAATTTCTTTTTACAATTTTCATACAAAATCTTGTCCAGTAAGCTACACTGGCCATTGTAAAGCATTATTTCTATTCTAATGTTGTATTTAATGGTCATACTGTATACTTTAAACCCTATTTTGATTAAATTTATTAACTAACATCATTTAAGGGGCGCTTTTTCACTTCTCCCAAATATTCTGACCTAGGATGAACCCTGAAACTGTCTACAACCTGGTAATCCAGGGATCGCAGGTTCGATCCCTGCCTGACCCTAATAAAATTAACAGTCTTTCAGATGGGACGTTAAACCGAGGTCTCGTGTCGGTGCTTTACACCGTGCATGTAAAAGAACCAAAGGGAGACTCTGGAATGGGTCTCTGTCTGTATCATTGCACTATCCTCCAAAAATCTAAAATGACTATATGCTCATATGGGCAACTGATAGCGACGATAAATAAACGTAAAAACACACAACTGTCTAATACACCTCTCTGTCTCAACAATAAAATTAACACAAATCAACTTTATTCCCTACCTGACTGTGGGCTGTTTTGGCATATTTTAAGATGGCAATGACGTCGCCCAGAATGGAAATTCCCATTTCGCTAAGGTATTCCTTGGTCAGATCGAGCAACATAGCCCTCGTGATCCGGTTGTCGGTGAACGTCACAGCATAGTTAGCCGCATCTCCCGCTGGTATTCCTGCCTCTTTGAAAAACTTGATCCAGAATGACATGTCTGTCAAAGAAATGTTGCAATAATTATTTGAAAGTGTAAGGTTATATCGCGCCATATATGTACTACAATTGAAAGCAATCGCGATAATATTCTTTGTTAACTTCCACTGAATAATCTCACGAATGTAGTGGAAGATGTGCAAAAGGCTCGGTGCCAGATGTAGCCACGATTCAGCTCTTAGGCAACTCTTCATTCCATATTGCCTCTCTCTTTCTGGGTGGGTTACATCGGGATTGAGTGTATCCCCCCCAAAAAAGTAACCTGCCTACCAACATCAACTGGCAATCCTTCTGGGATTTCACCACCAATATTATCGACAACCGCCACGCCAAGAAGGCAATCTCTAGCCTTCTTCAGAAGTTTGATCGGGTGTTACACCTTCATCCGTACCAATTGGGAATATATTGCCGACGGGCAATTAACCTAACAAGACCTTTCCTGGGCAGGCTCCAATTCTACACCCTCATTTATTGTAAGTAGATGGCGCTACGCTTGGAAATCCAGTTTCCACAGGCTGTCATTTTGCCAGATGTTAAAAAGTGAAAAATCGACAGACTGGCACCCATGTCACTTATTGTAACTGACCTCATATTGAAAAGTAATCATAATTTGTTGGGTGTTAAAATTCCATTCGTTTGGAGTAACAATTATTACTATGCCCAATGTTAATTAGCTTTTTGGACTGTAATCAACAAATATGTTACGCGAATTTTCATGGTCTGCCGAAAATAGGTACTTTTGTCAACGCCCTTTTGAAATCACAAGCGAGTGAAAGTGTATTTTATTTTGAACATTTGTTAGGCAATCTCAGTTTAGACAATTGCATTAAATGCAAAAATGATCACTTTACTTAGTAATGTTATTCACCTGCTGTAAAACAGACTGACAAAAAGTCATTCACCGAAAAGCCTTCGACGGCCGAATACTGGTACGACAATGGTATATATAGCCTTATATGGCTAGTCATTCGTTTATGGAGGTTGGGGAGTTGAGTACTGGTAATGTGGGTGTTCTGCCATCTGCCACGACGGGCTGACCTCTCAAGAATAAACCAGACATTGATTGATGGACAGTAAGAGAAAGAATAAAGACATAAACAACACGAAAAATACCTGTTGACGCCGCCATCTTTGTTGTTTCAAGATTAGTATAAAACCTTTCATGACACCGTTACCTTACTCCATCGAAAGCCCAAATAAACAGCTCAAGCCTTACGAAGCGATACACCTCTTGTGTCATGTCATGTGAATCATTCATATACAGCCTGTAACAATGGAACCATGACTGACAGATGAGTTCAAACATTATAGGGTGACCCCATTGCCTGCTGAGTAAATAAAATCACTTTTGCAAACACCATAGATCCAGATCAACCACAGCGTTGCGCTACATCTGATCAGGATCTATGTTGTTTGCCATTCAGCCAAGTATGTTAGCTGCAATAGTCGACTAATAAACATCATAAAACCTGATAAGACGGCACAATATTTGCCATAGTGAGTGTAGGTGCATGTAGCATGCAAAGGGTTAATAGCATGTACTCTTCTGGCCAGCATTGGCTTGACCATTGACTTAGAAAGTTTGGACTTACCATATAACCCATACTAACCAGCTACTCATAGCAGCTAGAAATGGTCCAATGATGACTAAAAATATTCATGAAGAATGATGTACAGAATTCGCCATCAAATTACGGACATCGGCCAACAACACCATTACCCTGCTAACACCAACTTGCTCAAATACACGAGGTCATGGCCAAAGATAAAGACAGCTAAATACATACAGTGGTTTCTACCAACACAGTTTCACCCCACATTCCATCATCTTATGGAGCAATCTCATCCAAGCTCGCTTTAACATGTTTTAATTATGCTATGTCCTGTGTTGTATTTATGTTTAAACCAACTTTTATTTCTTAGCTGTTTTTTCTTATGATTTGATTATAATATATGTTTGTCGGAAAAATAGCTTATTAGCTAATGTTATTTGTAAATGTAATCCGACGTTAAATAAAGCTTCTTGTATCTTGTATCTTGTAAGCCATTGTCGACATGCCGTCCACTTTAAATGCATTCGGGTCGGTTCTGATCATCGAGACCCCATAGTATAATCGCAATTATTAAATAATATGCACGGCAGCAGGCAGGTGTACCAAATAAATCGCTGTACAAAAGTTGTACATATATATCGATATAATTGGTCCACCTGCCTGCTGGCATGCATATTGTTTGTTAATTACGATCATACTCTATGAAGAGTGCCGTACTCAGTGAAAGAGAGAGATAGAGAGAGAGAGAGAGGGAGAGAGAAAGAGAGAGAGAGAGAGAGAGAGAGAGGGGAGAGAGAGCCTAGTCTAGTTTAATTGTTATATTCCCTACGAACGAAAGTCTTTTGCATTTGATTTGGGTGTTTTATACCGATAATTGTGATTGTAATCACATTGAATAATTTCAAGGGGGGATAATTGATTTGCACTGCAGATTTTGATGAAAGATCCAAAAATAAACAAAAAATAAAATTCGATGGCGGCTTCAGTGTTTGAACAATTTATAAAAGGTTAAGTAATTTCCAACAACCACAGCTAACTCCATGCAACAACTTCAAAATCAGCCACCTTACCTGCTTACTACAACAGCCGAATTACAGTAATTTCGTACTCAGTTTGGACGTTTCGAAACTTTCGTACCCAATGTTAGACATGGTTAGGGATAGAGGCAGTAATTCAACAAAACAGGTGTCAGTAAACTAAAGCGGAAAAGTAGAATACTCTTCAATTGAAGATGATTAAATTTAACCCTAATGTCCAGCTTGCTGCCAATTGTATATTCCGTTACTGCCTCTTAGTCTATCGTTAACGGTTAGACAGTAAGAGACGTTTCATACACAATGTCTGAGACGATTTGTACCCAATATCTGAGACGTTTCATTCCCAAGTCTGGACACTTCGTACATTACGATTAAGAGTTAATGTTAGCGACGTTTCTTATCCGAGTCTGAACAGTTTGTCTCTAATCCTAACACTTATTTTATTCCTAGAGTACGAAATGTCTCAAACATTATGTATGTATGTTCCTTTAATGTCAAACCCCTCGCGGGGACTTAGACATGTTTTCCTGGGCCGGCTTAGCCGACCTAAGCGATTAACCAGTACTAAGCAATGTGCATGAGGTCTCTTGCTCAATGACATTACATACGTGGCCTGACCGAGTATCGAACCCGGGACCGTTTGATTTAAAATCCGACGCTCTACCACTGGACGCCACATTAGGTACGTAGCGTCTCTGACATTGGGTACAAAATGTCCTGGGTACAAAATAACATGCACCCAAACATCCATCTGACAGAATGTCAGCAATAACCAGCTTCCTACACCAGCTGCCTGCGTACAATCAGCACCTCTTAACAGTAGCCGCCTCCTTTAATCAGAGCTCATTCTAGAGGTTGACATGGGCAAGGTAGTCACCCTTGGAACCCTGAATTTTCTGACAAAATATTGTCCACTCCAGTAGACTACACTGGCCATTGTAAAGCACTCCTTCTATTCTAATGTTGTATTTAATGGTCATATTGTGTATTTTAACCCTATACATAGTTCCCACGGCAGTCAAAAACACTGATAAAATCTTATCTTCGCAGCCATTTTGACTGGCAAGTTTTATTAACGGCAATTTCATGATTTTACTAGTAATTCTTTAATTGCAATAACTTTATTAATTTTGGTTTCTTAATATCAAATTTGGTATGATTTTAAAGGTATTGAAATGCACTTTTTAAATAATAATTTATTTTTTGACAATGATGTATGGATTATAAATTATAAGAACTTAACTTGCACCTATTTTTGAAAGTCTATTTTCACAGTTGACATATTAATATACAGGTAACTTATTATGTATTCGTCATTGATACGAAATTTGTGAAATGATACAAAAAATATGTCCATTGAGAGCTTTCCAACAATGTATGATGGTGATGGGATGAAAAATAAATATTTTATGAAAAAAGCAAAATTACGCTACTATATATTATATATAATATCTGATCAACTTTGCCAGTCAAAATGGCAGCCACAGTAGGAATGATGACGTCACACGGGAACTATGTATTGTGTATTGTTAAATAATACCATTAGACGAAGCAATCGCGCGCTTTCTCACTTCTCCCAAATATTTGGGCCTAGCTTGAGCACTGCTATTGTAGCCTTCATATAGCATCTGCTTTCATATTATATCCACCTCCCGACAACACCCACCTCCCTGCAACAGTTGTCATACATTTACACCATCTGCTTACATACAGCAGCTACCTATCATATCCACCTCACAACAGCACCCACCTCCCTGCAACAGTTGTCATACATTTACACCATCTGCTTACATACAGCAGCTACCTATCATAGCCACCTCCCAACAGCACCCACCTCCCTGTAACAGTTGTCATACATTTACACCATCTGCTTACATACAGCATCTAATTATCATAGCCACCTCCCAACAGCACCCACCTCCCTGCAACAGTTGTCATACATTTACACCATCTGCTTACATACAGCAGCTACCTATCATAGCCACCTCCCGACAGCACCCACCTCCCTGTAACAGTTGTCATACATTTACACCATCTGCTTACATACAGCAGCTACTTATCATATCCACATCACAACAGCACCCACCTCCCTGCAACAGTTGTCATACATTTACACCATCTGCTTACATACAGCAGCTACCTATCATAGCCACCTCCCAACAGCACCCACCTCCCTGCAACAGTTGTCATACATTTACACCATCTGCTTACATACAGCAGCTACCTATCATATCCACCTCCCAACAGCACCCACCTCCCTGTAACAGTTGTCATACATTTACACCATCTGCTTACATACAGCAGCTACCTATCATAGCCACCTCCCAACAGCACCCACCTCCCTGCAACAGTTGTCATACATTTACACAATCTGCTTACATACAGCAGCTCCATATCATATCCACCTCCCAACAACACCCACCTCCCTGTAACAGTTGTCATACATTTACACCATCTGCTTTCATACAGCAACTACCTATCATATCCACCTACCAACAACACCCACCTCCCTGCAACAGTTGTCATACATTTACACCATCTGCTTACATACAGCAGCTACCTATCATATCCACCCCCCAACAGCACCCACCTCTCTGTAACAGTTGTCATACATTTACAGCATCTGCTTACACACAGCAGCTACCTATCATAGCCACCTCCCAACAGCACCCACCTCCCTGTAACAGTTGTCATACATGTACAGCATCTGCTTACATACAGCAGCTACCTATCATACCCACCTCCCAACAGCACCCACCTCCCTGTAACAGTTGTCATACATGTACAGCATCTGCTTACATACAGCAGCTACCTATCATACCCACCTCCCAACAGCACCCACCTCCCTGTAACAGTTGTCATACATTTACACCATCTGCTTACATACAGCAGCTACCTATCATAGCCACCTCCCAACAACACCCACCTCCCTATAACAGTTGTCATACATTTACACCATCTGCTTACATACAGCAGCTACCTATCATAGCCACCTCCCAACAGCACCCACCTCCCTGCAACAGTTGTCATACATTTACACCATCTGGTTACATACAGCAGCTACCTATCATATCCACCTACCAACAGCACCCACCTCCCTGCAACAGTTGTCATACATTTACACCATCTGGTTACATACAGCAGCTACCTATCATAGCCACCTCCCAACAGCACCCACCTCCCTGTAACAGTTGTCATACATTTACACCATCTGCTTACATACAGCAGCTCCCTATCATAGCCACTTCACGACAGCACCCACCTCCCTGCAACAGTTGTTCTCATAATCAACCTACAATCCCCCTATTAACAACCACATAGCTATAACAGCCACCTCCTTAATTTGGTATTTCTGGAACGATAAACAACCTTGCATAGGGACACAGCTCCCGACCCTCGAATCTGGAGACCATCGGAGTAACCACTCTGTCTGGAATCTATGGTCGAAAGTAAAGATACATATTGTGTCTGATGCGTATAAGGCTCTTGCATACTGTATACACATACAGTCAAACCTATCTTAGTGGTCACCTCCATTAAGCAGCCAACCTGTATTAAGCAGCCAGGTTCCAGATTCCCAATATGTTACTTTGTTATACATTTGACCTTTATTAAACAGCCACCTGTGCTAAGCAGCCACTTTCTGTGATTCCCTTGGCTGGCTGCTTAAGACAGGTTTGACTGTACATTGTACATTATTGTTTAATATTAAACATACATTGGGCCATGTGAAATGCCAATTAGCTATATTTGTTTGTATCGCATACAGAAAGCCTCATCTGCAGCGGCGTAGTGAGTGGTGTACTTCTTCTGTCCAGACATGGTCACGTCCCATTGGGAATTTTGTATTATTTATATACATAGTGTTTCATATTACCGGTACATCAAATTACCGAGGCAAGTGTGTTATTACCGGTACATCAAATTACTGAGGCAAGTATGATATTACTGGTACATCAAATTACCGAGGCAAGTATGATATTACTGGTACATCAAATTACAGAGGCAAGTATGATATTACCAGTATATCAAATTACTGAGGCAAGTATGATATTACTGGTACATCAAATTACTGAGGCAAGTACGATATTACTTGTATATCAAATTACCGAGGCAAATTAGCTATATTTGTTTGTATCGCATACAGAAAGCCTCATCTGCAGTGGCGTAGTGAGTGGTGTACTTCTTCTGTCCAGACATGGTCACGTACTGTATAAATATGGTGAACTCCAACACATAAATAAGGTCAGTATGCCTCGGGATAATCATAAATAAATATGTAATCTTCAGGACAATGTAAATATTTTGTTTGTTTTTCATGTTTAGCGTTGCACCAACAGCTTTGGTCATGTAGCGAGAGGTGGAGGAAGACCCCTGGAGCTCTTCTGAGCATTATTGCAGGCACGGACGGGCACATGAGTAGAACCACCAACCTACTGCAAGCCAGCTGGATAGCTTCCTCATTTGAAAGAATTTGACACTCCTCCGAGTGGGATCCTAACCTACAGTAGTGAGGGGCGAGTCGTTTGATATCAACAACAGTAACCACTTTTAAAGTCGTGATAGCGCATTGGATGCGCGTTCTCTTCAGGTGCGAAAGGTCTGGAGTTCGAACCCCGCTGGAGCCGTTACGATTGTGCCCTTAGGCAAAGCATTTAATTTCCACATTGCCTCTTCTCTCTCCCTCGTGGCGATGGATTCCATCAGGAATGAGGTCTCGAGAGTGATTAATATAAGTTGTAAGAACTTGTTTCGCAATCGAGCTAAAATAAATTTGTATAAATTAACAAATTTGCCAATTGTAAATAAATATGGTCCGTATACAATGTCCACGGAACATGATTTTTGAAGTCCATATTTAGCTCGATTGCGAAACAAGTTCTTATAACTTATATTAATGATGATACTGATCGGTGTACATTGCATAATACATTTTTATAGATTATATTATAATCTATAAAAATGTATTATGCAATGTACACCGATCAGTATCATCAGTATCATCAGTATCATCATCACCGGAAGGAGAATATGAAGTGGCAATCTTTTTTCTTCCCTATTCATCTTAGTTTGAAGCCACATTTAAGAATTAATAATATAATTTTCATATATAAAAATGAGGTGCCACAGACCATAGATTTACAATTTTACAAAGATTACACATTTTATCTCCGATTCTCCATACTGCTGATAAGCAATAGGCACACTGTACTACATACTCAATAATCAACATCTGTGGGAATAGATTAATGGCGCTGAAGAAGAGACCAATCAGTTTATCTCCATACTGCTGATAAGCAATAGGCACACTGTACTACACATTCAATAATCAATAGCTATGGGAATAGATATTAGATAACATAGAATAACCCATTATTTCACAGCAGAAGGGTCAATTACTCATTTTATGTCCATACTGCTGATAAGGCTGACCCCACCCAGTTCCTGTCATTTATTTCTCCAGGCTGACCACACCCGGTTTCTGTCATTTATTTCTCCAGGCCGACCACACCCAGTTCCTGTCATTTATTTCTCCAGGCTGACCACACCCAGTTCTTGTCATTTATTTCTCCAGACCGACCATACCCAGTTCCTGTCATTTATTTCTCCAGGCTGACCACACCCAGTTCCTGTCATTTGTTTCTCCAGACCGACCATACCCAGTTCCTGTCATTTATTTCTCCAGGCTGACCACACCCAGTTCCTGTCATTTATTTCTCCAGACTGACCACACCCAGTTCCTGTCATTTATTCCTGTCATTTATTTCTCCAGGCCGACCATACCCAGTTCATGTCATTTATTTATCCAGGCCGACACCACACCCAGTCCTGTCATTTATTTCTCCAGGTGATCACACCCAGTTCCTGTCATTTATTCTGTCATTTATTTCTCCAGGCTGATCACACCCAGTTCCTGTCATTTATTTCTCCAGGCTGACCACACCACCCAGTTCCTGTCATTTATTTCTCCAGGCTGACCACCCACCCAGTTCCTGTCATTTATTTCTCCAGGCTGACCACACCACCCAGTTCCTGTCATTTATTTCTCCAGGCTGACCACACCACCCAGTTCCTGTCATTTATTTCTCCAGGCTGACCACACCACCCAGTTCCTGTCATTTATTTCTCCAGGCTGACCACACCACCCAGTTCCTGTCATTTATTTCTCCAGGCTGATCACACCCGGTTTCTGTCATTGTTTGATAGAATATCCGACTGGAACCCAGACAGTGAACACCATAATGACATCTGTGTGGCCTCTACCACTGGACATTCAGCAACATACAAGGTGTACCAGAGAACCTACTGCAGGTATTATGCATTGTTTGTGTAATTGTACCACTCCTATTAGCCTGGGAACCGGCGTTGATATGTTTTGCCTGGTCAGTCATATAAATATATTTTAACACCGAGATCCTTAATTGGGTTTCTGATAATGTCATTTTGCCAGAAATAAATTAGTGAAAAATCAACTCACTGGAACCCAGGCTACACTTCTATCTATACCAAGATTCAAGATATTTTATTGGCAAAAAAACATTTTACAATGTCGATCGCCAAAACACAAGCGATGGCAGTTATATACCGGTACATATTTGAGAAAAGTAAATCTAAAATGACTAATCTCTTCAGGAGGCGTCTCTCATATGGGCAACCGGTAGCGACGATAAATAAACGTAAAACACACACAAAGAAAAGTATGTAATATATCAGGTTTGTGTATAAAAGTGTTAATAATGTTGAAATATCCAAATTTTCTCCAATTATCTTCGAAATTATCATGTACATGTACATCAATTTTGACCTTGACCGATATTGTTCTGAGGTTGGGGTTACGGGTAGCTAGCAGCTTATTAGGGCAGCTATTAAATTATTTTTTCTCAATTCTTCTTGTTCATTTTTAGTGTTCCGTCATGTTCTTATTCAATGTTAACAATAATTTTCTTTTGTGTGTTTTACGTTTATTTATCATCGCTACCGGTTGCCCATATGAGCGATGCCTCCTGAAGAGATTAGTCATGTTAGATTTTTGGAGGATAGTGCAATGATACAGACAGAGACCCATTCCAGAGTCTCCTCTGGTTCTTTTACGTGCACGGTGTAAAGCACCGACACAAGACCTCGGTTTAAAGTCTCATCTGAAAGACTGTTAATTTTATTAGGGTCAGACGGGGGATCGAACCTGCGATCCCTGGATTACCAGTCCAGCGTGTTAACACTGGACTACAGATCCGTCTGTATATAATTAGTTATGCATGTTGTATATATACCAGTGTAACTATCTAAAGTGGGACGGGCCTCTGTAGCAGTGTGATCAATATCGTTCATTGATAAATTACTTGCCCTTCACACTTGCGGGTTCGAACCCTTACTGGGGTCCGATTATATTAATTGAGGAAGTCATTGTGGTGTCTTGTGGGAGATTTGTGGTTTAGGTTATATTGCGAGTTTGAAACACTGGTGTCCAATTCTACCAAGTGAGGAATTTGTCCCAGGATAGTGTTTAATGTAATTAATTCTAGAACATATACGGTTATCTAGTCTGGTATATAATACATGTATGTGAAGTATTCACATCCGTACAGGCGGATCTGTAGTCCAGTGGTAACATGCTGGACTGGTAATCCAGGGATCGCAGGTTCGATCCCCCGTCTGACCCTAATAAAATTAAGTCTTTCAGATGGGACGTTAAACCGAGGTCTCGTGTCGGTGCTTTACACTGTGCACGTAAAAGAACCAGAGGAGACTCTCTGTATCATTGCACTATCATCCAAAAATCTAAAATGACTAATCTCTTCAGGAGGCGTCGCTCATATGGGCAACCGGTAGCGACGATAAATAAACGGGTTTTTTGGGGTTTTTTTTTAAATATATATATTCACATCCGTCGACTTTGTCTGGTTAATCTGAAATTTAATTTGTTGTTTATGATGCCCCAGGTTTTGAAGGTTTAATGATCAATTTCTGGTATTATAGATAATGTTATGAGTCGATCTTCTGAGCAATAAATCAGTCATGGACTCTGTTGACTGACCTATTGTAATCTCCCGTATGATATATATTTCAGTATATATCCGACGTGTATTAAGAACAGTGGCGGACTGACATTGTGTAATCTCCCGTATGTTATATATTTCAGCATATATGCGATGTGTAGATTATGTAGGACAGTGGCGGACTGACAGTGTGTAATCTCCCGTATGATATATATTTCAGCATATATGCGATGTGTAGATTATGTAGAACAGTGGCGGACTGACAGTGTGTAATCTCCCGTATGATATATATTTCAGTATATATGCGATGTGTAGATTATGTAGGACAGTGGCAGACTGACAGTGTGTAATCTCGTGTTGTATATATTTCAGCATATATGCGACGTGTAGTAAGGGCAATGGCGGACTGACCTTGTGTAATCTCCCGTATGTTATATATTTCAGTATATATGTGACGTGTAGTAAGGGCAGTGGCAGACTGACAGTGTGTAATCTCCTGTATGTTATATATTTCAGTATATATGCAACGTGTAGTAAGGACAGTGGCAGACTGACAGTGTGTAATCTCGCGATATGTTATATATTTCAGTATATATGCAACGTGTAGTAAGGACAGTGGCGGACTGACGGTGTGTAATCTTCCATATGGTGTATTGATGTGCACATACAGTGGCCAGACTAGAGCGGGTGACGCCGTTAAATGCATTGAGAAATTCTGCGATGTGATGAGGAGATAGTATTAGTTATGAGCAGTTGTCCCCAAACATGTTCAAACATGTCATAGTGGAGATGTGAGCAGTTGCCCCCAACATGTTCAAGCATGTCTCATAGTGGAGACATGAGGAGTTACCCCCAACATGTTCAAACATGCCATAGTGGAGATGTGAGGAGTTACCCCCAACATGCCATAGTGGAGATGTGAGCAGTTGCCCCCAACATGCCATAGTGGAGATGTGAGCAGTTAACCCCAACATGTTCAAACATGCCATAGTGGAGATGTAGGAGTTACCCCCAACATGCCATAGTGGAGATGTGAGGAGTTGCCCCCAACATGTCATAGTGGAGATGTGAGGAGTTGCCCCCAACATGTCATAGTGGAGATGTGAGGAGTTGCCCCCAACATGCCATAGTGGAGATGTGAGGAGTTGCCCCCAACATGTCATAGTGGAGATGTGAGGAGTTGCCCCCAACATGTCATAGTGGAGATGTGAGGAGTTGCCCCCAACATGCCATAGTGGAGATGTGAGGAGTTGCCCCCAACATGTCATAGTGGAGATGTGAGGAGTTGCCCCCAACATGCCATAGTGGAGATGTGAGGAGTTGCCCCCAACATGCCATAGTGGAGATGTGAGGAGTTGCCCCCAACATGTCATAGTGGAGATGTGAGGAGTTGCCCCCAACATGCCATAGTGGAGATGTGAGGAGTTGCCCCCAACATGCCATAGTGGAGATGTGAGGAGTTGCCCCCAACATGTTCAAACATGTCATAGTGGAGATGTTACAGCTGATATAGTTCCATGGCGGCTCCAAGGTACATCCTCTGAAAGGAAAGGAGGTAATGGCAACATATTGGACAATGTTGAACACCGCAAGTATATAACCCAAACTTCACGACAATAATGTCAGCATTATCAGTGAGCGATGTATACATGGACTAATCAGTGAGCGATGTATACATGGACTAATCAGTGAGCGATGTATACATGGACTAATCAGCGTTATCAGTGCGATGTATACATGGACAATCAGCGTTATCAGTGAGTGATGTATACATGGACTAATCAGTGAGCGATGTATACATGGACTAATCAGTGAGCGATGTATACATGGACTAATCAGCGTTATCAGTGAGTGATGTATACATGGACTAATCAGTGAGCGATGTATACATGGACTAATCAGCGTTATCAGTGAGCGATGTATACATGGACTAATCAGCGTTATCAGCGAGCGATGTATACATGGACTAATCAGCATTATCAGTGAGCGATGTATACATGGACTAATCGGCGTTATCAGTGAGCGATGTATACATGGACTAATCAAATTTCGTCGTCTATGCACCCTGTCAGGGTTCCCGCTGTCGGTCGCCAATTGCGACAAAAAACAAATATTGACGCTAAATTTTGTGAACTTTTTTTTTGCCACATGTTTTGTCAAATACATGGCTTCAAATATTTATTTGTGAACTATAAGGCTTTTAGTTGGCTCCAAGTGGCGTAGACAAACATTCAGACAGGGAATGCACACAAGCAGCTTCTAGCACTTTGTAGATATCTTTGCAATTGCAGCTTTTAATGTTGATATCTGCGAGTCGTAAACTTGTTTTAACAGCACTCACTGCCATGCCTCCTTACCGGCTTCACCAATTATGTAATCGTAATAAAAATTACTTTATCGGATAATCAAAAAAAATAGATAGACTAGCCAGTCATGTGACAAATTCCTATATTTGATTATGAAAATTACATTTATAAATAATGTGGACACCCATTACAAGGCAGTTGAATGCCGTCTAAACAGCATCATTTTGTGTTTCAAAGATCGTGTAAATGTTTAAAAATTGTGTAAACGCGAGGGTATTGAAACCCACCTTGTAACACACTGGACTGGTAATCCAGGGATCGCAGGTTCGATCCCCCGTCTGACCCTAATAAAATTAATGGTCTTTCAGATGGGACATTAAACTGAGGTCTAGTGTCGGTGCTGTACACTGTGCACGTAAAAGAACCAGAGGAGACTCTGAAATGGGTCTCTGTCTGTATCATTGCACTATCCTCCAAAAATCTAAAATGATTAATCTCTTCAGGAGGCGTCGCTCATATGGGCAACCGGTAGCGACGATAAATAAACGTAAAAACAAACATACCGTACTCCATCGGAAGCCCAAATAAACAGCTCAATCCTTACGAAGCGATACACCTCTTGTATTGTGTCATGTGAATCATTTATGACACTCATACGGGCAACCGGTAGTGACGATGAATAAACGTAAAACACACACCACCTTGTATGAGATAGTGGACATAAAATACTAAGACACCAGTACAAGATCATTTTGTTTATTCACCAAAGCCTATGATATCATCAGTCCAGACATAACTTTAAGACTATATTATCAAAATAGAGATATACAAATAAAAACCTGTATTTTTTATGTCGGTCATTTACACTAGCAGTTTATAACAAAAACATGTATATAACAACTACAAATCTAGAGATGAACTTAAAAAAAAAAAGAACCTAAAATAACCAGCAATAACATCCAACCTCCCACAATATCTTAACACAGAATATACTTTTAGAAATTTAAGTGATTTCACAAGCAATTTAACAATGCCATTAAAAACCGTCTGTCTTTAACTACCTGGAAGCACTGGAATTTCTGAGAATTATTCCTTCAACAAGATTGTCACATTTATTAATTTATTCTTATTGAAGTAACACTATGAAATCTACGTAATGTGTACAGATTTGGTGTTGTAAGTAGCTGCCGGAATGAGGAGACAAATGAAGAACCAAACACACATAACAAGTATTGCTGAATCACGTTTCCTTATTGAAATGCTTCATTTTATCTCAATCATACAACGTTTCTCGAACTAGTAGGGGCTTGGAATATTTACCCACTGATCAAAAATTCATAAAATTATAAAATTACAGTCTACATCCGTTATCTCGAAGTCAGTTATGTGAAAGTCTGATCAAAGTTCCATCTTGCATAAGACTAGCGGCTGTTAAGTAAAATTTTCAGTTTATCGAATTTATTTTTTGGTGTCTTCAATATAAATAGGCAGTATTTCACACTCGTCAAAGTGCGACCATCATTTGCCTGATCAAAGACATACCGCCTTGTCTGTTCAAACAATCGATAAAGATAGTTGACAGTGTTTACCGTGACAGTAATTACAATGTGTTCAATACAGGTACATTGTACACACTAATTGGCAATTAACCAATAATTGGATAAATGGTTCATCGTAATCGAATATTGGCTTATAACTGCACCATTATACATCAGCAATTTCATATCACATTTTCCTATATAAATATTATTTATATGTATGTGCTGCATTTATTAAATACAATATTATTGTGGTATTTTGTTTTTATCAAGTGTGCCCACGTTGCGGTTATATAACAGATACTGACAACTTTAAATGTGTAAGTCTTACGATCTACGAGTAACATTATCTGGGGAAATGTTGTCAAACTTCGGTTATGTAAGTATTTTGTTCGATCGATGGAATTCGACATAACGGATATAGACTGTATTTGTTACACAGACAATTTAACTTCTGATAATAAACATTACAAAATGCAACATGACTGACCATAAAGTGTCGTTGTTCTCTAAAACTATTATTCTCTATTCATTATTCTCATTATTATAAGGAACATTGCTATAAACACTGATTAATTCAGGGCAACATGGGTATATAGTAGCCCTTGGGAGACCCCGATTTTGCCACCTGGGTGCACTATTTTTCCCTAAAAATCATTTCAGACAAAATATTGTCCAGTAAGATACCCTGGCCATTGTAAAGCACTCGTATTCAAATATTGTATTTAACGGTCATCTTGTGAATTTTAACCATTATTATTGTGTTGAAATTTATTAAATAAAACCATTAGATGATGCAATCGCGTGCTTTCTCACTTCTACAAAAACTAGGTGTAGCTTGAGCCCTGTTAATTATATGGGTATAAATTGTACGCATATCGACGTCATCTACTATATGATCTAGCAATTGTACCACTGCCACAATCCCAAGATTCAAAATAAAGTATTTTAAGAAATTGTATCAAACAAAGATACACTTTTATACATATTAAGTTTAGCTTGATTGCGAAACAAGTTCTTACAACTGATATTAATCACCCTCGTTACTGATGGAATCCATCGTCACGAAAGGAGGCAACGTGGAATTTAAATGCCTTGCCTAATGGCACAATAGTAACAGCTCCAGTGGAGCTCAAAACTCTAGATCTTTCGAACCTGAAGTGCCCGTGCTACCACTGCGCTATCACGACTTCCCCACTTAATCTCTTTATACACTCAAACTTATGACTCGAGTTCACTGTCAATATCACAAATGACAGAGAAACACGACAGGTGTGTCATATCCGAGTAATCATATTTATTTATATTTCGGGTTTTACGCCTGCATCAGCACCATTTCGGGCTATATCGCCGGCGGCCAGTTTACCTAACAACAGCTTTCCTGGGCAGGCTCCAGTGGTTAACCAGTACTTGGGTGCACCAACCTCCGTAAGAAACTGTCAACTTTTTCATATAAATGAGACACGGCCTGAGCGGGGCTCAAACCCGTGACCATCAGTGATGACAGGTTACAGTGGTATACAAGTCAGCGACTGTAACCACGGAGGCGGAACAATCATCATTTTTTACTTTCATTTCAATCCACTTGTATTTATTGTGTACATAATTATTTTTTGTAAATTATGTTACCGTATATAATGTGGAACAAATATGTTTAAAGTCAGAGCATATGCAAAACAACATAGATCCAGATCAGCCGCGGCGTAACGCTGCGTCTGATCAGGATCTATGTTGTTTGCATATTCGGACAGGTGCTTCAGCTCCACTGTCTGAAGAGCAATCAGCATATAGCCTGATCAGACGGAATGTTCTGTTCTGTCCGATCGGGTTCTCTACTTTTTTTTTACAAAGTCGCTTTTATGCGACATTGGTGGTGAAAGAGTTAAACCAATCATCATTTTGATTTCTCTTAAAACATAGTTGCACACTGGTGATCTCCCCAATCCATTATAAAAACTGTCTAAACTCCAACAGTAAGAAATGAGACATTGCTGGTTTTATATTACCTCCCTTGACATATTGCTGGTTTTATATTACCTCCCTTGACAGATAAAGTCTGATTTATCCCAAAATGTATAGTGGTCCTTTTAGTTGGAATCCTTTGTTGTTACTGTTGTTCCCTAACAAGTTCTTGTGGTATGATAAATGTAATTTGATCAAAATCGTGTTAACACATTATAACAGTAAAATATCCATTGGATATATTGTAGGATATTTGTCGAAATTTAATCGTTTAATAATTATAATATGAGAAAACCGATGAAAAGGAAACAACGATAAAAACAAAGGAAACCAAATACATTGTAAGAGGACCAATCTACTACAGGAGTATTCAAGGGCAGTAACTCACTAATGTCTCCCAATACATTCCCTCCTGTATAATGTTCCCCTAAATATAATGTATAAACAAAACCCAATCAATCCAAAATGTACAATAGACTTAATTATTATGTAGATTTAATACATAATCATTTTCGTCCGGGGACACCGGTACAAATAACTGTATGCACTATTTCATTGGGTGAAAACTATTGTATTGGGGGGGTTACTCTCTCCCCACCCCATTACTTACATAATAATTAATTGATAGAAGACATTGACAGCTCTGTTCAATAACCATTATCACCATACATAACCCTTCGTATCCCAGTTAAAGAAGTGCATTCCTGTAATGCGAGTTCTATCCTACGTTCTTTTTTTCATCAATTTTATTTTTACTGTATCGGCAACCCACTATGCGATTCTCTGTGACACACAGCCAATTATAAATCACAGTTGTTTATTTTCCTCCATGTTTCAAACAGCTTTGCACTTGCAATACTAGTAGGTCTACTAAAACAAAATATGCTTTATACAATAGTAATCACATACCTGTTCCTTTTATATATATCACTGAATAAGCAATATACACATGTAATGCATTACTGTACAGGTAATATACACATGTAATGCATTACTGTACAGGTAATATACACATGTAATGCATCACTGTACAGGTAATATACACATGTAATGCATTACTGTACAGGTAATATACACATGTAATGCATTACTGTACAGGTAATATACACATGCAATGCATTACTGTACAGGTAATATACACATGTAATGCATTACTGTACAGGTAATATACACATGTAATGCATTACTGTACAGGTAATATACACATGTAATGCATTACTGTACAGGTAATATACACATGTAATGCATTACTGTACAGGTAATATACACATGTAATGCATCACTGTACAGGTAACATACACATGTAATGCATCACTGTACAGGTAACATACACATGTAATGCATCACTGTACAGGTAACATACACATGTAATGCATCGCTATAGATAATATACACATGTAATGTATCGCTATAGATAATATACACATGTAACGTATTACTATAGATAATATACACATGTAACTTATAGCTATAGATAATATACACATGTAACGTATCACTGTACAGGTAACATACACATGTAATGCATCGCTATAGATAACATACACATGTAATGCATCGCTATAGATAATATACACATGTAACGTATCGCTATAGATAATATACACATGTAACGTATCGCTATAGATAATATACACATGTAACGTATTACTATAGATAATATACACATGTAACGTATAGCTATAGATAATATACACATGTAACGTATCACTGTACAGGTAATATACACATGTAATGCATCACTATAGATAATATACACATGTAACGTATCGCTATAGATAATATACACATGTAATGTATCGCTATAGATAATATACACATGTAACGTATCGCTATAGATAATATACACATGTAATGTATCGCTATAGATAATATACACATGTAACGTATCGCTATAGATAATATACACATGTAATGCATCACTACAGATATTCGTGCAACACACCACTGTGCTGATCTTTGTAAATATACACGAGGTAGGTGAACGTATTTTAGGCAACAAAACGAGTAAATAATCAGTGATGATGGCAATCAATAAATGATGTTAATTCGTTATTCAATGTAACTATTGCTTTAATTGGAAGCATAAGAGGCTGCACCAGGACAAACATCGACAGACGGATCTGTAGTCCAGTGGTTAACACACAGACTGGTAATCCAGGGATCGCAGGTTCGATCCCCAGTCTGACCCTAATAAAATGAACAGTCTTTCAGATGGGACTTTAAACAGAGGTCTCGTTCAATGTTTTACACCGTGCACGTAAAAGAACCAGAGCAGATTCTTGAATGGGTCTCTGTCTGTATCATTGCACTATCCTCCAAAAATCTAAAATGACCAATCTCTTCAGGAGGCGTCGCTCATATGGGAAACCGGTAGCAATGATAAATAAACGTAAAACACCAAACATCGACTGAATGCAAGTATTGTTCTTTTTATCACGACTGCTTGTTAGTGTCTTTGTTTTCAACACTACAGACCTCTAAATAGGCTTACAAAACGTGTAGATCCAGACGAGCCGTCTCATCAGGATCTGCACTTTTTGTCAGTAATATTACTATTTTCAGACAAAATTACTCATTTTGATAAATGAACTGGTCCAAATGTAATTTTATTAATTTATTGGTCTAAAAATAACCTGCACCAGTCCATGTCAGTTAGTTGGCATTGAATGGGTTAAGTATGGCTCACAATGATAACATTATATCGAGATTAACAGTTATAAAATATGCTCACTATAAACCAGTAATAATGTTTACAGCAAATGTCCACTAGTTTGGAATGTTAGTTTATTTAACCCTCTCGGAGCACTCTGTGGCTAATAACAAATAATTATATGCCAACAATTCTCGGGGAGGAAAACCGGCATCATATATAAATACAACGGAAGGGATGGGAGTGAGCAGACGTCGGAGCTCGCTGTTGGAGATTCAAGCCGCTATGGGTTATACAAAATGGATGTAATACTCCAAATACCTAGATACACCATCATATGTTATCAACTATTTTGATTTGTGTTCCCACAGTGATATATTAACTACACAGTAGTCATTGTAACTAGTCGGCCATTTTATTGCAGAGGTGTTTGCATGCATCAATATCCTGAATGCAGCAATGTGAAGTGGTTCAACCAGAATCAAAACTATTTATAGAACCAAGTCGGCCATCTTGGATAGGACAGAATTTTATTTCCTTGTAGACGTCTATTTCAATACCTTCTAGAACCAACATGAATATAAAGAAGATACTTGACATTGTTTAAACTCAAATAAATTCAAACTATTTATTGTAGCATGTCGGCCATCTTGGATTCTGCACATAAAGTACGACTATCAATTTTATAAAGATATGTGAACCAGTGATAGTCACAAATGAACTGTTCAACACAAACTATATATAGTAACAATAGTGACTATAGTTTAAATGCAATGAATTATTGTGTGCTCCAGGATGCCCCTGCCCCCTCAAAGTCCTATATATATATACAGCATTAATTTCCTCATCATATCTTAAGTGGTATCCCCCCTCAAAAGAAAATCTATTTATAGTAACAAGTCAGCCATCATGGATCTGACAAAAACAAAATTGAGCAGAGATATGTACATAAATGCCCTAACATTGATGAATTTCATGTATATATGTGAAACAGTATAACTAAAATCAAAATGTTAACCTTTAGCATGCTGTAGGCGAAATGACCAGATAACAAATGTGTAATAATTTTCTTATTTTTCCTAGAAAGTAGGGCTTGTGACATTTCATTCAAATTGTCCCATCATTTTTCATCTGCTCATTTCGCCTACATGTTTTGAACCGTTAAGCATATTCCAAGCATAGTAACAAGCATGGATATGAGAAAAACAAAAGTTCAGAGTTCAGCCAGGATATGTCCCTCGCTGCCCTAAAGTTCCATTATGACTATATGTTAAGTGGCTTAGCCGCAATCAAAACATTAAATGCAAACTATCTATGGCAATAAGCCAGCTATCCCGTATTGCAAATAAAATATTTGCGCAAGAATGTGCACATCAATGCCCTAAAGAAGTACCAGGATGAATACAGATGTGAGAAACAGTTTAGAGCTACTAAAAAGGAATGTTAAATGCTGCATAGCAAAATATAAAACTATTTCAACGCAACAAAAGTGGCCATTTTGGATCCAATGATCCCCCCCCCCCCCCCCACCTACAGATTCTCTACAATGACCTAATCATACATTTCATGGTAATATCTTATATGGTATTCCAAAAAATAAAACTATTACAATCTATTTATAGTAACAAGTAAGCCATTTTGGATCTAATGAATATTTCCCTTCATGCATTGATATGCAATTAATTGCCGTACAGACGCACATCATTCAAGGAGCTAAACGTGGTCATCTATGTCGACGCCATCTGCTGTATCGCAATAGCTTCCCACACGTTTATCGCGCTGATCTAAAATTGAAACTGAACTGTGTAATTGTAAAAGTATTTTACAATGGTCCGTTTTGGGATTTAAAGTTGCATGGACAGCTTAGGTCATTCATATAGCAATATTCCACAACAAAGGTGAAGGTCAGTAAGAACATTGATTCAATAGGAATTTCGGTGTCTGTAACAGCAGCAAATATTTTCTCAATGACCTGTTAGTGAACGATCAAATATTTTCTTATGACCTTGACCTGTTAAGTAATGATTAAATCTTTTCTTAATGACCTTGACCTGTTAGGTAACGATCAAATCTTTTCTCAATGACCTGTTAGGTAACGATCACATCTTTTCTTAATGACCTTGACATGTTAGGTAACGATCACATCTTTTCTTAATGACCTTGACCTGTTAGGTAACGATCAAATCTTTTCTCAATGACCTTGACCTGTTAGGTAATGATAAAATATTTTCTCAATGACCTTGACCTGTTAGGTAATGATCACATCTTTTCTTAATGACCTTGACCTGTTAGGTAACGATCAAATCTTTTCTTAATGACCTTGACCTTCTAGGTAACGATCAAATCTTTTCTTAATGACCTTGACTTCTGTTAGATAACAATCAGCAAGAACATCGATTACCTATGTAAAGATCAAGCAATTAATTTATTGAAGAGCATAGCTACCATAGCATAGAATGGTTTTATGAAATGACCCGACGCCAACATTTTCAAAACATTTCACCGAGTGTTTACCCCATTTTTTTGGTTTTTCATACCAATATAAATAGCAAATTTTACGTGTTCACAGAAAACTATCCTGTACAGCCCTATTTAAACATAGCAAACCCTACATAACGGAACTGTTTACCAACTTAGAGCAAGATCGTGTAAAACAAGTTCCATGTATAAATTTGTTACTTGCATATCAAAGTACATGTAGGTAGACAGTACTAGTAATACTGATAGCTGGTTGCTAGGTTTTGACTATCATAGTACATAGGTTTGACCGTGCACTTCAAGGTCGCAAAAAGTTCTTACTAACTTCACTAAATACTCTTATTATAATAATATGTTCGATTGGCGCTCGGACATTTTTCAGAAAAATGGTAAGAAAATGTTTAAATTGGACTATAAATGCACATTTCCTACACCTCTTTATAAAGGGATTATTAATTAAAGCTATGCCGTTTCTATATTTATATCAAATAGGGTAAATAATTCGAAACAGTTGCCATAGGAACAATATTTCCAAACCAATCACCGTGTTAGAAAAAAATAATGGCATGCTATTTGGTCAAATTATAAACTTATGGATTATAAATGTGAATGATGATGTGAACAATAGGAATTTCTTATCGTCAATTTCTTAAATTGATAATAAAAAAATACTGACTAAGCACCCAAAATTACAGATTATAAACGATTTCTTAAGTGGTAACATATAGAGTTGAAATTTTCAGGATTAGTTTTTGAGACATTGTGGTTGTTTTAGATCTGATATATGAACTACATGTACATTTCTGTTTATTATGTGACAACTGTCCTAACTTGAGGCTGTCCGATTTGCGCGATCGCTTCTCACCAATGCAACCCAGGTTCAATCCTCGGACCGAGTAGTATGTGAGTTGGTACGGTGGTCGCAAGATCGAACAGGTGATTTTTCTCCGGGTGTACAAATTGCATGTTTGGCCAGAGCAGGTTGAAGAAATGTTTAAGTGTCGGAGTGCTTTCATTTCTAAAACGTAGTTATGGATACCATTTAACACATTTAAAGATTTAATTTAGCACGCACTTAGAAGATGGGAAGCCACTTTGAGGCTATAATCTGGTGGTAACAAAACCTCGTCTTAAAGGCCAGTATGGATCCTACACAATGTATTAAATTACTTGTCAATCCAAAATGAGGCTGTATAAACATTCAGGGTTCATTCTAGGTCAGAATTTTTGGGAGAAGTGAGAAAGCGTGTGATAGCTTCCTTAAATGGTGTTCTTTAATATACTTCTGCAAAATAGGGTTAAAATGCACAGTACAACCATTAAATACAACATTTGAATAGAAGGAGTGCTTTATAATGGGCCAGTGCATCTTACTAGACACAATTTTGTTTTAAAATCGTAAAAACCAAAAAATAATTTTTTTTTAGGGAGAAGTGGGGCCCCCCCAGAGGGCGAAGTCAGGGTCTCTAGGGTGACAATATCGCCCTCTAGAATGATCCCTGAACATTACTACGCCCCAATCCGCTTTAATTTAATATACTGTAGCACAAAATCCAGTGCATAGACCTATAAACACTTATGAACTATTAGTCTCCATGATCGAAGAAGTTATACAAGTAAACAGTACCGCACCATATGTTCTCGTAATTTGCACAAATGATGAAAAATCACAGTCTGAAAAGTACTTCAATACACAAACAAATATGTACACGATTTAAAAAAGCAAAATATACATAATTATGTAGCAGTATTAACTATGAATACAAGTATAAAAATATATATCATACAAATCAGCAGCAAAACATCTTTATTATACTGTCATCGACTCCATACAATCATTTTGGCATTCAGAAACATTTACCCCTTCTTCAAAATACTGGTAATTAGTGTATAATTATCGGAGAATGCAATTACCGGTAAATATTCCTAGAATTTTTTACTGTTATGGAGTGTTCCATGTTATAATAAGGACAACCTCTATAATGAGATGTAGGGGGAACAGGATGGACATTTCAATATGGACTCTTCCATGTTATAATAAGGACAACCTCTATAATGAGATGTAGGGGGAACAGGATGGACATTTCAATATGGACTCTTCCATGTTATAATAAGGGCAACCTCTATAATGAGATGTAGGGGGAACAGGATGAATCTTTCAATATGGACTCTTCCATGTTATAATAAGGGCCACCTCTATAATGAGATGTAGGGGGAACAGGATGGACATTTCAATATGGACTCTTCCATGTTATAATAAGGGCAACCTCTATAATGAGATGTAGGGGGAACAGGATGAATCTTTCAATATGGACTCTTCCATGTTATAAGGGCAACCTCTATAATGAGATGTAGGGGGAACAGGATGGACATTTCAATATGGACTCTTCCATGTTATAATAAGGACAACCTCTATAATGAGATGTAGGGGGAGCAGGATGAACATTCCAATCCTATCTATATGCAATGGACTCTTCTACATTTCAATATTATAAGGAACACCTCTATATCAAGATGTAAGGGGAGACAGGTTAATCCCTTCACTATAGGTAATGGATTATTCTACACAGCCATAGGGAAGGAACACCACTACAACAGGTTGTACAACCCATATGCAAGAAATTGTCTTTAATGTGAATAGCTTCTACAACAAAGCACAACAATCAGATTGAAAGAACTGCCACTTTCATTATTTCGATTTATGTCTGTAGCACTGCATTAACTCTACACGCTAGCGAGGAGAATAACAGTCTAACAGGTCATGAAATGTCATTAGAATCGTGCCGTAACGACATATTTCCAAGAGTTTTCAGTCACAAATAATGAAAATCGCAATAATGAATTGTCGTCTGCTACAATTATTTGAAACTGTTGATAGCCTTTATTTTACCCAGCATGCAAAGAGTTAATTAACCTTCTACAGTAAGGACAGTTTTTTTAATTGGATTGAATAGTGTGTTGTAGGTGCAGCCCAGTTATATAAACCGGAAATAAACAGGAATTATTTGATTTATTGTTAGCTGTACTAACATTTAGCATGCTGTAGACGAAATGAGCATTGAACAAATGTGTATTATTTTTCTTAGAAAGTAGTGCTTGGCATTTCTTTCAAATAGTCCCGATAGCATTCAATCAGATTTAAACCCAGTGTTGGCAATTTCCTGGGAAATAAGAGTATTTCCCAAGACGGTGGGTAATATCGGGAAATATATATTTAAATTAACCCCCCCCCCCGTTTCATGAATATACGGTAACTCGCACATGCTGGTCGGTGTGACTTCATAAACGTCTTAGGTAAAATCATTCCTGATCTCAGTCAGACTCGGGCATTGTTCGTTTTAAGATCAAACCGGATTTGTTCAAAGATGTCTATAGAAATGTGGTAAGTCGGTAAGGACATTTTCTATAAAATACAATTAAGATTTCTGGTAGCAATTCGTCAGCCATCTATTTAGACAAATTAGAAATATACAGCCTCAGAAAGCACTCGACACCACTTCCATTGCTTAGTGCAGTGCTTACGTTGAATAATACAATATCCATTTAATTTCTAGACAGCTTAAAATCTAATAGCTGAGCTCGCATATTAGTAACAGCATAAATGTTTAATTTTTGTTGTAGGAACAGTGTATAGTTATCCTATTGGTGGAACTTGGAAGGTTCTGATAGCCGAAATAATATAAATGAGACGGTTTCAGATTGCATATTCATCAGTAGCATTTCAGGAACATTACAAAAAGCTGCTGTGTAAATAATGACATGTAAACAGTCACATGTAAACAGTCACATGTAAATAGTCGCGTGTAAACTGTCACATGTAAATAGTCGCGTGTAAACAGTTGCATGTAGTCACATGTAAACTGTCACATGTAAATAGTCACATGTAAACTGTCACATGTAAACTGTCACATGTAGTCACATGTAAACAGTCACATGTAAATAGTCACATGTAAACAGTCACATGTAAACAGTCACATGTAAACTGTCACATGTAAACATTCACATGTAAACAGTCACATGTAAACTGTCACATGTAAATAGTCACATGTAAACATTCACATGTAAACAGTCACATGTAAACTGTCACATGTAAACAGTCACATGTAAATAGTCACATGTAAACTGTCACATGTAAATAGTCACATGTAAACAGTCACATGTAAATAATCACATGTAAATAGTCACATGTAAACAGTCACATGTAAATAGTCGCATGTAAACAGTCACATGTAAACATTCACATGTAAACAGTCACATGTAAATAGTCACATGTAAACAGTCACATGTAAATAATCACATGTAAATAGTCACATGTAAACAGTCACATGTAAATAGTCGCATGTAAATAGTCACATGTAAACAGTTGCATGTAAACTGTCACATGTAAATAGTCACATGTAAACAGTTGCATGTAGTCACATGTAAACTGTCACATGTAAATAATCGCATGTAAACAGCAAAAGTCGCAGTAAACAGCACAAAAACACAAAACACACAAAAACACAAACTCACATGTAAACAGTCACATGTAAACAGTTGCATGTAAACAGTCACATGTAAATAGTCACATGTAAACTGTCACATGTAGTCACATGTAAACTGTCACATGTAAACTGTCACATGTAGTCACATGTAAACTGTCACATGTAGTCACATGTAAACTGTCACATGTAAACAGTCACATGTAAATAGTCACATGTAAACTGTCACATGTAAACAGTCACATGTAAACTGTCACATGTAGTCACATGTAAACAGTCACATGTAAATAATCACATGTAAACAGTCACATGTAAATAGTCGCATGTAAACTGTCACATGTAAATAATCACACAGCAACTCAGTAAAGCACCCTGCTACAGCATCAACAGTTACATATCATCTAGAATATGACATGCAGACGTCTTCCCTGCAGAGTTTCTATGATTTCTGCGGTCCTCGTGTGACATCACTTCCTGTCTATGTTTGCAACTGTTCGAGTCAAATCTACACACAGTCCTGGGATACGAGAGAGTACAGTCACATTCTCGTTCCATAGATTGGTCCACTGTTTTCAGGCGTTTCGTGGATATATGTTCTGAGCAAGAATCGAGGGAACTTGAGCGACCCGTCTGCTTCAGTAAGGCATGCTGGGAAGTGGTAGTCTGCGAGATTATGGAATGTTTGTCCTGTTGCTTGTTTAGCAAGAATAATAGATGGTCCAGCAAATCACCAAGAAAATTGTCGACTTCATCATAATCTGAAAAGGAAAACAAATTAATTTTTTAAAGATTAAAAAAATTCGGTAAATTCCGAGAGCGATTTCTACAACTGTTATAAGAGCTTAGCTGTACTATACTTTTTAATGATGCTGATGATTGCTGCTGTTGATGATGATGATGATGAATGTTTGTGATGATAATCAATGTTGGTGCTGATGAATGCTCTCAATGGGGATAATAGGGGAATGCTGGTGATGATGATAGTGAATGCTGGTGATGATGATAGTGAATGCTGGTGATGATGATAGTGAATGCTGGTGATGATGATAGTGAATGCTGGTGATTATGAATGATAGTGAATGCTGGTGATGATGATAGTGAATGCTGGTGATGATGATAATGAATGATAGTGAATGCTGGTGATGATGATAGTGAATGCTGGTGATGATGGAGATGATAATGATGCTGATGATGATGATAGTGAATGCTGGTGATGATGGAGATGATGCTGATGATGATGATAGTGAATGCTGGTGATGATGATAGTGAATGCTGGTGATGATGGAGATGATAATGATGCTGCTGATGATGATAGTGAATGCTGGTGATGATGGAGACGATAATGATGCTGATGGGGAGAACCGAATCTAATGTTGTGCTAACTTGAAAACTAGGTCACTCAGCACAAAGAGGTACATGTTACGGCTCATTCTAGGTTAGAATTTTGGGGAAAATAGGGTTAAAATACACAATATCACCATTAAATAGAACATAAGAATAGAAGCAGTGCTTTATAATGGGCCAGTGTATCGCACTGGACAACATTTTGAACTTCTGAAATATTTTAGGGAAAAGAGTGGCCCCCAGGACGACTATTTTGCCCAAGTTGTCCTCTAGAATGAGCCCGAAAGGTGATGATAATAACCATTTGAAACTACACAGCAATGTAAAGAGATGGGGAAATGTATAATTTTAAGTCTAATTTAAACATTTTCTTCCCATTTTTCTGAAAAATGTGTGGGTGTCCATTTTTGCACAGTGCTGGCCGTATGGTGAAGTTGTATAACAATGGAGGCAGTGATATATATACACATATCAGAGACTAATTTACCCTTCATAACCTCATGTTTCCTTTACAGGAGAAGGATCTACAGCAGTATTTTATACTTTCTTCTCAATCCTATTGACAACAATGTACAGTCAAACCTGTATTAGTGGTCACCTCCATTAAGCAGCCAACCTGTATTAAGCAGCCAGTTTCCAGATTCCCAATATGTAGTTTTATTATACATTTCACCTCTATTAAGCAGCCACCTGTGCTAAGCAGCCACTTTCTGTGATTCCCCTGGCTGGCTGCTTAACCCATTCAACACCAAGTAACTCACATGGACTGGTCCATGATATTCATAAACCAATAAATGAATCAGAAAATCACATTTGGACAAGTTCATTTATCAAAATGGGTAATTATGTCTAAAAATAGTCATATCACTGGCAAAAAGTGCAGATCCTGATGAGACGGCTCGTCACGAGCCGGCTCATCTGGATCTACACTTTTTGTAAGCCTATTTAGAGGTCTGTGGTGTTGAAAGGGTTAAGACAGGTTTTACCGTATATTCAATTCAACAAGTTTATTGCATACAACATGTATATATATATATATATGTTTATAGCCAATACAAACATTTTCAATACAAAGACATGGATTATTAACAAAGAGCATATAATTCCGGTGGATATTTCAATGCTATTGGCATATAACAGCAATTTTTACGGGACGTTACATTTCTTAACAGGATAGCATGGTAAATGAATTTGCAAAGATTGTTCAAAGTAATTTTGGAGTTTGTTGACATAAGACTGGCGAATATTGGTTTTGTTGGCCAGGTGTAATTGTAGCGTATAATAAATGACAATGTACATGTATGTAAACAAATTGAAATAAAATATTGTTTAAACTAATTTATGCGGGCCTGTGTTCCACACGTCGTCTTGATGAGGCGAACAATTGATGATGGTGGTGTAGTGTAATGAAAATATGTTCAGTCACTTCCCCATCCTCCAGACAATTTAGGGAGAAGTGAGGGGAAATCAGGGGGAGGTGTGCATTTCACCTACAGATTTTTCCTTAACCATTTCAACACCACAGACCTCTAAATTGGCTTACAAAAAAGTGTAGATCCAGATGAGCTGGCTCGTGACGAGCCGTCTCATCAAGATCTGCACTTTTTTCAAGTAATATAACTATTTTTAGAAAAAAAATTACCCATTTTGATAAATGAACTGATACAAATGTAATTTTGTTATTAATTTATTGGTCTAAAAATATCATGGACCAGTCCATGTCAGTTACTTGGTGTTGAATGGGTTAAGCCTATATTTTAGTGTTCGCGATTAGACACAGCCGCCATAAAGTGAGTGAAATGCCATTTGCAAGACTCGTCTTCATAATGCCAATCAAAATAATTACGTTCTTCAGACCTAACAGGTCACAATTTATGTTTTGGACGATCCATACTTGTCTCAGAAAGTAACTCCTACTATGCACTTTAACCCTTTCCTTCATAGAGATTTAGGTTAATATACTATTATATCTCCATACAAACGACAGCCATTTAGCTATCATGCAGTGGATAAGTAGTCGCCATATCTATCCCACCTCCATAGATTTTACTGGAACTACACAAGATTCTGGCCTTTAATATGAACATTGGTTTGGCTACTACCTTGTCAATGTATGTCGTATTGGTAATGGTGTCAAGAGGTGCTTCTATGAGGACAAGGGTCAATGTATGTCGTATTGGTAATGGCGTCGAGAGGTGCTTCTATGAGGGAAAGGGTTAATGTATGTCGTATTGGTAATGTCGTCGAGAGGTGCTTCTATGAGGGTAAGGGTTAATGTATGTCGTATTGGTAATGGCGTCGAGAGGTGCTTCTATGAGGGAAAGGGTCAATGTATGTCGTATTGTTAATGGCGTCGAGAGGTGCTTCTATGAGGGAAAGGGTTAATGTATGTCGTATTGGTAATGGCGTCGAGAGGTGCTTCTATGAGGGAAAGGGTCAATGTATGTCGTATTGGTAATGGCGTCGAGAGGTGCTTCTATGAGGGAAAGGGTTAATGTATGTCGTATTGGTAATGGCGTCGAGAGGTGCTTCTATGAGGGAAAGAATTAATCATATTTATAACTTTCCTGAATCAATGAGTTTACCCCCACCCCCATCCAATGCAAATGATTCCAAAAAGCATAGCATATAGCATACACACAAAACAACATCAATGGCTAGATTAAACTTTATTTATTTTACAACAATTGTGAAGCAAGTTTTAACAACTTATATTAATCACTCTCGTTGGCGCGGATGAAAGCGTAAATGTGGTCATTCGTATGGGAGGAAAGTACCCAGAGAAAACCCACCTGACCGATCTGGCGACCACCGTACCATCTCACATGCTTCCCGGTCTGAGGATCGAACCTGGGTTGCATTGGTAAGAAGCGAGCAAGCTAACAACTGCACTAATCGGACAGCCATTAGTTGGTAAATTGCTAACAACTGTTGCAGTAATTCATTTAAATAAGTTTAATTAAGTTCAGAAAGTGGAAATTCTGGAATGATACAGGTTTTCAACATCTTAATAAAATGTAACCGGTCGATTTTGACTCTGTATGTTCACACCCGGGGCCAGTGCCCGAGGTTATAACACTTTTCTCAGATCTCAAACTCAAATGATCTGATTGGTTGATTCTGAGTTTTACTGCCAGCTGAACCAATCAGAAGGTTGAGACTGAGTTTGAGATAGGAGAAAAGTTTTATAACCTCGAGGCCAGGTCTACAAATGCACTGTTGGTTTAGCCTCTGCCGAGATGACTTAGCCTCCGGCAATATTAAACAACTTTGTTATTTGTGTAGTCCAGAGGGATAATTAAGGGGTTCAGTAGATTAGAACTATGGATCAATGACTGTCTACAGATTATAGGTTTCTCTGATCACAGTCGCTCAACACATAAACAGACACTGCCATAAGGTAAATATCTACTGTATTAAGTTTTTGATACTGAAAATTAATAGCCATTTGTTGTAGCCAAATGAAAACACAGACGGATCTGTAGTCCAGTGGTTAACACGTTGGACTGGTAATCAAGGGATCGCAGGTTCGATCACCCCCGTCTGACCATAATAAAATTAACAGTTTTTCAGATGGGATGTTAAACCGAGGTCTCGTGTCGGTGCTGTACACCGTGCACGTAAAAGAACCAGAGGAGACTCTGGAATGGGTCTCTGTCTGTACCATTGCACAATCCTCCAATAATCAAAAATGACTAATCTCTTCAGGAGGCGTCGCTCAAATTGGCAACCGATAGCGACGATAAATAAACATAAAACACACATAGAAATGAAAATCGCCGGTCCTATAACATAATCATACAGATGTGCTGCTTATCGCAATCTCAGACCAACAATTGATTTCAAGATTTTGTTTGCCGATAATACCGCAAAGTTGACTTTCCAAGTGAAGAATACGTGGCTAATAATAAATAAGGCGACAATTACTTCAACTTTGTCCTCAAAAGTTGAACCCTGGTATTTTAGAAGATACGGAGTGGACACGAAAAATAGTCACTTTGACCTCCAAGTGTGGCTGTGACCTCTGTAGTAAAAGGTTGGAACACGTCGTTTTGATGTAAGATTAATGAAAATTCTTGTAGGCGGTTAGAAGATATGGAGAGCCAAGAAACAGGCAGATGGATGACACTTTGAATCCTATATATCCATCTATATGAATAAGTATTAAATTACTATAAAAAATATCGCCTAAAATAAAATGAAGTTTTTTTTACAAAGTAATGATTTTTCAGAATAAATGAAGTATTTTTGAAAATTCATGATTGAAAGTAGACATGAAGTCTTTCTTGGAAACCTAACAGGTTAGAGTATAAATGACATCCTTCATGAAAGCTTATGATTTTACAAGGGAAATGAAGTCTTTCTTGGAAACCTAACAGGTTAGAGTATAAATGACATCCTTCATGAAAGCTTATGATTTTACAAGGGAAATGAAGTCTTTCTTGGAAACCTAACAGGTTAGAGTATAAATGACATCCTTCATGAAAGCTTATGATTTTACAAGGGAAATGAAGTCTTTCTTGGAAACCTAACAGGTTAGAGTATAAATGACATCCTTCATGAAAGCTTATGATTTTACAAACAAAATGAAGTCTTTCTTGGAAACCTAACAGGTTAGAGTATAAATGACATCCTTCATGAAAGCTTATGATTTTACAAGGGAAATGAAGTCTTTCTTGGAAACCTAACAGGTTAGAGTATAAATGACATCCTTCATGAAAGCTTATGATTTTACAAACAAAATGAAGTCTTTCTTGGAAACCTAACAGGTTAGAGTATAAATGACATCTTTCATGAAAGCTTATGATTTTACAAGGGAAATGAAGTCTTTCTTGAAATAATGTGTTTTGTTTTGTGGGTTTAAAGTCATACCAACATCTCAGATGATATGGCGGCTCTCCAGCTGGATGGAGTAAGACCACCAACCAACCGCAAGCCAGCTGGATAGCTTCCTCACATGAAATAATTCGACACCCCCAGTGGGATTCGAACCTACAGCGGTGAGGGGCAAGTGATTTGTAGTATACGACCTGTAACCACTCGGACACGAAGGCCCCTTAAAAAATTGACAGTGTAATAAGTTAAATAAAAGTATTTCTTGAAGAATAATGATTTTTCAGCAGAAATGAAATATTTATTGAAAAGTATGATTTTATCATATAAATGAATCTTTCATGAAAATCTATTGATTGTACACATTAAATTTTTTACAATGAAGTCATTTATGAAAACGTATGAGCTTATAGTATAAATGAAGTCATTTATGAAAACGTAGGAGCTTATAGTATAATGAAGTCATTTATGAAAACGTATGAACTTATAGTATATATGAAGTCATTTATGAAAACGTAGGAGCTTATAGTATAATGAAGTCATTTATGAAAACGTAGGAGCTTATAGTATAAATGAAGTCATTTATGAAAACGTAGGAGCTTATAGTATAATGAAGTCATTTATGAAAACGTAGACAAAAAAACAAAAAACAGAGCTTATAGTATAAATGAAGTCATTTATGAAAACGTAGGAGCTTATAGTATAATGAAGTCATTTATGAAAACGTAGGAGCTTATAGTATAATGAAGTCATTTATGAAAACGTAGGAGCTTATAGTATAAATGAAGTCATTTATGAAAACGTAGGAGCTTATAGTATAAATGAAGTCATTTATGAAAACGTAGGAGCTTATAGTATAAATGAAGTCATTTATGAAAACGTAGGAACTTATAGTATAAATGAAGTCATTTTTGAAAACGTAGGAGCTTATAGTATATATGAAGTCATTTATGAAAACGTAGGAACTTATAGTATAAATGAAGTCATTTATGAAAACGTAGGATAAATGAAGTCTTACTTGGAAAGACATTAATGTCAATGACAGCATATCTCTGTGTGTCACATTCCATAATCACATCCACCCCAAACAGGTCGAGCGCAAGCTTCTTCCGCAGTATCTCACTCAGCTCATTCAGCTGCAACAGATCCGGCTTGACCGGAGTACACTCTCGATCGCCATAATCTGGCTGTAAATAGATAGGCAATGCAATACAGAATACAGTTCTGTTAACCAGACAACCTTTTCAAAGAACTTGATTTTATACGCTCATATCTCTCACCAGCTTACGTATTCATTCACTAAATAACAAAAACAAACAATGCAATGCTCGTTTGTCCAATAGGACACATCTTTATTAACCCATTTCATTCTGGATACATTTAAAGGCTTTTGCAAACAACATAGATCCAGATCAGCCGCAGCGTGATGCTACATGCTGATCAGGATCTATGTTGTTTGTTACATAGCCAAGTGTCTTAGCAAGATCATCTGAATAGCGAACAGCATAGTGTCTGATCAGACGGAACGTTCCGTGTCGGTTGATCTGGCTCTATGTTCTTTGCAAATACTATTATTTGAACGGTATCCAGAATGAAATGGATTAAGTTGCTGAGAAAGAAACATGTTCACATAAATCATGATTTCTTTGAAAAGGTTCAGTATAGCTAATCTAACCTTAACCTAAAAATAGTAACACTAAAATACTATACTGTACTGTGCATTTCAGTTCTATATTTAGTAACATTTAGCAGATGGTACCTGCAACACCATACTCAGGCAGTAGGTGCATATTGTGTTAAAGCACACATGCTGTTCTTGACTGGGCGACGCCACAATCGATAAGCAAACTTTTATTTCAATAATTAAAATCCAAAGAAATGAAATTCACAGCACAAAATAGGATAAAAACATTAAACATCAAAGCAAATATGGTTGGCTTTATGTAAAAATTAATTTGAATTTGCTTGTAAACAAGTTTTTGCTTCGCCGGATTGAAGAACTATTGTTGGTATATACATTTGTATATGTAACATGTTTTAAATGCAATCTAAGATTTCATTACATATTGTAAAAACACAATTTTTTTTCTTCAAACTTATCGGAAATAACCATATTTGCCGTTGTATTATGTTTATATCTGTAGGTAAAAACAGAGCAAGAAGACAGAAAATCTACAATAATGATCCACAAAACAAAAGTGTTGTTTTGTGTCTGACTTTACCTTGGTCAGATGGTGGGAAGAATCACTTTTACAAACGTCATGTGTGTCAAAAAATATGGTGGGGTGGTCTGCAACGAAATATACAATCAAACATATATACGGTGTACTAAACAGGTTACTATACATAGATTGATACCAATAATGCTAGCTTTTAAAAATTATTTTTTACATTTTTTTGGTTATATATTCCGGTTTAACATAGCAGCTCTAGAAAGCTCAAGAAAATAGTGAGACAAACGGAGTAACATGCAGTCGGCAACCTCATACAGAACGAGTCAGGATAGATTGTAATTGTGTTCTTGGCATTGAGTACCAGTCAATTCAGTATGTAGACCAACAGTTCCAGCTGGAACCATTCAATAATGCACGGAAACCATTTAGAATACAGTCTCCGCTAGAACCAGTCATTTATTGTGAAACTGTCACTATCACTATGATTTGTGACATCATGTATTGATTCTTATAAAGTAGCTAATTAATTAGGTCATAGTTAATTAATTATTAATTAAATAATTTAAATATGGATTTGTCAGGTGCGGGCGGAGAGGGGTGTAACCAGTGACAATAATCTATTACAAGACCACTGACCCAAGGGTACCGGTATTTGTCAGGTGCGGGCGGAGAGGGGTGTAACCAGTGACAATAATCTATTACAAGACCACTGACCCAAGGGTACCGGTATTTGTCAGGTGCGGGCGGAGAGGGGGGGTAACCAGTGACAATAATCTATTACAAGACCACTG
>CM026404.1:10122147-10135849 GCA_014843695.1 Archivesica marissinica | reverse complement strand
ACCTACTTACTGCCCTCAGATGGTACCAGTGATATACCTACTTACTGCCCTCAGATGGTACCAGGGATATACCTACTTACTGCCCTCAGATGGTACCAGTGATATACCTACTTACTGCCCTCAGATGGTACCAGTGATATACCTACTTACTGCCCTCAGATGGTACCAGGGATATACCTACTTACTGCCCTCAGATGGTACCAGGGATATACCTACTTACTGCCCTCAGATGGTACTAGTGATATACCTACTTACTGCCCTCAGATGGTACCAGTTATATACCTACTTACTGCCCTCAGATGGTACCAGGGATATACCTACTTACTGCCCTCAGATGGTACTAGTTATATACCTACTTACTGCCCTCAGATGGTACCAGTTATATACCTACTTACTGCCCTCAGATGGTACCAGTGATATACCTACTTACTGCCCTCAGATGGTACCAGTGATATACCTACTTACTGCCCTCAGATGGTACCAGGGATATACCTACTTACTGCCCTCAGATGGTACCAGGGATATACCTACTTACTGCCCTCAGATGGTACCAGTGATATACCTACTTACTGCCCTCAGATGGTACCAGTGATATACCTACTTACTGCCCTCAGATGGTACCAGTGATATACCTACTTACTGCCCTCAGATGGTACCAGTGATATACCTACTTACTGCCCTCAGATGGTACCAGTGGCCAAAATGGTAGGTCGAGACTCAAGGGCTGTGTGTGTTTTACGTTTATTTATCGTCGCTACCGGTTTCTACTATATGAGCGACGCCTCCTGAAGATATTAGTCATTTTCGATTTTTGGAGGATAGTGCAATAATACAGACAGAGACCCATTCCAGAGTCACCTCTGGTTCTTTTTCGTGCATGGTGTAGAGCACCGACATGAGACCTCGGTTTAAAGTCCCAACTTGAAGACTGTTAATTTTATTATTGTCAGACGGGGGATCGAACCTTCGATCGCTTGATTCGCAGTCCAACGTGTTAACCACTGGACTACAGATCCGTCTGTACGGCTACTCCGTGAAGAGGGCTTATATCGGATTGATTGTTTCGATCTGTGGGTATCGTTGCCAGTTGCAGCAAGTGTACGTCCATTAGCGCAGTGGATGCGCGTTCACTTCAGGTGCGAACGGTCCGGAGGTCGAGCTGGAGCCGTTACGATTGTGTCCTTAGGCAAGGCATTTAAATTCCACGTTGCCTCTTCTCTCTCCCTGGTGGCGATGGATTCCATCAGGAATGAGGTCTCGAGAGTGATTAATATAAGTTGAAAGAACTTGTTTCGCAATCTAAAATAAATTTGTATAAAGTTGCACGAAGATTATTATTATTATGTGTTATACAATTATCTCAAATCCGTCACTTAGATTAGAGTGTGTACTATGTGTTATACAATTATCATGTTTAGCATTCTCAAATCCGTCACTTAGATTAGAGTGTGTACTATGTGTTATACAATTATCATGTTTAGCATTCTCAAATCCGTCACTTAGATTAGAGTGTGTACTATGTGTTATACAATTATCTCAAATCCGTCACTTAGATTAGAGTGTGTACTATGTGTTATACAATTATCTCAAATCCATCACTTAGATTAGAGTGTGTACTATGTGTTATACAATTATCATGTTTAGCATTCTCAAATCCGTCACTTAGATTAGAGTGTGTACTATGTGTTATACAATTATCATGTTTAGCATTCTCAAATCCGTCACTTAGATTAGAGTGTGTACTATGTGTTATACAATTATCATGTTTAGCATTCTCAAATCCGTCACTTAGATTAGAGTGTGTACTATGTGTTATACAATTATCATGTTTAGCATTCTCAAATCCGTCACTTAGATTAGAGTGTGTACTATGTACAAGCTGAGAAAATGAAAATGAATATCATTTTTGAATGATTAGTAGTTATACTATGCCCATTGTTCCGTGAATATATATATACTGACATGGAAATACTTTTATATCCTTTTAGAAGCAAATATATGCAAATTTGGTATCAAAATGTGCGAACTATTGGGTAGATTAGTGCAATGTATGAAGGATTATTTTCTTCACTCATAATAGTAAAATTCACAATGCTAAGATTTGTAATGAAAAGGTTGTGCTCAATATGAAAGTGCACAGTTTGTTATTGCGTCAGTATCAAACTGTGCATTTTTATATTGAGAGCTACTTTTGACGCAATGACATATCATGTACAGGGATTGTCGGAATGACCTTTATACTATGCATAATCATTTATATTATTATGCACATTGCGTTATATATTATTCATAATTCTAACACGACCCAGCTAATAACATACCTACTTGTAGAGTAAAATCTACCTCGGGTTATTCTGCGATATACCTACCTTGAACTATGCTTCACGCGCACCGTGTTTTGGCTATTCGATTTAAAACATAGGTGTAAAGTTTTATGAATGAAAGTCACGTGATGTTTGTAAATACTACCGTGGGAAGTGGAAGTGAGCTATTTTTAGAATCAGATAATCTCTTGTCCGTCTTGTTTTTCTGTTAAGTAACGTTTCAGTTACTATTCTGTACAGTTTTATTTGACAAAATAAATAAAATTATTGATCAGTTACAACTTTTGTTCATCTATGCACTAGATTGATATTTTCCATAACAAATAACGTAATCACCCCTAACGCGGGAGGAAATTTCGAAAGCCAAATGCAGCAGAGTAGCACCGCGTTTGAAAAAAATACTCCTTTGATTCTCGTCTAAAATTATTAGAAGTAAGTCGTGTTAGAATCGAAATAATAAGTATCAACCGTGGTATATCGCAGAATAACCCGAGTTTGAAGTTCTTATGCGTAGAAATATATCACGAAGGACTAAGGCCTGAGTGATATAGTTCTACGCATAAGAACGACAAACGAAGTTCTTAATTAAATTTTACATTTTGCATAATCATGTTTAATATAATGTACATCTATGTTTCTTAGTATGCATATCCATATTTATTTCATGTCAGATAATGGAAATGTTCAGTTCTGTCTGAGAGAATATGTTGGTGAAGTGATGTGGTATCGTACTTCCGGTGGCCATTTTGACGTCAAGCGATGCCCCACTGAACAAGGAGGTATATTGTATATCCATGCTACATATATTTACATATATCACCTACATTACCAAAGAAAAAACAATTATATATTCCTATGTTAACATGTTTCATACATTCTGTAACCAACCAATTATATATTCCTACATTATGAAAGAAAAATCAATTATATATTCCTACGTTAACATCTTTCATACATTCTGATTCCAACCAATTATATATTCCTACGTTAACATCTTTCATACATTCTGTAACCAACCAATTATATATTCCTACATTAACATCTTTCATACATTCTGTAACCAACCAATTATATATTCCTACATTAACATCTTTCATACATCATGTAACCAACCAATTATATATTCCTACATTAACATCTTTCATACATCATGTAACCAACCAATTATATATTTCTACAGTAACATGTTTCGTAAATTATGTAGATAACATATTATACATTCTGCAACCAACCAATTATATATGCGTTGTATTATTTGGGCAAAAACATCTAATTTTATCTTCTGTGCACTGTGTTTTAACTGTGTTGACCAGAAAATAAATACACACATGTCTGCAAAAAGGACATCATGTATTATGCAAATCGCAATGTAGACTTTTATACATTGACAGCTAAACGTCAGTTGTTCTGGCATACAAAATTGCTTAGTTCAAGCTATTCATAATTTTCGCAAGCAGAGTAATTTTATGCTTGATAAATAAACGATTGTCAGAAAATTAATCCAGCAAATATTTTTGTTTTAGCACTGTATTAAGGTCAACCAATACTAACCCACTCGTTCTTAAAGTAAAATTCAATGGAATCAGAACCATGTTTGTGATTACACACCAATATACACATATGGATGGATCTACGTGGCAGTAACTTAAGCTAATTCTAAATTACGGATTCCTAATCACGCTTCTATATTTACAGCAGAAGTACCTGTGGAGGCTATTGATTTAGCCTTGACTTTTGCTGATGCATCACTTGGTAGAAAACTATGATTCTGTCTGATTTGACTGTACTACAATCAGTATACAACATGAATATTAAGAATTACCTTATTCACAAATGACTTATTAAGCATACAGATATTATTACATTGACTAACAATGTCATATATACTGAGACCAAATTCTTTCTTTACGGAATACACATTTGACACCATTTTTTTCTTTCCTTTTAAAGTGTAGTTTATAGAAATAGTATTTATATATACGAAGGCAATCTTAGGCATCTTAGAAAATGAATATGCACCGGGTAATATATTCGCCCAGTCTACATCCGACTGTCGCGGCACACATTATTGTGTGAAAACCACAGACACACTTAGATTACTGCATACCTCATAGCCCTCGAGATATTTTAATTTATATATTTAGTTTATTTTAAGCAAAATGTAGTCGTCCAACTGTATTTATGCGGTTGCGAGATTAAACAGAATGTCATATTATGATTATTATTATTAGTCTAAGTTAACATAACGTGTTATAATATGTTGTAACACACACGTGCCGGAATATGTGTCCACTGTATAGTGAATCATGAATACTGTTAGATTAATGCTTTTCTAGTATGTTGAGAAAATTCAGCATTGGAATTAATCGCACATATTCTGTCCACGAATAATTGCCAATGAGGGTCTTTTCATCATATTACACGTGTGGAGTTATACATGTACTTCGATGTCGATATTACTGAACGATATGTTATTTTCAACAATTGTTCTATTATTTGTTTTACAACATAAGAAAGGTGTGTGTGCTTTATTACACGTTTTTAATTGATTTTGCTTTGGCTCGTTATTATGTGTTTGCTCTTCTTTCTAAACACTGACAATAATATGTATACTGTCTCAATAACACAGTGTGCAATGCTCCAAGTTCAATGGTGTATTGACACACCTACATTATATGATTATTATTACATGAAAACGAATTACGAAGGATTCCATCAAAGATATATCTCATCTTTATTACAAAACACAAACTGATCAACTAAATATATTCCAAAATGTTTAAAACTATGCATTTATATAGTTATTGTTTTTCATGTAAAAATTCACTTATCCGAAGTGTGCGTTTTCTATGTCCTCTAGTATACGTAAACTCTTAAATAGAAGATTGTTTTCGGTTCGTGTGAGATGTCTACAAATGACATGCCAAGAACAATACACCATTGCATTGTTGCTTATTTCTATAATTATTTGTTTTGTCTTATATTCTGTATTTCTGTTATTTATAATTAACTATTTCAGCCGCCGTATGCAAACACATACTGCATTTGTCTCAAATAGATTGTTTTATACACACAACCTATGTGATTTCATGTATTAATCTTACAGGAGAATATACGCATCTAGGAACAATAGATTTCGGTAAGACACATGGCGATCGTCGTGCACCCTGCATAGCACATCTGTATCCAATGTGATAATCATGTATACATTATTTTGAGCAGTACTGTTCAGTAAATTTACTATAAATAGTAACTAACACATCATCAGGCTGCATATTTATGTCTATTGATTCTGGATGGAACTTGGAAGATCTAAAAAACTATTCCTAAGAATGGAACAACTATTCAGAGGAATGGTACAACTATTCCGAGGAATGGAACAACTATTCCGAGGAATGGAACATATATTCCTAGGAATGAAACAACTATTCCGAGGAATGGAACAACTATTCCGAGGAATGGAACAACTAGTCCGAGGAATGAAACAACTATTCCGAGGAATGAAACAACTATTCCGAGGAATGATACAACTATTCCGAGGAATGAAACAACTATTCCGAGGAATGGTACAACTATTCCGAGGAATGAAAAAACTATTCCGAGGAATGGAACATATATTCCGAGGAATGAAACAACTATTCCGAGGAATGGAACAACTATTCCGAGGAATGGAACAACTATTCCGAGGAATGGAACAACTATTCCGAGGAATGAAACAACTATTCCTAGGAAGTTTCATCTTGAAGAGATGGAACAATTCCACTGAAAATACTTAATCATGACACGTGATAGACACGTGATAGAGACATGTTCTTAGACGTTAATTAGAATGTTTCTTCAATAGTTATTTCATACCCATTTAATAACGTGCATATTACGTAGAGCGTGTACATGCTACAATGTCCTCTAACAAATGTAATATCGGACATGAAACAAATTTCCTAGAGTTCAGTTGCACACTTGGCATATGTTGCTCAAAATAATGTATGCATATTTTAGTGTTATTCAAGTGTTAGCCCGCAGTTGTTTTCTTTCATATTTTCTACGAGGTTATTCTTTTCAGTTTGGATATATTGCCATGTACTTTTTTATAATATATATATATATGAGCACAACAGTATATACTGTATGTATCTGTGTTTTATTGTCATTGGATGGTTATTTTAATTTAATCTTTTATTTGATATATGGAATCCTACCAATAGTGACACAAATTGTAAATATTTCATTGGAAACAGGCAATGTACCAAAGTCATTCAAAATCTCCCGGGTAAGACCTTTGCTGAAAAAACCAAGCCTTGATCAAAACACTTTGAAGAACTACAGGCCCGTGTCAAACCTGCCTTATGTCTCGAAGATTCTGGAAAAAGTAGTAAATAGTCGAATTGATGAACATTTGACAAGTAACAACTTACACGAGGTACATCAGTCTGCGTACAGGAAGTTTCATTCCACAGAAACTGCCTTACTGAAAGTCCAAAACGATATACTCCAATCTCTGGACCAGAACAATGCTACAATCCTTGTGCTTTTGGACCTATCTGCTGCATTTGATACCATCGACCATAGAACACTTTTACAGCGTCTCGAATTTCATTTTGGAATTACTGGAAAACCTCTCCAATGGATATCATCTTATCTTACCGACCGTTATCAAGCAGTATGTATCGATGGAAAACTATCCAACTCAGTGCTCATGAATTTCAGTGTTCCACAGGGGTCTGTTTTAGGCCCGAAATTTTACACTATGTATACCAAGCCTGTAGGAGCCATTTGTAAACACCATGGACTGAACCATCACTTTTATGCTGACGATTCCCAGCTTTACCTTTCATTCAAACCAACCGTTCAAGCTTCACAAGCAGAGACACTACTTCGAGTGGAAAACTGTCTACAAGACATTGTTGCTTGGATGCATGCCAATATGTTAAAACTCAATACTGATAAAACTGAAATTATTATGTTTTCTAGTCAGCGAAATTTTCAACACATTGAAAACATAAATGTGAAAGTAGGAGACTCAAATACAGAACCCTCAACATGTGTGAGAAATCTAGGAGCTTTCCTAGACTCAAGAATGGATATGGTCAAACATGTAAATTCTGTGACAAAATCATGTTATGCGCAGATCCGGCGGATTGGACACATTCGGCAGTATTTAACAACAGACGCCACGAAAACTCTCATAAACTCACTCGTTACATCCAGGCTCGACTACTGTAATTCACTGTTGTACGGCGTGCCAAAAAACACTTCCAATAAATTACAAACTGTTCAAAACACAGCAGCTCGCATCATAACCAGAACATCCCGTTTCAGTCATGTAACGCCCATTCTAAAAGAACTTCATTGGCTACCAGTTCAAGAAAGAATAAAGTATAAAATACTGACTCACACATATAAAGCATTGAATGGAGAAGCACCGATTTATATGAGAAACTTGCTTGAGGTTTATATACCAACGAGAGACTTACAGTCTAAAAATGAAGCAGCTACTCTTGTGTTACCAAGAAGTCGGACTGTCACATACGGAGATAGAAGTTTCATGTCTGCTGCCCCAAAACTTTGGAATTCTCTTCCATCAAATCTTAGAAGTGCAACAACATTGTGTTCTTTCAAAAAGGCTTTGAAGACACACCTTTTTAAATGTTCATATGGAACATAAATATCGAACTGTGTCTGTGCTCAATCAGGATTAAGACTGCAAATGAACACATTTTATTTATTTATTACCTATATTTTAATTGTTATAATTTTAGATCCTAATATTTTATAGCATATTTAGAATCCATTATAATGGTGTTTGCTAATTTGTTTTTGTTTTATCTCAATGTATGTGGAAGTTTTTATCAATATTTGTGATATTTTAGGCTGTAAAGCGCTTTTGAACGTTTTATGTTTAGATGAAAAGTGCGCTATATAAGTTTAGTATATAATAATAATAATATGTGTTTGGAATATTATGTTACTGTGAACACAATGTGTGAAGGAATACTGTTTCTATTATTTGTGTGTGTGTTTTACGTTTATTTATCGTCGCTACCGGTTGCCCATATGAGCGACGCCTCCTGAAGAGATTAGTCATTTTAGATTTTTGGAGGATAGTGTAATGATACAGGTAGAGACCCATTCCAGAGTCTCTTCTGGTTCTTTTACGTGCACGGTGTACCGCACTGACACGAGACCTCGGTTTAACGTCCCATCTGAAAGTCTGTTAATTTTATTAGTGTCAGACGGGGGAACGAACCTGCGTTCCCTGGATTACCAGTCCAGCGTGTAACCACTGGACAACATATCCATCTGTTTGTTTCTATTATGGATTAGGTTTGGTTTATATATTTCAACTAATTGCTAAGCATATTATGACAACGATATATCCATCGGTCGATCTGCCTGTCGGTTATCGATCTGTCTGTCGGTCGTTCAATGGAACAGTCGATCGGTCGATCGGTCGATCTGTTGGTCGTTCGGTTCGTGGGTGGATATATGGCACATTTACCTGACCTGCTCAACATAGCAAGCCCTATTTAAACTTTGTCTCCAACCATACCCTTTGTTCTAAAAGAATAATTATTCTTGTTCATTCTACACCAATTTACCTGCGTCTGATTTCACATTAACATATTATAACATTCAATTTGACTCATCTCACTTTTGACAGTATTTTATTTCTTAACATTATAAAGTGTATATGAAACACAAATATAATTTACAGGAACATGATTAGTAGGACAGATGGAGTCTAGTACAATGTTACTAATGCCACAATAATGCCCGACTCATTGACATTGTTTGCTTGTCCAAATAAATACAGTTAGACATATACATTACAATTTGTGAAGACGTTGTAGACATATTGAGCTTGCGTTAATACTGAAACATACATTCAAAGTCTTCCTTTCAATGGTTATCGTATTTTTCCGCACCCTTTTCAGCATGTTCTTCTTTTGAAGTGTTACGATGTTTATCCGCTGTATTTAAATGTGTTTGTTATTGCAGGTTATGCACGAAGGAATTGTGAATGTGATGAGACTGCTCGTCATTGCAAGTGGGCGGAGCCAAACTTTTCTAAGTGCCAATCACTGCAGCTCATTCATACATATGACGAAGTAAGGTTTGGAAAATAAGCATTTAATACCTGGTATCATTATACTCTATTGGAAGTGAAACTTAGCTGCTGGGATGAAGCCTGCATAGCATACACGTAATACTGAACTATGAAATGTAAATGACGGTATATGATGCAAGGGAGGTAACAATTGTATGTCGTACCAGTAGCGGGTTAGAACAGGGTAATTTGATCTTACCCTGTATTGTATTCCACTTGCTAAAGTCAATAGTAAGTGTCCTGAATTACTATTTTTAGAAGTGTGAGGTTTAGTTTGCCTGGATGGTTTGTATACACTGAGGAATACTGGCAATACTGGCAATACCTCAACCTTAAAACATGAACACTTGTGCCACAAACATGGTCCTTTTTCACATACATATTGGTTCTCACACCGGTCCGTGTATCACATACACAATCTATATTGGTTCACACACCGGTCCGTGTATCACATACATAATCTATATTGGTTCACACACCGGTCCGTGTATCACATACACAATCTATATTGATCTATACACCGGTCCGTGTATCACATACACAATCTATATTGATCTATACACCGGTCCGTGTATCACATACACAATCTATATTGGTTCACACACCGGTCCGTGTATCACATACATAATCTATATTGGTTCACACACCGTTCCGTGTTTCACATACATAATCTATATTGGTTCACACACCGGTCCGTGTATCACATACATAATCTATATTGGTTCACACACCGGTCCGTGTATCACATACACAATCTATATTGATCTATACACCGGTCCGTGTTTCACATACATAATCTATATTGGTTCACACACCGTTCCGTGTTTCACATACATAATCTATATTGGTTCACACACCGGTCCGTGTTTCACATACATAATCTATATTGGTTCACACACCGGTCCGTGTATCACATACATGATCTATATTGGTTCATACACCGGTCCGTGTATCACATACACAATCTATATTGGTTCACACACCGGTCCGTGTTTCACATACATAATCTATATTGGTTCACACACCGGTCCGTGTATCACATACACAATCTATATTGGTTCACACACCGGTCCGTGTATCACATACATAATCTATATTGGTTCTCACACCGGTCCGTGTATCACATACACAATCTATATTGGTTCATACACCGGTCCGTGTATCACATACATAATCTATATTGGTTCACACACCGGTCCGTGTATCACATACACAATCTATATTGATCTATACACCGGTCCGTGTATCACATACACAATCTATATTGATCTATACACCAGTCCGTGTATCACATACACAATCTATATTGGTTTACACACCGGTCCGTGTTTCACATACATAATCTATATTGGTTCACATACTGGTCCGTGTATCACATACATAATCTATATTGGTTCACACACCGGTCCGTGTATCACATACACAATCTATATTGATCTATACACCGGTCCGTGTATCACATACACAATCTATATTGATCTATACACCAGTCCGTGTATCACATACACAATCTATATTGGTTTACACACCGGTCCGTGTTTCACATACATAATCTATATTGGTTCACATACTGGTCCGTGTATCACATACATAATCTATATTGGTTCACACACCGGTCCGTGTATCACATACACAATCTATATTGATCTATACACCGGTCCGTGTATCACATACACAATCTATATTGATCTATACACCGGTCCGTGTATCACATACACAATCTATATTGGTTCTCACACCGGTCCGTGTATCACATACACAATCTATATTGGTTCTCACACCGGTCCGTGTATCACATACATAATCTATATTGGTTCACACACCGGTCCGTGTATCACATACATAATCTATATTGGTTCTCACACCGGTCCGTGTATCACATACACAATCTATATTGGTTCACACACCGGTCCGTGTTTCACATACATAATCATTTGTGTCGTAGGCATAGTCTTTTGTTTCACAAACAAAATTCTACAGCAGGTCCACTTGTTTCAAGGTATATCTCTGTTTAACAAAGAGAGACGTTCAAATTGGTTTCATGCACACTTTCTGATCTTGTGGAGGCATAGGTGGGCATATGTAGATCATTGTAGTATTGTTTCTTTTATTTAATACCAGAGAACTAAGATGTTATGTGTGTGTTTGCGTTTAATTATCGTGTGTGTGCGTGTGTGTTTTACGTTTATGTATCGTCACTACCGGTTGCTCATATGAGCGACGCCTCCTGAAGATATTAGTCATTTTAGTCACTTACTGCCCTCAGATGGTACTAGTTATATACCTACTTACTGTCCGTAGATGGTACCAGTGATATACCTACTTACTGTCCGTAGATGGTACCAGGGATATACCTACTTACTGTCCGTAGATGGTACCAGTGATATACCTACTTACTGCCCTCAGATGGTACCAGTGATATACCTACTTACTGCCCTCAGATGGTACCAGTGATATACCTACTTACTGCCATCAGATGGTACCATGGATATACCTACTTACTGCCCTCAGATGGTACAAGTGATATACCTACTTACTGTCCGTAGATGGTACCAGTGATATACATACTTACTGTCCGTAGATGGTACCAGTGGCCAAAATGGTAGTTCGAGACTTAAGGGCTGTGTGTGTTTTACGTTTATTTATCGTCGCTACCGGTTGCTACCATATGAGCGACGCCTCCTGAAGATATTAGTCATTTTAGATTTTTGGAGGATAGTGCAATGATACAGACAGGACAATTAATTTGTCCTAAGGATAAATGATTTTTCTATATATATACTTAAATTTTTAATAACCTGTTTATTTTCATTATTAATTAATTCAACAAGTGTATGCATATTGGGACGCCTCCAGTAATATCTCGGAATAAACAGCTTTCTCAAATTACAATACAAGTTACATTTTAGTACAAAGTGAAATTCATCTTCTAGGCTATTACATCAGTTACATTTTCTTTAGTTTACCGGTGTACATAATGGTTTTGTCCATCGACCAGTTTCAATAAAATGTCTGTGTGACGATAAAAGTAAACGGGCTAAACATACACGAACTGTAACACTATCTAAATATGGTTGAAACCTATGATGTGAAACATATCTATAAAATAACGCTCTACTCGATTCGTTCAGTCTACCTGACCAGACCAGTTTTGTAAGAACTGGTCTTTAATTCTTTGTTTTACAGTAATTAATAAGAAGTCATCATTTCAAACATTTTGAAAGTCAAGTTTCATAAAACCCAGTACATAATAAATCTCTAATTAATGAACACCAGTTTGTCCTATAGGGTAAGCTGTTGCGTCTTGCATCAACATTAAATACACTTTTTTAGTATATTTATCTTCATTTGTCCTTAAATTCTTACCTCGGTTTAAGGTCACATCTGAAAGACTGTTAATTTTATTAGGGTAAGACGGGGGATCGAACAATTATTATAATTATCGTTGCTTTCAGTTGCCCATTTAAGCCCCCCCCCCCCCGAAGGGATTAGTCATGTTAGATTTTGGAGAATATATAGCGTACGGATACATACAGAGAACTAATCCAGATTCTGCTCTGGTTATTTTACCGAGACCTCTGTCTAAAGTCCCATCTGAAAGACTGTTAATATTATTAGCGTCAGACGGGAGGTCGAACCCACGATGTCTTGATTCACAGTCAACATGTTAACCACTGTACTACTGACACGTCTGTGAAATATAGTCATTTGTAATATTTATATATATAAATGTGTGTATTTTAGTTGGAACTACTTCGCAACGGATATCAGTATACACATCTGGCTAACATATTTGACGACTTACACACGTTCACTCTCTCAAAGAACGAGAATGCAATGCTATACTCTGGCGACATGGATATGGTAGCCGGTATCCTAAAGGAGCTCATTGGGCATATGAAAGCTTTCCCTCAGCTTGTTGAAACCGATCGGAAGATAGATGCCCAGGTATGAAACAAATGTTAGTATTATGTTGATAGTCAGCACAAAGTAGGTTTTTTTATTTGATAATATTTTATTGCTCTATTTACATGTATATAACAGTCACAATCGTTGTACAAATAGAAATTTAGCAAATGTGTTGGGCTACAAGTTCTAACAACATTAGTGATCGGTCCTCATTCCTCATAAAATAAATTAAGAACAACAGAATGTAAGTGGTGTAGTTAGTGCTGAAAATATGTACATCATGCATTTTACCAGATTTAATATAGTTAAGTCTGTGAATTTTCAAAGAAATGTGCTAGTTTGCTCAATCCACTGCCCAGTT
>CM026404.1:10096332-10118647 GCA_014843695.1 Archivesica marissinica | reverse complement strand
TCATGTCAAATATATTACTGTGAGAAGTACCCCGTCATGTCAAATAAATTACTGTGAGAAGTACCCTGTCACGTCAAACAAATTACTGTGAGAAGTACCCTGTCATGTCAATTAGGTAAAACAGCTAGGTAGGATAGACTAATTAGGTAAAACAGATAGGTAGGATAGACTAATAAGGTAAAGCAGATAGGTATGATAGACTAATTACGTAAAGCAGATAGATAGGATAGACTAATTAGGTAAAACAGATAGGTATGATAGACTAATTAGGTAAAACAGATAGGTAGGATAGACTAATTAGGTAAAGCAGATAGGTATGATAGACTAATTAGTTGTAATAGCCGAATCTGATATGATAACTATTAAGAAAACAGATAGGTAGGATAGACTAATTAGGTAAAGCAGATAGGTAGGATAGACTAATTAGGTAAAACAGATAGGTAGGATAGACTAATTAGGTAAAGCAGATAGGTAGGATAGACTAATTAGGTAAAGCAGATAGGTAGGATAGACTAATTAGGTAAAACAGATAGGTATGATAGACTAATTAGGTAAAGCAGATAGGTAGGATAGACTAATTAGATAAAACAGATAGGTAGGATAGACTAATTAGGTAAAACAGATAGGTAGGATAGACTAAATAGATAAAACAGATAGGTAGGATAGACTAATTAGGTAAAGCAGATAGGTATGATAGACTAATTAGATAAAACAGATAGGTATGATAGACTAATTAGGTAAAACAGATAGGTAGGATAGACGTAGGTTAGACTAATTAGGTAAAGCAGATAGGTAGGATAGACTAATTAGGTAAAACAGATAGGTAGGATAGACTAATTAGGTAAAACATATAGGTATGATAGACTAATTAGGTAAAACAAATAGGTAGGATAGACTAATTAGGTAAAACAGATAGGTAGGATAGACTAATTAGGTAAACTTACTTTAGTTACATCAAGAATTCATTCAATAGATTCTAGGATATCAAAGCCCTGAACATTCTATATGTTTTACAGAAAAGAATTAAGACAAATTATTAGCTGTTTCAATAGCTCAAACTCCTTGTTCACTTACCTTAAACACTTTGATCTGACATGAGGCGCAGTGCACCAACTGAGACGCCTCACTGTCAGACTCCCGGCTTTCTAGTTGAAGCCGGAAAGGCACACCTTTCTCACCGCCGTGCTTCTTGGCTGTGAATTCCGTGCTGATACAGTTCACCTTGACATAGATACCAGTCTCCTTAGTTGGATCCCAGATAAAGTCGATAGAGTTCAGTCTGTTAGGATCGACAACTACATCGACAAGACCGTACGACAGCGGAATATCTGAGAATGTTGCAAAATTTATAAGTTATTCCAGAGCCTTGATACTGGTATTACATGTGCAATATAGATGGTGAAACTGTGCCTAACTATTGTACCAATAAAACTAGGATTAAGTTTGGAGTGGACATTGTCTAGTTGATGGCAGGGGTTGGAGTGAACATTGTCTACTTGATGGCGGGGTTTGGAGTGGACATTGTCTACTTGAATGGCGGGGTTTGGAGTGGACATTGTCTAGTTGATGGCGGGGTTTGGAGTGAACATTGTCTATTTGATGGCGGGGTTTGGAGTGGACATTGTCTAGTTTATGGCGGGGTTGGAGTGGACATTGTCTACTTGATGGCGGGGTTTGGAGTGGACATTGTCTAGTTGATGGTGGGGGTTGGAGTGAACATTGTCTAGTTGATGGCGGGGTTTGGAGTGGACATTGTCTAGTTGATGGCGGGGTTTGGAGTGGACATTGTCTAGTTGATGGCGGGGTTTGGAGTGAACATTGTCTATTTGATGGCGGGGTTTGGAGTGGACATTGTCTAGTTTATGGCGGGGTTGGAGTGGACATTGTCTACTTGATGGCGGGGTTTGGATTGGACATTGTCTGTTGTGGTGGGGTTGGGTGTTGTTGTTGTGGGGGGGTTGGGTGGTTGTTGTTGTGGGGGGTTTGGGTGGTTGTTTTGTGGGGGGGTTGGGTGGTGTTGTTGTGGGGGGTTTGGGTGGTTGTTGTTGTGGGGGGGTTGGGTGGTTGTTGTTGTGGGGGGTTGGGTGGTTGTTGTTGTGGGGGGTTGGGTGGTTGTTGTTGTGGGGGGTTGGGTGGTTGTTGTTGTGGTGGGGGTTGGGTGGTTGTTGTTGTGGGGGGGTTGGGTGGTTGTTGTTGTGGGGGGGTTGGGTGGTTGTTGTTGTGGGGGGGTTGGGGTTGTTGTTGTGGGGGGGGTTGGGTGGTTGTTGTTGTGGTGGTTGGGGGGTTGTTGTTGTGGGGGGGTTGGGTGGTTGTTGTTGTGGGGGTTGGGTGGTTGTTGTTGTGGGGGTGGGTGGTTGTTGTTGTGGGGGTTGGGTGGTTGTTGTTGTGGGGGGGTTGGGTGGTTGTTGTTGTGGGGGTTGGGTGGTTGTTTTGTGGGGGGGTTTGGGTGGTTGTTGTTGTGGGGGTTTGGGTGTTGTTGTTGTGGGGGGTTTGGGTGGTTGTTGTTGTGGGGGGTTGGGTGGTTGTTTTGTGGGGGGTTTGGGTGGTTGTTGTTGTGGTGGGGGTTGGGTGTTGTTGTTGTGGGGGGGTTTGGGTGGTTGTTGTTGTGGGGGGGTTGGGTGGTTGTTGTTGTGGTGGGGGTTGGGTGGTTGTTGTTGTGGGGGGTTGGGTGGTTGTTGTTGTGGGGGGGTTGGGTGGTTGTTGTTGTGGGGGGTTTGGGTGGTTGTTGTTGTGGGGGGTTTGGGTGTTGTTTTTGTGGGGGGTTTGGGTGGTTGTTGTTTTGGGGGTTGGGTGGTTGTTTTGTGGGGGGTTTGGGTGGTTGTTGTTGTGGTGGGGGTTGGGTGTTGTTGTTGTGGGGGGGTTGGGGTTGTTGTTGTGGGGGGTTTGGGTGGTTGTTTTGTGGTGGGGGGTTGGGTGGTTGTTGTTGTGGGGGGTTTGGGTGTTGTTTTTGTGGGGGGTTTGGGGGTTGTTGTTTTGGGGGGTTGGGTGGTTGTTTTGTGGGGGGTTGGGTGGTTGTTGTTTGTGGGGGGGGTTGGGTGTTGTTGTGTGGGGGGGTTGGGTGGTTGTTGTGTGGGGGTTGGGTTTGGGTGGTTGTTTTGTGGGGGGGTTGGGTGGTTGTTGTTGTGGGGGGTTTGGGTGGTTGTTGTTGTGGTGGGGGTTGGTGGTTGTTGTTGTGGGGGGTTGGGTGGTTGTTGTTGTGGGGGGTTGGGTGGTTGTTGTTGTGGGGGGTTGGGTGGTTGTTGTTGTGGTGGGGGTTGGGTGGTTGTTGTTGTGGGGGGGTTGGGTGGTTGTTGTTGTGGGGGGGTTGGGTGGTTGTTGTTGTGGGGGGGTTGGGTGGTTGTTGTTGTGGGGGGTGGGTGGTTGTTGTTGTGGTGGTTGGGTGGTTGTTGTTGTGGGGGGGTTGGGTGGTTGTTGTTGTGGGGGTTGGGTGGTTGTTGTTGTGGGGGTGGGTGGTTGTTGTTGTGGGGGGGTTGGGTGGTTGTTGTTGTGGGGGGTTTGGGTGGTTGTTGTTGTGGGGGTTGGGTGGTTGTTTTGTGGGGGGTTGGAGTGGACATTGTCTAGTTGATGGCAGGGGTTGGAGTGAACATTGTCTACTTGATGGCGGGGTTTGGAGTGGACATTGTCTAGTTGATGCGGGGTTGGAGTGGACATTGTCTACTTGATGGCGGGGTTGGAGTGGACATTGTCTAGTTGATGGTGGGGGTTGGAGTGAACATTGTCTAGTTGATGGCGGGGGTTGGAGTGGACATTGTCTAGTTGATGGCGGGGTTTGGAGTGGACATTGTCTACTTGATGGCGGGGGTTGGAGTGGACATTGTTAGTTGATGGCGGGGTTTGGAGTGGACATTGTCTAGTTGATGGTGGGGTTGGAGTGGACATTGTCTAGTTGATGGCGGGGGTTGGAGTGGACATTGTCTAGTTGATGGCGGGGTTGGAGTGGACTTGTCTAGTTGATGGCGGGGGTTGGAGTGGACATTGTCTAGTTGATGGCAGGGTTGGAGTGGACATTGTCTAGTTGATGGCGGGGGTTGGAGTGGATTGTCTAGTTGATGGGGGGGTTGGAGTGGACATTGTCTAGTTGATGGCGGGGTTTGGAGTGGACATTGTCTAGTTGATGGCGGGGTTGGAGTGGACATTGTTAGTTGATGGTGGGGGTTGGAGTGGACATTGTCTAGTTGATGGCGGGGGTTGGTTATGTTATATGTTATATTTCAGGTTTTACGCCTGCATCAGCACCATTTTGGGCTATATCGCCGGCGGGCAGTTTACTTAACAACACCTTTCCTGGGCAGGCTCCAGCGGTTAACCAGTACTTGGGTGCACCAACCTCCGTAAGAAACTGCCAACTTTTTCATATAAATGAGACACGGCCCGAGCGGGGCTCGAACCCGTGACCATCATGATGATAGGTTACAGTGGTATACAAGTCAGCGACCTTAACCACTCGACCACGGAGGCGGACTGGCGGGGGTTGGAGTGGACATTGTCTAGTTGATGGCAGGGTTGGAGTGGACATTGTCTAGTTGATGGCGGGGGTTGGAGTGGACATTGTCTAGTTGATGGCGGGGTTGGAGTGGACATTGTCTAGTTGATGGCGGGGGTTGGAGTGGACATTGTCTAGTTGATGGCGGGGGTTGGAGTGGACATTGTCTAGTTGATGGCGGGGGTTGGAGTGGACATTGTCTAGTTGATGGCGGGGGGTTGGAGTGGACATTGTCTAGTTGATGGCAGGGTTGGAGTGGACATTGTCTAGTTGATGGCGGGGGTTGGAGTGGACATTGTCTAGTTGATGGCAGGGTTGGAGTGGACATTGTCTAGTTGATGGCGGGGGTTGGAGAGTAAATATGTAAATATAACAATGATAAAAATGACAAACAGAAACGGTGTTATTTCAAAGAAATCCTATTTTGATATTATAATCTTAGCATATTTTGAGTTGATACAATAAGTTAACACATAACACCGTTTCTGTTTGTCATTTTTATCATTGTTATATTTACATATTTACTCTCCAACTCCCGCCATCAACTAGACAATGTCCACTCCACACTTGTTGAAATGTAGCAAACAGAAGTTTGTTTGTTTGGGCTTTACGCCTTTATCAGCACCATTTTGGGCTATATCGATGGCGGGTACAATACCATTCCGGTCTCAGCTACAGCGTTAATCAGTACTTGGTGCACCAACCTCCGTAAGAAACTGCCAGCTTTTTCATATAAAGAGACACGGTCTGAGCGGGGATGGAACCCATGACCATCAGTGATGATAGGTTACAGTGGTATACAAGTCAGCGACCGTAACCACTCGACCACGGAGGCCGACACACACAGAAGCAGAGTAGATTTGAATTACTCATTGTTGCAATTCCTGCTACCAGCCAAATGCTTTACTTAGTTTGGTACAATGTATATGTATTGTATATGTGCATAGTCGTAGCAAAAATCATACAAGCAGATTGTACACTAATCAGGGTTCTCACTACGTCGACAAGGGGCTGCCCTGTTTAAAATTGTGATCACCTCTGTTTAAATCAAGTTACCCTGTTTGAAAAATTACATTTAAATTTTATTTTGCTGATAAAATAAAAATGAGGCCACACCGATTAAATTTGATATCACCCTGTTCGAATCAAGTTACCCTGTTTGAAAAATGAAATATGCAAATTAATTATTAGTTTATTTTGCTGAGAAAAGAAATTATGATACAGACACAGTGAAATGAATTATGATACAGACACAGTGCAATGAATTATGATACAGACACAGTGCAATGAATTATGACACAGACACAGTGCAATGAATTATGATACAGACACAGTGATTATAATGCAATATTTTATGCCTATAATGCTCCTTCAATGCATCAACGTTTTAAAACACAGGGTTATGTCCCTCGGCCCTTGTCACACACATTTGGCGAGATGTGTGCTTCTTCCTACTTTTACCCTGTTTGAATATTTTTTCTGGGCAGAACCCCAACAATTAGATCAAGTAATCCTATATTAATTACTGCGTATTTTCTTAGACGTGTATTTCAATGCTCACCCACACCTCCGCTATTTCAACGCTCGGGTGACATGTTGATTCTGTAACATATTGGCTCTACCGATATTTGCATTTTTAGAGTGGCGAGTTATGTTCGTAGTTTGTTAGACATGTATTTCAATGCTCACCCACACCTCCGCTATATCAACACTCGGGTGACATGTTGATTCTGTAACATATTGGCTCTACCGATATTTGCATTTTTAGAGTGGTGAGTTATGTTCGTAGTTTGTTAGATATGTATTTCAATGCTCACCCACACCTCCGCTATTTCAACGCTCGGGTGACATGTTTGATTCTGTAACATATTGGCTCTGCCGATATTTGCATTTTTAGCGTGGCGAGTTATGTTCGGTTATGAAGCATGAATGTGCTTTATGAGATGCGTACCTATGTCGAGGATTCTCTCCCCGGGTCGTGTTGACACCCACGAATCATACTGTTCCTTCTCCATGTACTGGAGTCTCCGCTCATGGAAACATACTCGTACTGTACTCTGAAAACAACAAAAATAGATTCAACAAGAGATATATTATCTAAAACATTCATATCCTGAACACATTACAATGCTGAAATTTTATACGAAACTTTAGAAAATTATAATGTGCTACTACAACTATGTTTTGCTACTGGTTCTTGAAGTTTTCTCCTCTACCAGTGGTTTTGCTACTGGTTCTTGAAGTTTTCTCCTCTACCAGTGGTTTTGCTACTGGTTCTTGAAGTTTTCTCCTCTGCAAGTGGTTTTGCTACTGGTTCTTGAAGTTTTCTCCTCTGCAAGTGGTTTTGCTACTTGTTCTTGAAGTTTTCTCCTCTGCCAGTGGTTTTGCTACTGGTTCTTGAAGTGTTCTCCTCTACCAGTGGTTTTGCTACTGGTTCTTGAAGTTTTCTCCTCTGCCAGTGATTTTGCTACTGGTTCTTGAAGATTTCTCCTCTGCCAGTGGTTTTGCTACTGGTTCTTGAAGTTTTCTCATCTGCAAGTGGTTTTGCTACTGGTTCTTGAAGATTTCTCCTCTGCCAGTGGTTTTGCTACTGGTTCTTGAAGTTTTCTCATCTGCAAGTGGTTTTGCTACTGGTTCTTGAAGTTTTCTCCTCTGTCGGTGGTATTGCTACTGGTTCTTGAAGTTTTCTCCTCTGCCAGTGGTTTTGCTACTGGTTCTTGAAGTTTTCTCCTCTGAAAGTGGTTTTGCTACTGGTTCTTGAAGTTTTCTCCTCTGCCAGTGGTTTTGCTACTGGTTCTTGAAGATTTCTCCTCTGTCGGTGGTTTTGCTACTGGTTCTTGAAGTTTTCTCCTCTACCAGTGGTTTTGCTACTGGTTCTTGAAGATTTCTCCTCTGTCGGTGGTTTTGCTACTGCTTCTTGCAGATTTCTCCTCTACCAGTGGTTTTGCTACTGGTTCTTGGAGTTTTCTCCTCTGCAAGTGGTTTTGCTACTGGTTCTTGAAGTTTTCTCCTCTGCAAGTGGTTTTGCTACTGGTTCTTGAAGTTTTCTCCATTGCCAGTGATTTTTCTACTGGTTCTTGAAGTTTTCTCCTCTGCCAGTGGTTTTGCTACTGGTTCTTGAAGTTTTCTCCTCTACCAGTGGTTTTGCTACTGGTTCTTGAAGTGTTCTCCTCTGCAAGTGGTTTTGCTACTTGTTCTTGAAGTTTTCTCCTCTGCCAGTGGTTTTGCTACTGGTTCTTGAAGTGTTCTCCTCTACCAGTGGTTTTGCTACTGGTTCTTGAAGTTTTCTCCTCTGCCAGTGGTTTTGCTACTGGTTCTTGAAGTTTTCTCATCTGCAAGTGGTTTTGCTACTGGTTCTTGAAGATTTCTCCTCTGCCAGTGGTTTTGCTACTGGTTCTTGAAGTTTTCTCATCTGCAAGTGGTTTTGCTACTGGTTCTTGAAGTTTTATCCTCTGTCGGTGGTTTTGCTACTGGTTCTTGAAGTTTTCTCCTCTGCCAGTGGTTTTGCTACTGGTTCTTGAAGTTTTCTCCTCTGAAAGTGGTTTTGCTACTGGTTCTTGAAGTTTTCTCCTCTGCCAGTGGTTTTGCTACTGGTTCTTGAAGATTTCTCCTCTGTCGGTGGTTTTGCTACTGGTTCTTGAAGTTTTCTCCTCTACCAGTGGTTTTGCTACTGGTTCTTGAAGATTTCTCCTCTGTCGATGGTTTTGCTACTGGTTCTTGCAGATTTCTCCTCTACCAGTGGTTTTGCTACTGGTTCTTGGAGTTTTCTCCTCTGCAAGTGGTTTTGCTACTGGTTCTTGAAGTTTTCTCCTCTGCAAGTGGTTTTGCTACTGGTTCTTGAAGTTTTCTCCATTGCCAGTGATTTTTCTACTGGTTCTTGAAGTTTTCTCCTCTGCCAGTGGTTTTGCTACTGGTTCTTGAAGTTTTCTCCTCTACCAGTGGTTTTGCTACTGGTTCTTGAAGTTTTCTCCTCTGCAAGTGGTTTTGCTACTTGTTCTTGAAGTTTTCTCCTCTGCCAGTGGTTTTGCTACTGGTTCTTGAAGTGTTCTCCTCTACCAGTGGTTTTGCTACTGGTTCTTGAAGTTTTCTCCTCTGCCAGTGGTTTTGCTACTGGTTCTTGAAGTTTTCTCATCTGCAAGTGGTTTTGCTACTGGTTCTTGAAGATTTCTCCTCTGCCAGTGGTTTTGCTACTGGTTCTTGAAGTTTTATCATCTGCAAGTGGTTTTGCTACTGGTTCTTGAAGTTTTATCCTCTGTCGGTGGTTTTGCTACTGGTTCTTGAAGTTTTCTCCTCTGCCAGTGGTTTTGCTACTGGTTCTTGAAGTTTTCTCCTCTGAAAGTGGTTTTGCTACTGGTTCTTGAAGTTTTCTCCTCTGCCAGTGGTTTTGCTACTGGTTCTTGAAGTTTTCTCATCTGCCAGTTGTTTTGCTACTGGTTCTTGAAGTTTTCTCCTCTGCCAGTTGTTTTGCTACTGGTTCTTGAAGTTTTCTCCTCTGCCAGTTGTTTTGCTGGAACCACGATCACTACATACTGGAACCACGATCACTACATACTGGAACCACGATCACTACATACTGGAACCATGATCACTACATACTGGAACCATGATCACTACATACTGGAACCATGACCACTACGTACTGGAACCACGATCACTACATACTGGAACCACGATCACTACATACTGGAACCACGATCACTACATACTGGAACCATGATCACTACATACTGGAACCATGATCACTACATACTGGAACCATGACCACTACGTACTGGAACCACGATCACTACATACTGGAACCACGATCACTACATATTGGAACCATGACCACTACGTACTGGAACCACGATCACTACATACTGGAACCACGATCACTACGTACTGGAACCACGATCACTACGTACTGGAACCATGATCACTACATACTGGAACCACGATCACTACATACTGGAACCATGATCACTACATACTGGAACCACGATCACTACATACTGGAACCATGATCACTACATACTGGAACCACGATCACTACGTACTGGAACCATGATCACTACATACTGGAACCACAATCACTACATACTGGAACCATGACCACTACATACTGGAACCATGATCACTACATACTGGAACCATGACCACTACATACTGGAACCATGATCACTACATACTGGAACCATGACCACTACGTACTGGAACCACGATCACTACATACTGGAACATGAATACTGATGAGTCAACATTAACATTCATATATCAGAAAATGTTTGTACTTTTGAAGGTAAATTCTCACCATCAAATATTGACCGTCGTAGTCCGACAGATCTCCCAATTTCTTCAACTTGATTTCGTATGATTGACCTGAAAAATACATAAGTTTATTCAGTCCCTCATTATGTCTTTATTCAAGTATCAGTACCAAATTAATCTAGGGGTCAGTATCAGTACCAAGTTAATCTAGGGATCAGTATCAGTACCAAGTTAATCTAGGGATCAGTACCAAGTTAATCTAGGGATCAGTACCAGTACCAAGTTAATCTAGGGATCAGTACCAAGTTAATCTAGGGATCAGTACCAGGTACCAAGTTAATCTAGGGATCAGTACCAGTACCAAGTTAATCTAGGGATCAGTACCAAGTTAATCTAGGGATCAGTACCAAGTACCAAGTTAATCTAGGGATCAGTATCAGTACCAAGTTAATCTAGGGATCAGTATCAGTACCAAGTTAATCTAGGGATCAGTACCAAGTTAATCTAGGGATCAGTACCAAGTATCAGTACCAAATTAATCTAGGGGTCAGTATCAGTACCAAGTTAATCTAGGGATCAGTACCAAGTTAATCTAGGGATCAGTACCAAGTTAATCTAGGGATCAGTACCAAGTTAATCTAGGGATCAGTACCAAGTTAATCTAGGAATCAGTACCAAGTTAATCTATGGGTCAGTATCAGTACCAAGTTAATCTAGGGATCAGTACCAAGTTAATCTAGGGATCAGTATCAAGTTAATCTAGGGATCAGTATCAAGTTAATCTAGGGATCAGTACCAAGTTAATCTAGGGATCAGTACCAAGTATCAGTACCAAGTTAATCTAGGGATCAGTACCAAGTACCAGTACCAAATTAATCTAGGGATCAGTACCAAGTTAATCTAGGGATCAGTACCAAGTACCAAGTTAATCTAGGGATCAGTACCAAGTTAATCTAGGGATCAGTACCAAGTTAATCTAGGGATCAGTACCAAGTTAATCTAGGGATCAGTACCAAGTACCAAGTTAATCTAGGGATCAGTACCAAGTTAATCTAGGGATCAGTACCAAGTTAATCTAGGGATCAGTACCAAGTACCAAGTTAATCTAGGGATCAGTACCAAGTTAATCTAGGGATCAGTACCAGTACCAAGTTAATCTAGGGATCAGTACCAAGTTAATCTAGGGGTCAGTACCAAGTTAATCTAGGGATCAGTACCAAGTTAATCTAGGGATCAGTACCAAGTTAATCTAGGGATCAGTACCAAATTAATCTAGGGGTCAGTATCAGTACCAAGTTAATCTAGGGGTCAGTATCAGTACCAAGTTAATCTAGGGATCAGTACCAAGTTAATCTAGGGATCAGTACCAAGTTAATCTAGGGATCAGTACCAAATTAATCTAGGGATCAGTACCAAGTTAATCTAGGGGTCAGTATCAGTACCAAGTTAATCTAGGGATCAGTACCAAGTTAATCTAGGGATCAGTACCAAGTATCAGTACCAAGTTAATCTAGGGATCAGTACCAAGTTAATCTAGGGATCAGTACCAAGTTAATCTAGGGATCAGTACCAAGTTAATCTAGGGATCAGTACCAAGTTAATCTAGGGATCAGTATCAAGTTAATCTAGGGATCAGTACCAAGTTAATCTAGGGATCAGTACCAAGTATCAGTACCAAGTTAATCTAGGGATCAGTACCAAGTATCAGTACCAAGTTAATCTAGGGATCAGTACCAAGTTAATCTAGGGATCAGTACCAAATTAATCTAGGGGTCAGTATCAGTACCAAGTTAATCTAGAGATCAGCACCAAGTACCAATACCAAGTTAATCTAGGGATCAGTATCAAGTTAATCTAGGGATCAGTATCAAGTTAATCTAGGGATCAGTATCAAGTTAATCTAGGGATCAGTACCAAGTACCAAGTTAATCTAGGGATCAGTACCAAGTACCAGTACCAAGTTAATCTAGGGATCAGTACCAAGTAGGCCTACCAGTACCAAGTTAATATAGGGATCAGTACCAAGTACCAGTACCAAGTTAATATAGGGATCAGTACCAAGTACCAGTACCAAGTTAATCTAGGGATCAGTACCAAGTACCAGTACCAAGTTAATCTAGGGATCAGTACCAAGTACCAGTACCAAGTTAATATAGGGATCAGTACCAAGTACCAGTACCAAGTTAATATAGGGATCAGTACCAAGTACCAAGTTAATCTATGGATCAGTATCAAGTTAATCTAGGGATCAGTACCAAGTACCAGTACCAAGTTAATCTAGGGATCAGTACCAAGTACCAGTACCAAGTTAATCTAGGGATCAGTACCAAGTACCAGTACCAAGTTAATCTAGGGATCAGTACCAAGTAGGCCTACCAGTACCAAGTTAATATAGGGATCAGTACCAAGTACCAGTACCAAGTTCATATAGGGATCAGTACCAAGTACCAGTACCAAGTTAATATAGGGATCAGTACCAAGTAGGCCTACCAGTACCAAGTTAATATAGGGATCAGTACCAAGTAGGCCTACCAGTACCAAGTTAATATAGGGATCAGTACCAAGTACCAGTACCAAGTTAATCTAGGGATCAGTACCAAGTACCAGTACCAAGTTAATCTAGGGATCAGTACCAAGTAGGCCTACCAGTACCAAGTTAATATAGGGATCAGTACCAAGTACCAGTACCAAGTTAATATAGGGATCAGTACCAAGTACCAGTACCAAGTTAATCTAGGGATCAGTACCAAGTACCAGTACCAAGTTAATCTAGGGATCAGTACCAAGTACCAGTACCAAGTTAATCTAGGGATCAGTACCAAGTAGGCCTACCAGTACCAAGTTAATATAGGGATCAGTACCAAGTACCAGTACCAAGTTAATCTAGGGATCAGTACCAAGTACCAGTACCAAGTTAATATAGGGATCAGTATCAAGTTAATCTAGGGATCAGTACCAAGTACCAGTACCAAGTTAATATAGGGATCAGTACCAAGTAGGCCTACCAGTACCAAGTTAATATAGGGATCAGTACCAAGTACCAGTACCAAGTTAATCTAGGGATCAGTACCAAATTAATCTAGGGGTCAGTATCAGTACCAAGTTAATCTAGAGATCAGCACCAAGTACCAATACCAAGTTAATCTAGGGATCAGTATCAAGTTAATCTAGGGATCAGTATCAAGTTAATCTAGGGATCAGTACCAAGTACCAGTACCAAGTTAATCTAGGGATCAGTACCAAGTACCAGTACCAAGTTAATCTAGGGATCAGTACCAAGTACCAGTACCAAGTTAATCTAGGGATCAGTACCAAGTACCAGTACCAAGTTAATCTAGGGATCAGTACCAAGTAGGCCTACCAGTACCAAGTTAATATAGGGATCAGTACCAAGTACCAGTACCAAGTTAATCTAGGGATCAGTACCAAGTTAATATAGGGATCAGTACCAAGTTAATATAGGGATCAGTACCAAGTACCAGTACCAAGTTAATCTAGGGATCAGTACCAAGTTAATCTAGGGATCAGTACCAAGTTAATATAGGGATCAGTACCAAGTTAATCTAGGGATCAGTACCAAGTACCAGTACCAAGTTAATATAGGGATCAGTATCAAGTTAATCTAGGGATCAGTACCAAGTACCAGTACCAAGTTAATATAGGGATCAGTACCAGTTAACCACTGTTTCAAATACCAACAAGAAAAACTATAATTTCACGTTAAATCAGTTTGGAAATGGAATTCAAAAATAAATTTTCAAGATGGCCGCTAAAACAAAGAATTTTGAAATACTACCTTCCCTGATGTCTCAACACTGAGTTTCATGAAATTGTACCAAGCAATTCTGAAGATGTGGAAAATATATTGGGATTCTGGATAGGAACAATATGAGCTAGTTTTGATCCACTAGTTGCCTTGAAAGATGCTCCAAATTGCATTTAACCCTTTGCACGTTAGGCTAGCATTGCTAACGGCAGATAAAATCACTTTTGCAAATAGCATAGAGCCGTCTGATCAGGCTCTATGCTCTTTGCTATTTGGATAGTGGAGCTAACTAATACACTTGGTGAATAGCAAATAACATAAATCTATGGTGTTTGCAAATGCGATTCTGTGGAAGTCGTGATAGCACAGTGGTAGCGTGTTCGTTTCAGGTGCGAAAGGTCCGGAGTTCTAGCCCCGCTGGAGCCGCTACGATTGTGTCCTTAGGCAAGGCATTTAAATTCCACGTTGCCTCTTCTCTCTCCCTCGTGGCGATGGATTCCATCAGGAATGAGGTCTCGAGAGTGCTTAATATAAGTTATAAGAACTTGTTTCGCAATCGAGCTAAAATAATTTTGTATAAACTAAATGCGATTTTATTTACTCAGAAGGCAGTTATGTTATTTATATTTCGGGTTTTACGCCTGCATCAGCACCATTTCGGGCTATATCGCCGGCGGGCAGTTTACTTAACAACACCTTTCCTGGACAGGCTCCAGCGGTTAACCAGTACTTGGGTGCACCAACCTCCGTAAGAAACTGCCAACTTTTTCATATAAATGAGACACGACCTGAGCGGGACTCGAACCTGTGGCCATCAGTGATGATAGGTTACAGTGGTATACAAGTCAGCGACCGTAACCATTCGACCACGGAGGCGGACTCAGAAGGCGGTTACTCGATGTTGAATGGGTTAATACAGCTTATTCTTACCCTGGTTCAGATACGTAAGTGTTTCCTCATTCACCTTAACAGCAGGCGATGTCGCTGCACCCAATATGTACTGGAATCTGCAAAAATGTCACAACTCTTCACATAAAACGCCTTTTAACTCTTTCACCGCCAATGTCGCATAGCCGAGAACTCTATCAGACAGAACATAACGTGCTGTCTGATCAGGCAATATGCTGTTTGCTCTTCAGACAGTGGAGCTGAAACACCTGTCCGAATAGCAAACAACATAGATCCTGATCAGACGTGGCCATACACCGCAGCTGATCTGGATCTATGATGTTTGCACATTGCTTTGAATATATTTAACCACTGAATCTTTAACAATGTCACTAAATTTCACATAAAACACATTATAATAAATCGTTAAGTATCTCATAAGAAACCCAAACATTCACAGTGGATGGCACCCAATATACTAGTATACATCATTTCATTTATAAATCTCATTTAGTTTATAATCATATAAACACATGGTTACAAATATGGTTCGGGCCACAAGCCTTAACAACATTAGAAAACGGCCAGCACCAGAACGTCACATTTATGTTTAATTAAACAAAATGACTATGGCAAGAAAAATCTCAAAAAGGCATGTACTAAACGAAAGCACCAATGCAGCCCACGATCCCACCCACTGTTCCATCCCACCATGCCATGACCCAAGACCCAGATATCACCAACAAAGTGATGCACTATAAATCTTATGAACAAATATATAAATCTTTTCACTTTCATGGCAGGGAGAAGTAGCTGCACCATTGTATGAACGTGTATTCTCAAAATGGAGATAATCTCAAAAAGCTTTTAAGCATTCGATTTAAATCCGTTTTTGTTTTCTATACAATAGATACATACTGTACATTATAAATGAATACATTTTAGCGCAGTGGTTAGCGCGCTCGCTTCTCACCAATGCAACCCAGGTTCGATCCTCGGACCGGGAAGTATGTGAGATGGTACGGTGGTCGCCAGATCGGACAGGTGGGTTTTCTCCGGGTACTCCGGTTTCCTCCCACACGAATGACCACATATATGCTTTCATCCGTGCCAACGAGAGTGATTAATATAAGCTGTTGGAGCGTGCTTCACAATCGTTGTAAAATAAATCAAGTTAAAAAAAATAATGTACTTACCCATTGTCCAAGTTCTCCTGTTTAAACACTGGCAGTGCTAGCAAGGCCTCACTGAAAATATACAAGAGAGTATAAGTCTATACAAAGATCTAGCACCACAGACCAATTATCTGTACATGGTCTTCTGCTGAAATTAATACGAACTGTACCATTAACATGGCGGAAAAACTGTAGCATTAACATGACGGAAAAACTGTAGCATTAACATGGCAGGAAAACTGTAGCATTAACATGATGGCGGGAAAACTGTAGCATTAACATGACGGAAAAACTGTAGCATTAACATGGCGGAAAAACTGTAACATTAACATGGCGGAAAAACTGTAACATTAACATGGCAGAAAAACTGTAACATTAACATGATGGCGGAAAAACTGTAACATTAACATGATGGCGGAAAAACTGTAACATTAACATGGCAGAAAAACTGTAACATTAACATGATGGCGGAAAAACTGTAACATTAACATGATGGCGGAAAAACTGTAACATTAACATGGCAGAAAAACTGTAACATTAACATGATGGCGGAAAAACTGTAACATTAACATGATGGCGGAAAAACTGTAACATTAACATGATGGCGGAAAAACTGTAACATTAACATGGCGGAAAAACTGTAACATTAACATGATGGCGGAAAACTGTAATATTAACATGGCGGAAAAACTGTAACATTAACATGGCGGAAAAACTGTAACATTAACATGGCGGAAAAACTGTAACATTAACATGATGGTGGAAAAACTGTAACATTAACATGATGGCGGAAAAACTGTAACATTAACATGATGGCGGAAAAACTGTAACATTAACATGGCAGAAAAACTGTAACATTAACATGATGGCGGAAAAACTGTAACATTAACATGATGGCGGAAAAACTGTAACATTAACATGGCAGAAAAACTGTAACATTAACATGATGGCGGAAAAACTGTAACATTAACATGATGGCGGAAAAACTGTAACATTAACATGATGGCGGAAAAACTGTAACATTAACATGGCAGGAAAAACTGTAACATTAACATGATGGCGGGAAAACTGTAATATTAACATGGCGGAAAAACTGTAACATTAACATGGCGGAAAAACTGTAACATTAACATGGCGGAAAAACTGTAACATTAACATGTGGCGGAAAAACTGTAACATTAACATGATGGCGGAAAAACTGTAACATTAACATGATGGCGGAAAAACTGTAACATTAACATGGCAGAAAAACTGTAACATTAACATGATGGCGGAAAAACTGTAACATTAACATGATGGCGGAAAAACTGTAACATTAACATGGCAGAAAAACTGTAACATTAACATGATGGCGGAAAAACTGTAACATTAACATGGCGGAAAAACTGTAACATTAACATGGCGGAAAAACTGTAACATTAACATGGCGGAAAAACTGTAACATTAACATGGCGGAAAAACTGTAACATTAACATGGCAGAAAAACTGTAACATTAACATGGCAGAAAAACTGTAGCATTAACATGGCGGAAAAACTGTAACATTAACATGGCGGAAAAACTGTAACATTAACATGATGGCGGAAAAACTGTAACATTAACATGGCAGAAAAACTGTAACATTAACATGGCGGAAAAACTGTAACATTAACATGGCGGAAAAACTGTAACATTAACATGGCGGAAAAACTGTAACATTAACATGATGGCGGAAAAACTGTAACATTAACATGGCAGAAAAACTGTAACATTAACATGGCAGAAAAACTGTAGCATTAACATGGCGGAAAAACTGTAACATTAACATGGCAGAAAAATTGTACCATTAACATGATGGCGGAAAAACTGTAGCATTAACATGGCGGAAAAACTGTAGCATTAACATGGCGGAAAAACTGTAACATTAACATGGCAGAAAAACTAACATTAACATGATGGCGGAAAAACTGTAACATTAACATGATGGCGGAAAAACTGTAGCATTAACATGGCGGAAAAACTGTAGCATTAACATGGCGGAAAAACTGTAACATTAACATGGCGGAAAAACTAACATTAACATGATGGCGGAAAAACTATATCATTAACATGATGGCGGAAAAACTGTAGCATTAACATGGCAGGAAAACTGAAACATTAACATCGCGGAAAAACTGTGATAGGACAGTCAGGTACCAGCGATAGGACAGTCAGGTACCAGCGATAGGACAGTCAGGTACCAGCAATAGGACAGTCAGGTACCAGCGATAGGACATTCGGGTGCCAGCGATAGGACAGTCAGGTACCAGCGAAATGATGGTCAGGTACCAGCAATATGACAATCAGGTACAAGCGAATTGATGGTCAGGTACCAGCGATAGGGCAATCAGTTACCAGCGAAATGATGGTCAGATACCAGTGATAGGACAATCAGTTACCAGCAAATTGATGGTCAGGTACCAGCGATATGATGGTCAGGTACCAGCGATAGGACAATCAGTTACAAGCGATATGATGGTCAGGTACCAGCAATAAGACGGTCAGATACCAGAAATATGATGGTCATGTACCAGCGATAGGGCAATCAGTTACCAGCGATAGGACAATCAGCAACCAGCGATAGGACAATCAGCTACCAGCGATAGGACAATCAGCTACCAGCGATAGGACGGTCAGGTACCAATGATAGGACAATCAGCAACCAGCGATAGGACAATCAGCAACCAGCGATAGGACAATCAGCTACCAGCGATAGGACGGTCAGATTCCAGCGGTTAAACAAAACTACAAACAATGTACCTCATGTTGTATGTGGTTGATCCGAGCTCGGTACCTAGTCCGGAAAGGGACCCATCAAAATCTGCAGCTAAACCACCATCGATGTCCCAGCTAGTTACTGTCGTTCCGGAGGTCGTCGGGAGGCTTTGCAGTAAATCGTTGTAATGAGACATTTTTGTTCGTTTGCCACCACTCTGGTTACCAGCGTGGCCGGATTGCTGGTTCCCATCATCGGATACAGCAGACCAGTTAAAGGACATCTGCTTCATCAACACTTCAGCCACCTTGATGAAGTATGATCAATACCTGTACATATAGATAATATTTATAATCAACACCTGTACATATAGATAATATTTATAATCAACACCTGTACATATAGATAATATTTATGATCAATACCTGTACATATAGATAATATTTATAATCAACACCTGTACATATAGATAAAATTTATAATCAATACCTGTACATATAGATAATATTTATAATCAACACCTGTACATATAGATAATATTTATGATCAATACCTGTACATATAGATAATATTTATAATCAACACCTGTACATATAGATAATATTTATAATCAACACCTGAACATATAGATAATATTTATGATCAATACCTGTACATACATATAGATAATATTTATGATCAACACCTGTACATATAGATAATATTTATGATCAACACCTGTACTAAAACTCACAGGACAACACTCATTAACGAAATCAGCAACATTACTACACCAATACTTAGCACACTATTAGAAGGAAATGCACAACTCAGCTCTGAACAAAACATATCACTTTTCACTAACGTTCACAAGTACATTAAAGACACAAAACGATTTGCATAACACTACAACAAACGATTGCCATATTGAACGCCTACTCAATTTCCGTACATGCACAAGCCGGTGGCATCTGATTCTGAAACGCTCTCCTCCAAATTGTTTTTCTTTCTTTCTCCAATAAAATATCATCATAGCCAATTGTGGTGATGTAATTGGATGATATAGTGTAGCTGGTCATCCTGTTGCACAATCACCATCATATCTTAACATATATTTCAAAATTAGTATCATTTTCTCACATTCTAAAATTAATGAGTTACTCAATATTTGACAGTAATTTTGTTGCTTAATTCTAACGGTATGTTTTGTAAATGATTCGTAGGAAAGAGGTAACCATATAAGCAAGTTGCTTTCTCCTCAATCCTACATGTATTTTCTTATTGTGATCATTATACTATGTATATTCATTGAATAAAATATTGTTTAAACTAACACCTGTACATATAGATAATATTTATGATCAATACCTGTACATATAGATAATATTTATAATCAACACCTGTACATATAGATACTATTTATGATCAATAGTCAAAATTCCATGGGTGTGATAATTGGACAAGTGTCCAATAAACAGATCAATTAAATATAAATGTAAACTAATCAACTGTTCATTGGGGAAAATTAGCGGAAGATAGATTGCTATGATGCACACGGCAAACCAATTATCGATCCTGGGCAGACTCCAGCGGTTAACCAATACTAGGTGCACCAACCTCCGTAAGAAACTGCCAACTTTTTCATATAAAGAGACACAGGCTGAGAGGGGCTCGAACCCGTGACCATCAGTGATGATAGGTTACAGTGATATTCATTGTAACAAATCAGCGACCGTAATATATAATAACTCAGAATTTTAGTTCATTTCGCAAATGATACTAGGATAATTACCCTGCTGAGAAATTGTTTGATTAGGCTCGAATGCTATCTATCTCTGAATACTGCAAGCAACTCCTCTCGCGAGTGTGAGTGAGTATTTGGTTTAACGGCGCATCAGCACAGTTCAGGCTATATCGCGCCGAGTTAAGTACATTGTATACAAGATATCTACAACTAAAACTATTATGTAGATAACATTCTGTATGCATTAAAATTGCAATGATGAAACTCTCTCTGAATGCCGTGCTTGCACAAGTATTTGCATTGACTCATTGACTAATCGATCACAATTTCTGTCAATCAATGTAATGTTTAGTGTCTATGCACTCTCACTACTTTCAGATCACTACACACTCTCAGAATTAAGTGCTTCACGTGTTAGTCTGGTGAAGTAATTTTGGTTGACCCAAAACTGTGGTCACCGATTTTCCGTTGCAAACACCACTTTATGCATATACGACAGTAAACAAATACCATGTGCTGGTATAAAGCGAACACAAACAATGATATTGGCAACAACAATGGAAACATTATTTACATAAATGTTAACAAAAAGCTCACAATTACCTGCACAAGTCACACTAAAAAACTATGGCGCTAGGTTCGACGGATTGCGGTAAATTTGTTGTTGACATTTACGACATTAAGAAAAATGGAAATTTGGCTATCTCTTATAATTATTGTAGAGTAATAGTATGAATTACTTCTATAAATATCAAAGAATTTAGGTCCTATTATGTTATTGCTATTTCATTATGAAGTATAGCGACATTTAATACATCACCTGCCTAAATTTGGGGTCTGTATAAAACGCAGATATTTCTGCAGACTGAAACTTGCAGACTGTAGTGTTGGACTGGGAGGCGTTTGTCAGGGACATTGGTTAAGCATCTCAATTAGTGAGATAGAGAGTGTTAAAAGAACTACATACTACGGTTAAAAACAGACATTATGTTACATTAGTGGTACCGTGGCCAACCGCTCAGCAAAAATGGTTAAACTGGGGCTGGACTGTACATAGTACGGGAGGCCATTCCAGAGACGTATTTGTTATAGTAGTGGGTTATGGGGTACATCACTCTACATTCATGTCCATAAACAACGACTATATGAGGGTTCGTATATATCTTGTCTTTATTTGGTAGGTGATCCAGGAGTAGGTACGATATGATGCTGATGATGCTAAGCTGTACACAAGGCTATAAACCTCACCCAGTCTCTGAAAAGTACATAATAATAATCCACATTAAATACATGATCACATCATCCCATTATATAATACCTACAACAATCAATCATACATATGTATAACAATCATACCACATCAACAAGTACATACATATTACTTAAAGTATCATATCTTCGTTATAGTGACTAGTTTAGTGACTAGTGTTGTGACTAGTGTAGTGACTAGTTGCCATGGTTCAACCTGGGCATATACTCCATATGTGTATGTTCCACTATGGGACATTCACTGTACATAACATTATCACACACACACATATCACTCACCAAACTATGGGTCTAAGCTTTCACAGCCTCTCTGTTCCTCTCAATTGTTCAGTGCCAGTAGTGTTAAGTCTTGTTACTGCAAATAACAGAAAGTGGCAAACGTGCAGAGTACATGGAATGAATGATAGATGTGTAACATGCATAGAGTAATAGAGTTCACTGCTACTTTGAAAGTATTCATTTCAACCGTAAATATCATTCCCCGCGGAAATATAAACATACAGAAACGCGATCAACATTATCGGACTCTAGTAAACAAACCGGTGCTCAAAACCATTCCAGCTAATCACTTATTTATCAAACAAATAATACTGCATAAATGCATTATTACCAGACACATGCACAATTCATTAGAAGGAAACTAACCTGAATAAAACTGTAGATCATTGTTAAAACTTTCTATACACAGCAAGTAAATAAATGTATGACTGATCTCCAAAGAACCTGACAACCAGGGGCGTAGCCAGGAGGCAAATTATGTGCAGGCCCGGGTAAAGAATGTTGAGTGAGCATAGCGAACGAGGTTGCTATGAGGGTCCGGGGGCATGCACCCCCGTAATATTTTGGTTTTTAGGATGAAATTTCCCGCATTCTGCTGCATTTAAAAGACAAATTCGGACATGTTTTTATAACAAATAAACATGATAATACACTGTTCTTTTGTGTTTATAGGTGTGATACTTTTGCCAGGGATGTCAGATGGATGAACAATACGTTGAGTTAAAGACGAACATATGTGTTATAAGCTTTTT
>CM026404.1:10043832-10091332 GCA_014843695.1 Archivesica marissinica | reverse complement strand
ATCTTAAGATAAACTGTTAATTGTGGAGTCTCACAGGGCTCAATATTAGGACCACTTTTATTCTTACTTTTTATTAATGACTTACCACTGGTGTTTTAAAACAAAATCACCGGTAGCGATTTATATGCAGATGATACTACATTATATGATATCCATACCCAGGCAGAAGTGTTAGAAACACGATTACAGCAAGCTTTGGAAGACTCGAAATGCTTGTGTTTTCAAAATGGAATGAAGATTAATACAGACAAAGCGACAGTTCTATCTACGATGACAGCCCAGTGAAAATGTGGTTTCCCTAATCTAACACTCTCTCTTAAATATGAAAATATATTATTGAAAACCAGCTAATCAGAGAAGTTTTTTCAATCATATCAGTGTAATAGAAAGCAAACCGTTTCTATAAATGACGTTTGGTATGAAGACAAAACCGTATTAGACATTTTATTCTTACTTTTTATAAATGAATTACCACTGATGTTTTCAAATAAAATCACCGGTAGCGATTTATATGCAGATGATGCTACATTATAAGATATCCATAACAGAAAGAAAAGTGTTAGAAACAATATTACAACAAGCTTTGGAAGATCTGAAATACTCGTGTTTTCAAAATGGAACGAAGATTACTAGAGACGGAACTAAAGTTCTATTTATGATGACAGCCAAATTGTTGTTTCCCTAATCCTATAGCTGTCTCTTAAATATCAAAATATACCAGCAAATCATAAATTGCTTGAGAACATAATATTATACAGGATTCATTAAAATGGACTGACATAAGCAAATATATTGTGAAATCAATTTCAGCTAACAATTGGTCATTAGGTAAAATACTGTATACATGTAGTGTCACTCAGAACTATAGAATATTCTATTTCAAGGCGTATACCCACAACATTTTGATTATTGTTGTATCATATGGGGAAACGCTACCCAACAATATATTGATACATTGTATTAAGTGGCTGCTTAACACTGGTAGCTGATTAATATAAGGCAAATGCATATCTGTAAAGTTGCTGCTTAATAGAGGTGACCAATATCACAGGTGTGTCTATACGCTGGTCCAAATATTGGGAATAGACATCCATGTCTAAATGTGTAAATATTTTTCAAGACAAAATGTAAATTAAAAAAAACGTATAGATACAGCAACTTTTTAATCGTTCGACCGCGAGGGTCTTGACATTAGAGGAAGAGAGATATATGATTGTAATTCAATATGCTTATGTCATTTTGTATGTTGTTTAAGCCACAGGGATTCGGCACGTTTGGGGGTACTAGTATATATATTTAAGTACAGGGATTCTACTCTGTGGGCTGTCAGATTTCGCATCGATCAGTAAAATGGCCCTATCTGAGACAATTTTGTACAAAGCTGTCCAAATATAACGCCTATCCCGAGTATTTATATTGTTCTTCAAATAAAACACAACTTTAAGCTGCATGCATGTATACTTTGCAAACAATTGCCACAAACATTGGCCATAGCAGGTCACATTTCCGTACTAGGACACGGGTTCTGTCAGCAACAAAAAAAAATCTTCGTCGGGAGAGTTTTAACTGTGAATAACATTATCAATAAAATGTGTTTCCACTAACGTGTAGGTTTATTCGGCAAAAATGTACGTCAAAAAGAGATTTCGTAGCATTTTCAATTTGTTTTGAAAAATTCTAAAGCGGCGCAATTCGCGTTGAAACGAGCGTTCTGATTGGATTATTGATTAATTTTTTTTATATATAAAAAATAATCATAATCCAATCAGAACGCTCGTTTCAACGCTCGTTTCAATGCGAATTGCGCCGCTTTAGAATTTTTCAAAACAAATTGAAAATGCTACGAAATCTCTTTTTGACGTACATTTTTGCCGAATAAACCTACACGTTAGTGGAAACACATTTTATTGATAATGTTATTCACAGTTAAAACTATTGTTTGTGGCAATTGTTTGCCAAGTATACATGCATGCAGTTTAAAGTTGTGTTTTATTTGAAGAACAATATAAATACTCGGGATAGGCGTTATATTTGGACAGCTTTGTACAAAATTGTCTCAGATAGGGCCATTTTACTGATCGATGCGAAATCTGACGGCCCACAGAGTAGAATCCCTGTACTTAAATATATATACTAGTAGTAGTAGTACCCCCAAACGTGCCGAATCCCTGTGGTTTAAGCTACATTCCATTGTAAATGTATATTGCATGGTGTAACTATGTACTTTGGTTATAATTGATTGTGTATGTGCATTTATGCTATAATGTTAATTTTTTTTTACCAGGCCCTAAGGGGGATTAGTTTAGAACTAATTAGACCACCCTCTATAAATAGAGAAATATATCTGTTAACTTTTGTTGATTCAGGTAGCAGAAACCCCATATAGAGATTAATGTGATTTATTTGATCCATGCAAACATGTACACATAATAAATAACCAATTTAAAATCTACTCTCAGAAAAGTCCATATAATCTGGCAATCGACTGGCCATATTCAATGTTAATTGTAAACAATTCGGATAATAATGAGACCTTGAAGAAATACTGCTATCTGACGATGTCATTGTCATTTTGTTACGCAGTCATCATTTTATCTGTTATAATGTAAACATATACATGTGTTTGTATGACAATTGTAAGCGTGTAATTAACTTAATTGAAATAAGGATCGTCTTGTACTATAGCAAAATACTTGTGTTGAAGATACAAAATGTTATTTGGACTTACAGTCAACGCTGTCTTAAGCCACCAGCCAAGGGAATCACAAAACATGGCTGCTAAGCACAGGTGACTAATTAATGGAGGTCAAATGTATACTAAAACAACATATTGGGAATCTGGAAACTGGCTGCTAAATACAGGTTGGCTGCTTAATGGAGGTGACCACCAACACAGGTTTACTGTAGTTACATTTGTATTTAGATAATTGCTTATTCAGATTATGTTACTGTAAGCGACATAACCCATACATTCTCCACCTTTTTCAGATTACCTTGCTGTGAGCTGCATGTTTGGAATACCTTCGTGCATATAAATCGTGCATACATCGTCAACATTATGCCTGCCCAACGAATACGAGAACGGAAGCATGAATGCAAATTCTGCAAGAAGGCTTTCACCAACACATCAGATCTTCGGAGGCACGAACGAATTCATACAAAAGAACGTCCTTATGAATGTCATTTCTGCAAGAAAACATTTGCTGATTCTTCACATCTTCGGAAGCACGAACGTATTCACACAGGAGAACGTCCCTATGAATGTGAACCCTGCAATGTGACATTTGCTAGAGTTTCAGCTCTCCGGATACACCAGCGTATTCATACAGGGTACTGTCCATACGAATGTGAACTCTGTCTGAAGACTTTTACTCGATCTTCAGATCTTCTGATACATCAACGTATTCATTCAGGAGAATGTCCCTATGAATGTAAAATCTGCAAGAAGGTCTTTACTCAATCTTCAGGTCTCCGGAGTCACGAACGTATTCATACAGTAGATCGTCCTTACGAATGCGAAATCTGCAAGAAGTCTTTTACCAAATCGTCAGATATTCGTAATCATGAACGCATTCATACAGGAGAACGTCTTTATGAATGTGAAATCTGCAAGAAGAACTTTGCTCGAGCTTATAACCTCCGGAGGCATACACGTATTCATACAGGAGAACTGCCCAAATGAATGTGAAATGTGCAGGAATGTGTATACAGATTCTTAAGACAGCATATTGCAACTACGAACGTGAAATGTGCAGGAATATGTATACTAATTCTTAAGACAGCACATTGCAACTACGAACGTGAAATGTGCAGGAATGTGTATACTAATTCTTAAGACAGCATATTGCAACTACGAACGTGAAATGTGCAGGAATGTGTATACTAATTCTTAAGACAGCATATAGCAGCTACAAGCGTGAAATGTGCAAGAATGATTTCACTCAATCTTCAAATAGTTTAATACATCATGGTAGTTTAAAGGTATACACACATTGTGTATCTTCTTTGTGAAACACAAACATGTTCTTATAACATTAGATTTAATCGATTGCGAGACCTTATTCGTTATGAAATCCATCACCAGAAGGTAGAGAGAAAAGGCGTGAATATAAAAGTCTAACGTAAGGACATCACAACCGTGGTTCTGGCTGTGTTCGAACTCACGCCCTCTCCAATACGAGGCAGCGACCGTATCCATTTCATCACGGAGTCTCCACATCAACGGTTTCATACTAGAGAACCTCAATACGGAGTCTCCACACCAACGGTTTCATACCAGAGAACCTCAATACGGAGTCTCCACACCAACGGATTCATACTAGAGAACCTCAATACGGAGTCTCCACACCAACGGATTCAAACAAGGGAACCTCAATACGGAGTCTCCACACCAACGATTTCATACAAGAGAACCACAATACGGAGTCTCAACACCAACGGTTTCAAACAAGGGAACCTCAATACGGAGTCTCCACACCAACGGTTTCATACAAGTGAACCTCAATACGGAGTCTACACATCAATGGTTTTATACTAGAGAACCTCAATACGGAGTCTCCACATCAACGGTTTCATACTAGAGAACCTCAATACGGAGTCTCCACATCAATGGTTTCATACTAGAGAACCTCAATACGGAGTCTCCACATCGACGGTTTCATACAACAGAACCTCAATACGGAGTCTCCACATCGACGGTTTCATACTAGAGAACCTCAATACGGAGTCTCCACATCAACGGTTTCATACTAGAGAACCTCAATACGGAGTCTCTACACCAACGGTTTCATACTAGAGAACCTCAATACGGAGTCTCCACACCAATGGTTTCATACTAGAGAACCTCAATACGGAGTCTCCACACCAACGGTTTCATACTAGAGAACCTCAATACGGAGTCTCCACATCAACGGTTTCATACTAGAGAACCTCAATACGGAGTGTCCACACCAACGGATTCATACTAGAGAACCTCAATACGGAGTCTCCACATCAACGGTTTCATACTAGAGAACCTCAATACGGAGTCTCCACATCAACGGTTTCATACTAGAGAACCTCAATATGGAGTCTCCACACCAACGGTTTCATACTAGAGAACCTCAATACGGAGTCTCCACACCAACGGTTTCAACAAGGGAACCTCAATACGGAGTGTCCACACCAACGGTTTCATACTAGAGAACCTCAATACGGAGTCTCCACACCAACGGTTTCATACTAGAGAACCTCAATACGGAGTCTCCACACCACTGTTTTCATACAAGGGAACTTAATACGGAGTCTCCACATCAACGGTTACATACTGAGAACCTCAATACGGAGTCTCCACACCAACGGTTTCAAACAAGGGAACCTCAATACGGAGTGTCCACACCAACGGTTTCATACTAGAGAACCTCAATACGGAGTCTCCACACCAACGGTTTCATACTAGAGAACCTCAATACGGAGTCTCCACACCACTGTTTTCATACAAGGGAACCTTAATACGGAGTCTCCACATCAACGGTTACATACATGAGAACCTCAATACGGAGTCTCCACATCAACGGTTTCATACTAGAAAACCTCAATACGGAGTCTCCACATCAACGGTTTCATACTAGAGAACCTCAATACGGTGTCTCCACATCAACGGTTTCATACTAGAGAACCTCAATATGGTGTCTCCACATCAACGGTTTCATACTAGAGAACCTCAATACGGAGTCTCCACATCAACGGTTTCATACTAGAGAACCTCAATACGGTGTCTCCACATCAACGGTTTCATACTAGAGAACCTCAATATGAATGTGAAATTTGTAAACAGGCCTTTATTCACGACTCTTTATTGACATCAACATATAAATACAAGTAAACTTTCTTATAAATGTGACTGACATCTGAAGATTGATTGGGTTGATGCTTAACCCTTTCAACACCACATACCTCTAAATAGGCTTACAAAAAGTGTAGATCCAGATGAGCCGGCTCGTGACGAGCCGTCTCATCAGGATCTGCACTTTTTGCCAGTGATATGACTATTTTTAGACATAATTACCCATTTTGATAAATGAACTTGTCCAAATGTGATTTTCTGATTCATTTATTGGTTTATGAATATCATGGACCAGTCCACGTGAGTTACTTGGTGTTGAATGGGTTAACATCCTCGGAATTATGAGTGTATTCATACGGGAGACTTTACTACAGATGTAAAGCATATGCAACGTTCATGCTTCATCATGTGTGACAACTAGTTCACCACTTTCATATAGAATATAGAAGGGCAGTTTTACTTATACCGTACACTATAACCGTCTTTGTGGCCTAGTGGTTAAGGCGTCCGCCTACAGAGCGGGAGGTCAAAGGTATCGAACCTCGTTAGGGGTTCGTTCTGGTATGGCCGGTTGGTAAGCCGCCAGCTAGTTAAATAATGGTTATCGATAGATCAGCCTGGCGTCTGGCACACAGGGATTCGGCACGTTTGGGGGTACTAGTATATATATTACAAAAAAAAATCGGATTATTAGAATGTAACAAGATGTTTTTTTATATATGAAGAACAATCATAATCCAATCAGAACGCTCGTTTCAACGCGAATTGCGCCGCTTTAGAATTTTTCAAAACAAATTGAAAATGCTACGAAATCTCTTTTTGACGTACATTTTTGCCGAATAAACATACAGGTTAGTGGAAACACATTTTATTGATAATGTTATTCACAGTTAAAACTCTCCCGTCGAAGATTTTTTTTTTGTTGCTGACAGAACCCGTGTCCTAGTATGGAAATGTGACCTGCTATGGCCAATGTATGTGGCAATTGTTTGCAAAGTATACATGCATGCAGCTTAAAGTTGTGTTTTATTTGAAGAACAATATAAAGACTCGGGATAGGCGTTATATTTGGACAGCTTTGTACAAAATTGTTTCAGATAGGGCCATTTTACTGATCGATGCGAAATCTGACATCCCACAGAGTAGAATCCCTGTACTTAAATATATATACTAGTACCCCCAAACGTGCCGAATCCCTGTGGTCTGGCATATAAGCATAGGATTCGGGAAGTACTGATGTTAAAAAGAGGTGTCTCATAAGTCAGAAATGGCTGGCCCTTTAAATAGGGGTGACACTATAATAAAAAAAACACTACTTTTATATTGTAATATCTCCAACTGTTTTAAGAATTTTTGGAGGATAGTGATGATACAGACAGAGACCCATTCCAGAATCTCCTCTGGTTCTTTTACGTGCATGGTGTAAAGCACCGAAACGAGAACTCGGTTTAACGTCCCATCTGAAAGACTGTTAATTTTATTAGGGTCAGATATACTATACACTTGGAAAAGAGCATGTATATTGCAGATATGATACTATATACACTTGGAAAAGAACATGTATATTGCAGATATCATACTATACACTTGGAAAAGAGCATGTATATTGCAGATATGATACTATACACTTGGAAAAGAACATGTATATTGCAGATATGATACTATATACACTTGGAAAAGAACATGTATATTGCAGATATGATACTATACACTTGGAAAAGAACATGTATATTGCAGATATCATACTATATACACTTGGAAAAGAACATGTATATTGCAGATATCATACTATATACTTGGAAAAGAACATGTATATTGCAGATATCATACTATATACTTGGAAAAGAACATGTATATTGCAGATATGATACTATACACTTGGAGAAGAACATGTATATTGCAGATATCATACAATATAAACTTGGAAAAGAACATGTATATTGCAGATATCATACTATACACTTGGAAAAGAACATGTATATTGTAGATATGATATTATAAACTTGGAAACGAACATGTATATTGTAAATATGATATTATAAACTTGGAAAAGAACATGTATATTGTAGATATGATATTATAAACTTGGAAAAGAACATGTATATTGTAGATATCATACCATAAACTTGGAAAAGAACATGTATATTGCAGATATGATACTATATACACTTGGAAAAGAACATGTATATTGCAGATATGATACTATACACTTGGAAAAGAACATGTATATTGCAGATATCATACTATATACTTGGAAAAGAACATGTATATTGTAGATATGATACTATACACTTGGAAAAGAACATGTATATTGCAGATATTATATTGTACATGTGTACTAATATATATAATATTTATTAGAACCATTCATAATGTTAGTAACGCATTCAATCAATGTTACAATCAAGTTAAATGCATCTGTGTCTTACAGCTGTTGTATTCGATCAACACATATACAGTCTCTTCATGATCAGTATACATAGTAGGTAATGGACATCGCGTGTGTTGATTATCAAAGACTAGCCGATTGTATTGATGAAACGAACTAATCTATAGCTTGCTGCAAATTTCGATATCATTGTTGCTTAATTTATACGAAATAATGGATAGCAAATCACAGCTGTTGTTTCTGCTGTAAAGATGAACGCGATGAGGTTGATTAGGTACATGATAACAGCGCTACTGTTCTACTCCATGCTCCATTTTGTGATAGACATACCGATGTCTTTACTTAAGGTAACCATTTCCGTTTTAACTCTTTCAGCGCCGACTAAATTGAGAGCATGTGCAAGCAACATAGATCCAGATCAGCCGCGGCGTAACGCCGCGTCTGATCAGTATCTATGTTGTTTGCTATTCGGATAGGTGCTTCAGCTCCACTGTCTGAAGAGCAATCAACATACAGCCTGATCAGACGACATGTTCTGTTCTGTCTAATCGGCTTTTTGCAAAGTCGCTTTTATGCGACATTGGCGGTGAAAGAATTAATATGTATAAGTATAAAACGTTATTTATTTTACAACGATTTCGCGAAACATGCTGTAACAACTTATATTAATCTCTCTCGTTGGCGCTGATGACAGCGTAGTTGTGGTCATTCGTGTGGAAGGAAACCGGAGTACACGGGGAAAGCCCACGTGTTCCGATCTGGCGACCACCATACCATCTCACATACTACCCGGTCCGAGGATCGAACCCGGATTGCATTGGTGAGAAGAGAGCGTGTTAACCACTGCGCTGATCGACAGCATTTACAGAAAGACCATATTCAAATAAAACACTTGCGAACACGTGATTGGAAATTTAATATCTGTACCTGACTGTGTCCCCCTCTACACTAAGGACTTCTACTACTAACACCCTTGTCAGAAGGAGGCACCCTATATAGTATCCCCATTAGGGGTTTGATAGAATTGAAAGATAAATAGGTATGGACTCTTGTAGTTTGAACAGAGAAGACCGTTTTACATCATGCTGCAATAACGAGAGACCTCGCTGACTTCTATTACCTCCCTTGGTAGATAAAGTCCGATTTATCTCTAAATGCATAGCAGTAATTTCAGTTGGAATACTTTGTTTTTACAGTTGTTCCCTAACCAGATGTTGCGTTATGATAAATGTGATTTTATCCAAATCATGATAGTTAATTGATATCCCATTGGATATACTGTAGGATATCTGTCGAGATATAGTAACATACTAATTATAATATGATAAAATGGAAGAAAATTGATAGCATGGTGTGCAAAGGAAACAACGATAAAAACAGAGGAAACAACTTAGTTTAAACATATTTTATTTCCCAATATAATACATATTGAACAATGCATACACCACGCATAATCAGAATACAGAAACAGGATTAGAATGGAAGACAGAGTCTTATATAATTCTTCTCCTCAAGGAAACAACTTGAGAAGACCTACATACTGTTATGGAGTAGTCAGGGGCAGTAACTGACCGATGTCTCTCACTGGATAGTGATAATTCTTACACATACGGTTGAAATAAAGTGCTTCATATATGCTTGCAGAGTGTACACTTACTTGGAAATTTACAAAAATATGACCCTACTCATATGTTTTAGCTTGGCATATACTTTTGTGTCCATTTGCTATCGTAGAGAAACTATGTTTATGTTGAAGGCAACGTGGCCGAGTAGTTAAGGCTGCTTAATTCAAATCACCCGTATAGTTTCATTGAAATACGTCTGTTAATAATTACCATTTGTACATTATCAATAAAGCAATTATGTTAACATATGGTGTCAATTGAATATTATAACTCTGATAGATAACATCTGCGACCGAATAGTGTATGCATACCATGCTATGCTGCTACAGAGCAAACACCATCCGGATACATCGAGATTGGTTGTTGTAGAGAGGTTGTTGTTCTAGGGAGGTTCAACTTTTTGAGGTCTGGAAATGCGCGAATAGTCAGTTTATAGTATACAGAATGGGGTCCTATGTACAATTGTACTTTCGGTAAATATTCCAAAAAATTCTAAAACTGACTCAAAGCATTGAAAAGTCAACTTCTTTTTAATACATATAACTATACAGTATACATACTCGTATATCAGTCTGAAACTAAACACAGATTTTATGTTTGCTTAAAAAAGTCACTGATTTTACTCTGAGGTCCAGCTGAGGACACAATGTGTTAAAATCCCCCATATCTGCAATATGCATGTTCTTTTTCAAGTATATAGTGTCGCTCCTGGGAGGTGATGTTTGGAGAGGTGGGACTGTATGTTCTATGAATATCATTTGAATTATGTGCGTTACGTTAGTATAGCTCAGAACGTCTTAACAATACTTTGCACACAATTGTGTGTGCGAATTATTGGTGCATATAAAGATGATCACACGACTGTGAGTGCGTGCTTTGTCATGTGATATGGTTCGATTGATCGTCAGTTCTATGTTAGGCTTAGATCGTTTCGCAAACAATTTCGCTATTCAAATTCGAATTGTTTCGGGAATGAGATCTGTGGACGGGTTTCCATAGTGATTTAAATGTTAACATCGAATTGAATTCAGATTCGCTATCGTTACGAGTAGCATGCAGTATATCGTAAATATATACCGAGTACGAATATGTTATCGTTTGGAAAATATTATTTTAATCTACAAACAAGCAAAGAGTAAAATATATGAAACATCCCTGATGTACATTGGATACAGTTTTCCATTGTTAGTAAAAATATATGAAATATCCCTGAGGTACATTGGATACAGGTTTCCAGAGTTGTTTTACATTATCATTAATGATTTTTACCCTGGTCCCGTGTATCTCGATCTGCACCGAGGCTATGTTTCATAGAATTATTTATTCTTTATTTCAGTCTCATCGTTGTACAATACATAAAATAGACACAACAAGTTATCGCTTCAAAGTACAACACCATTCATTATAAAAGAATTATAAGAGAATAATGTAATCACAGATAATCAAACTATCACAGTATATCGACATATTATTATATTTACATATTAAAACCGAGGAACAGTCGCTAATTGAAATTTAAATACTTATTAAATCCGAAATTTTGAAATACTGAAATGGAAAAAAAGCACTAATGCGCAATTAAGAAATGTTTTAAAAAATCAGTTATCAACCTCGATCAGATCGCGGTTGAACTAATTAGCAGCTGTTTCTCGGAATGGATAAGAGACACACAATCAATAAATCAAATGGATACATTATTTACATAAATAAAAGGATCGTCGTTGAAGAATATAAAAACAGGTTTTGGCAACAATTATAATCAGAGGTATAGTAGTAAAATTAATTCTAAGCTGGTCGGATACAGGTTTGTTCCGAAAGTCATTTTCATATAATGAGGCTTTCTCTAAGAGAACAGCTCTCAAATCATCATACAGTGAACATTCTAATAATACATGACTTTCGTCTTCTAATACATTACAGAAAGCGCACTTACGTTCATCAAGTGGTAAATTCTCACACCTTCCGGTTTCTATACGTAATGGAGCAACTCCACATCTCAATTTACATAATGCTGATCTGTGACGTGTGGGTAAAATCATTTTACAATATACTTCTGTTTGAAATTTAAATGTACAGTAGGTTCTAAGCTTATTGCGACCACGTCCAGAAACACCGATCACACTGTTAATAGATGTGGACCAGTCAGAAACATATTTTTCCATTACCGCATTTTCCACACTATCTACTAAATTGTTCTTATGTATAGGTATAGATAGGTTACAGTAATCCATCAAAGTAATGTCTGCAAACTGTCTCTTGACATAATAAAACCAGTTTTTATAACTTGTAGATTTAGCATTCGCCCATAGTGCAACTCGCTTATTTAATCTGGAAGTGTCGGTATTAGCTAAGCGTGCCCAAAACCCAGATATGTGCTTCCATTGTCGCAAAACTGGCGGCTGCCAACCCATTTCCCCGGAGACAGCTGCATTGGGAGAATATTTCCCAACACCAAGAAAGAAACGCATGGCACGATTTTGGATTGCATTAATGCATGAAAAAGTTTTATATCCCCAAACCGGGGCGCCATAAGCAATCACAGGCCAGATAACAGAGTCATACAATTTGGAGAAAACATTATATGGTACACCCCCAACTAACTTACATTTAGCAATGAGCAGTCCCAATGCACGACTTGCACTTTGAGCAACGCATTTTGCAGTAACATTGAAGTCAAGGTATTCACTCAAAACAATTCCTAAATAAGTATATGTACCTATAGTTTCCAGAACATTAACACCACATTTAAAAATAACATCAGATCTTGGCATAGAAGCAGGACGAAAATGGACAACGTTACTTTTATCCCTGTTTATAAACATATCGTTTATATTGCACCAGTCATGTAAAGCATTCAATACTCTCTGCAAATCAAGTTGGTTTTCTGCTAGTAGGACAATGTCATCCGCGTACAATAGAATACCTATACAGTCATTATCGACATTAACACCGATATTTAATGATTTCAAAAATATCGTTAAATCATTAATGTACAAATTAAATAAAAGTGGCGATAGAATGCATCCCTGTCTTAAGCCACAATTCACATCAAACCAATCAGTCTTAAAAGAGTTTACCCTAATACATGACGACACAGATGAGTAGATAGACTTAACAGCTCGCCACATATTACCAGCAACTCCAATTTCATTGAGTCTTTTCCACAATTTATCTCTGTTAATAAAATCGTACGCCTTACTAAAATCAATAAAGGCACCGAATGTGGATTTTTTAACTTGTTTTCTTGTATCAATAATATAGGTCAATGTGATCTATGGTACTACGCCTCTTTCTGAAGCCGTTTTGCTCATCTGCGATCTTATCGTTATGTTCAGCCCAAAAACTTAGCCTGGCGTTTAAAATATTACAATAAATCGTGTACATGGCTGAGGCCAGTGCTATGCCCTTATAAGACAGGTGGTCTCTTGAATCCGTCATTGAGGGTTTTGGTATCGGGTTTATAATACATTTGCCCCAGATAGACGGGACAGTCCCATTGGAGAAGCATACATTAAACAAAGTATGCAAAAATAGTACGGACGTATCGTTCTGTAAAACTTCACTAGGCCACAGGCTTTTCCCTTCTTGGCACCATCAATTGCCTTCTTTACTTCAAAAATAATAATGTTTGCATTAAAAGACAGATCTGCATGATCAGTTACATCATTCAATACATTAGAGTTCTGTGATGAATATACATAATTATCATTTTAATATAACGAGCTAAAATAATGTTTCCATTTGTTTAATACCTGTGACAAATCTGTAGAGATAGAACCATCATTTACTGTAACTTCCAGAGGTATACATTTTTTCTTACTCTGACCAACGCCGATTTTACCTACAGATTTCCAAAAGTTTGACTGGTCTACATTATATTCATTCAGCAATTCATTTTGTAAAGAATACCAATATAAACGTTTTGCCTTCTGTACTTCACGGTCAAAATGTTTACGAACCTGAATATACTCGGACTTGAGATATACATTTCGGTTTTTATTACATGCAACACAATTCAACCAATTTCGTTCTGCTGTACAAACATTATTCCAGCTATCAGTTAGATCGCTACTCCACCACGGCTTTCCCGGTCTGCATTTTCTATTGCACCAACCAGAGGTAATTGTTTTATAAGGCACTGACTTGTACATATTATATTTTAAAATACTCCAGTCCTCATAAATATAATCAATATCAGTTTGCGTTTGATGGCAATGCTCAAGTTTATCAATAGTTACGTTAACACTATTAAGGACATCTTGGTCTAATAGAAAAGTTTCAGGAACATTTGATACATCAAACTTGTCATATGTACGTAGTACAGTCAAAGATATTTGAAAACATTTGTTTTGTACTTGTAATTAACCTCGTCATTACATTGAATAAACGATCGCAAGTCTTGTCCATTGCAAACAGAGTTTGAGTTTTGTATATGGTTTAGCTAAGACTCATTATGTTATTGCATAGGCAAAAACAGATTGAGAGAATCGTTGTTAAACCCTAACAGACTAAAAACAGATTAACCCTATTAAATTACCATATTAAATTATTAAATTTAATTAAATTATTAAATTATTATTATTAAATTTAATTTAAATTAAATTATTATTATTAAATTGAATTATTAAATACTAAATTATTAAATTAAATTACTATTAAATTACTCTATTAGATTAACAGAATAAAAACCTAACAGACTAAAAACAGATTGAGAGAATCGTTGTCAAACCCTAACACACCGGTCTAGATGTATGCTGAACCAAATAAGAACGTTCAAATATTTGAAGAGAACGAAGCCCGGACAACTGTGTATGTATGCTCTGTTCAATTCTGAGAAGTTGTTCATTATGGCCGCAGTGGTATAAGCATGTATACCCTCCCAGTCAATCAAACTTGGATTATTTAGGTGATGAACTACTAGTAATATAAACATACATAGAAATAGAGAGAGAGAGAGAGAGAGAGGGAGGGGGCCCTTTTATTGTATCATTAATGTGCTTTGTTGTTACAAATTTGTTTGTGTTGCAGAGAACAATATCATCCCGTCACGTCACAACTGGTGCAGCACAGTCGATCAGATCTGAGGCACAGCAAGGCAATTTCCAAACAATGGCAAATGCATTTCAAAATGAATCTAGAGATTTTCCAGTGATGATGATGTTCGGAAAAAGTTACATTTTCTCCGCAATTGTGAATATTGGTTCGACCAACAGCAGCGATTCTGTTCAAGCTGGGGATACTAACAAAAGGACGGTAGTTATAACTGCGTGGCACCACGTATATAGATCAATTGCTACGGACTATAAATGCTGTATACAGTCAGTAAATGGGAATATACACACAGCAGAAGCGACCTTGCGGATGCATCGCCTAGAAGGCCCTACAGATTTTTATGATGCTGTGCAATTCGAATGTCACATGCAGCTAGAACAAATACAACAATTAGTCGGCATAGGAATGACTAAAGCCAGTGAAATATGTAAACAAAGTCTAAATTACTATCTGCAATTAGAAATTGTATCAGATGAACACAAGAACAAGCTTGCTGTGTGCATGAAGCATACACACAGTACGGTAGATCCTTCCAGACTCATAGAATGGTTTGAAGCACAGATATATCTAGGAGTTGATAAAGTCTTTTCCCACAATGTTGAAAACACATTGAGCAACGATGTGATGAAGGTTATGAATTACTACAAAAGCATTGGCGTAGCAGAACTGATTCCATTTGACCTCCCTCTAACAGGTAGGATATTAATTAGCATAAGGGATTGCATTGCGAAAACTAGTTATCCGTCACTGCCACGATATCAATAAATATAGTACAGAGTAGTTATAGCCAGCTGTTGGTAACCTTGTTATTTCCATCTGTTATAACATTATTGAAATTTTAATTGTTCCATACTCAGCGAAACATACTGACTCCTACGTGATTGATGCAAATGATCATATTGGCAATCGTAGCAGGGTGTGTGGTATGGGGGAGGGGTGAATGCATCAGTTTAATAAGCCTAATGAGGGTCCCAAAACCAACTTAACTCTCCTATACGCCCGTCTCAGGAGATACCCCACCCTCTACATACCCGTCATGCTATATTGGCTTTGTCATAGCACAAATACACATCATATATGTCCATTGAATACTCACCACTTTCCACAGTCACGATACATATGAACAGAAACACATGGGGTTAGCGCGCTCGCTTCTCACCAATGCAACCCGGGTTCGATCTTCGGACCGGGAAGAATGTGAGATGGTACGGTGGTCGCCAGATCGGACGGGTGTGTTTTCTCCAGGTACTCCGATCTCCTCCCACACGAATGACCACATTTACGCTTTCATACCCGCTAACGAGAGTGATTAATATAAGTTGCTAAAACTTGCTTCGCAATCGTTGTAAAAATAAATAAACTTTAAACTTTTAAAAGAAACAGAATGTCAGCTGCATGAAGGTATAAACAAAATAAACTTATTTTCAAACCACATACACAATTTAGAACAATACAAATTCTCCAAATCTTGAACTTGTATCCAATGTTGTCTCTGATAAAACTTGTCATCAGTTAATTGTCTTTTATTGTAAGGTAAACCCAGGCGTATGTATCTACAGTGAGTTAGTGATTGATGAATGAGTGAGTAGGTTTTTGGCTAATTGGATGAGTGAGTGAGTGAGTATTGGTTGGAGTGTAAACTATATGTAGTAAACATGAAATAACGAAAGGTCAATTCAAACAACATGTATCAAGTTGTATACATGTAATGACTAAAATCTGTTGTAAAATGTAAAGTGGTAAAAATCTAAAAGTTGATTCTATAAAAATGCAATGATGTATTTAAAATTGACGGTGCCGAAAAGCTCTCTCATTCTCTTAATTGTATAATGTTTTTGACGAATGATTACTAAATCTACACAGTCATTTACACAGTCAATCAAGATATGTTCCACTGCAGTTGTGTAGTATGCTGTTTGTATTGCTGTAATATGCACGAACAATAAGCTTTTAGCTTTCATTTAAATCCACTTGTATGTATTTGGTACATACTTATTTGTTGTAAATTATGATATATAGAAATCCAATTAGCTTTTAACTTTCATTTAAATCCACTTGTATGTATTTGGTACATACTTATTTGTTGTAAATTATGATATATAGAAATCCAATTAGCTTTTAACTTTCATTTAAATCCACTTGTATGTATTGGGTACATACTTATTTGTTGTAAATTATGAGATATAGAAATTTTAACCATTTTAATATACTTGAGCATTGTTGAAAAATATATACATGTATTCTTATTTTGACTGGAAGTCCGCCTCCGTGGTCGAGTGGTTAAGGTCGCTGACTTGTAACCTATCATCACTGATGGTCACGGGTTCGAGCCCCGCTCAGGCCGTGTCTCACTTATATGAACAAGTTGGCAGTTTCTTACGGAGGTTGGTGCACCCAAGTACTGGTTAACCGCTGGAGCCTGCCCAGGAATGGTGTTGTTAGGTAAACTGCCCGTCGGCGATATAGCCCAAAATGGTGCTGATGCAGGCGTAAAACCCGAAATATAACATAATATTAGTTTGACTGGGAGTAAGCCATTTTTTATTCATTCGGCACTTTTCATAACATAACTCCAATTCTCCGTAGCAAATCATAACAGCAATGCAATGAATGTGCGTATATCGCTTTTAGCATGTTTTATTAATATTGCTTGCCTAAAACAATCGTACACTCGCATTCAATGCAATTTGTGGAAGTCATGATAGCACAGTGGATGCACGTTCGCTTCAGGTGCGAAAGGTCCGGAGTTCGAGCCCCGTTGGAGCCGTTACGACTGTGCCCTTAGGCAAGGCATTTAAATTCCACGTTGCCTCTTCTCTCTCCCTCATGGCGATGGATTACACCAGGAACGAGGTCTCGAGAGTGATTAATATAAGTTGTAAGAACTTGTTTCGCAATCGATCTAAACTAAATTTGTATAAACTAATGCAATTTCGTTTTTTTAAACAAATATCAGCACATTTTCACTTATTTGCAACGTCAGTCCCCAATGTCACATTATGCCTTTAATGTGTTTGTTTCTTGTTTGTTTTGGGGAATAACATTGTACCCACAGGGATTCGGCGCGTTTGGGGGTACTAGTATATATATTTAAGTATTTTACTTAAATATATATACTAGTACCCCCAAACGCGCCAAATTCCATTTTACTTAAATATATAACTAGTACCCCAAACGCGCGAATCCATTTTACTTAAATATATACTAGTACCCCCAAACGCGCCGAATCCATTTTACTTAAATATATATACTAGTACCCCCAAACGCGCCGAATCCATTTTACTTAAATATATATACTCGTACCCCTAAACGCGCCGAATCCATTTTACTTAAATATATATACTCGTACCCCTAAACGCGCCGAATCCATTTTACTTAAATATATATACTCGTACCCCTAAACGCGCCGAATCCCTGTGATTGTACCCACAGCTGAACTAAGGTCATATGACGACTCTACACACAGGGGCGTGACCTGGCTTGATATACACCATGGGATAGAGGGGTGGGGAGGGTCCCTAAGATTTTAAAAGTTTAAAAGTCTATATCGCCGTTACCTGCTTTCTGGTGGCGTTTTAAAACATGTTTTGACGAGAAATAAGAAACAAAGTTTGCAGTTCTGAAAAAGGGTTTTTATCAATTATAAAGTAATCACAGGCGTCGGAGCAGGGGCCGCAGGTCGCGGCCCCAATAGTTTGGCCAGGCAGGCGGATTATTTTATTTTATACTTGTGGAACTTATGACCGCGGCACCAATATTTTGGCAAGCCGGGTGTATTTTTATTTTATACTTGTGGAATTTATACGCCACTTTGCAAGTTTACAGTTATGTATAATACGGTCGATGTTATCGATTATAAAGCGCACAGTGTCGGCGTAGATGTGACTGGAACATAAATATATTGTTGTAAAATAATATTATAAAATAGCAAAAGTATTATAAAAAATAAATTTACTGTTCATGTCTAGAAGCCATTAAAATCGTTTTTACAATATCTACATCTCAACATTTTCCAAGGGGATCATGTCCCCGGACCACCTAGTAGTCTCGGGCCACTTCGTGTCCCTCAAAATCGGCGGCCCCAATGTCAGCTGGCTTCCGACGCGCCTGGTAATGAAATACATTTGTACTTATTTTCATAGCCCAAATGTCAGCTGGCTTCCGACGCGCCTGGTAATGCAATACTTATTTCCATAGCCCCCCCCCCCCCCAATGTCAGCTGGCTTCCGACGCGCCTGGTAATGCAATACTTATTTCCATGTACTATCTATTTCGCTGTACAGCATACATTTCCATCCAATTACCCTTCATTGTTATGCATGTTTAGCATTTTCTTATTCTAAATAATTGAAGAAAACGTGTACACACGTGCATACAGTAGCTATAGGACGATGTGCCACTGAATCACCAGTTATTTACGGAGGGCAGTGCTCATCCTAGCAGCAGTTCGTGTACGGACGGACACCCGAGTAGAATCACAACATTCTGCAATTCAGTTTGATAGCTTCCTTACATGAAATATCTCCACAGTGGGATTACTAATGTTGTCCTTGTTACTTGCAGATATATTTCCCAGACAACTCAACAATCGCAAGCAAACATCATATGTCGACAAGCGCATTCCGTGCTTGGATTGCCAGGAGCGCATGGAGGGATACAAATATGCTTCATTCATAGACAAAGACGAAATAATTGTCCCCGAACGAAATTATATGAAGAATTCATTTAGACACCTGCTCGTACGTATACCGTATCTTCAGTATCGGAAGGTTGTTTTGTTTGGTTTGTTGGTTTGGGGTTTTAATTCGCACCAACAGCATAGGGCATATGGTGAAGACACCGGTTGCGTCTCCGAGCAGTATTCAATGCACCGCGGGCACTCTGATAATACCACCGACATTTTACAAGCGATCGGGATAGTTTTCTCACTTGAATGTATTCAGCACCCTCTGGGGGATTTGAACCTTCAGCTGTGAGGGGGCCGTGGTTTGAAGTCAACTACCTTAACCACTCGGGCCATTGAAGCGCACCCCCTCCTTCCCATTGGTTGGTTGAAACTGGACTGGTCTACTATGCATACACAGTAATTTATGGAGCCGTCTTAAAGCCACTGTGACATTGTTTTCCAAGTCGTAATTATGACTCGCATCCCTAATTACGAGTTATTTTGTAATACCCATCAAGCATTATGCTGTCTAACTTGTTATTCATATTTTCGAGTCACACAATATATTGATAACCTAGTTACCAAAGGCATGATCAATACATGAATCTGCATTTTGTAATAATTTCAATTCGCAACACTCGACAGAACATTTATAAACACAGTCATTTCCAGGGGAGTATTTTTGCCAACCTTCTGGACAAGGTTACATCTAAGAGCTAAGAGAGTGCAATTTCTTAAACCAATATTTATACCATGGGCGATAGTAAGAATAGAGAGATGTTCAGTCATCGAGCAGTATTCGCCGATCAACTGGTTTCTGGGTTCCAATAAATATTGTCGATAATCGATAATCAATAACCGATATTGTGGGATGATGAGCTCGTTTGGCACCGCATCCTGTAAGTCTGCGAGACTTCCTGAAAATGTCACAGACCAGTGCAATGTGGGATGTGTGTGGTGTGAAATCCTCGTTTGGCACATTATCTCGCAACGCTTATGGCGACAAACAAGCTCGTCACGTACAATAAATAGGCGGTACTGTTATACGTTGACCACTACTGACCCACCATTCTGGACACAACTAAACCTGAAGAGTAGATATGCTTTAACGAGTTCAAAAGAGTAAGCAATGGGTTAAAACGAGGACAATAAACACGTGTATGGTTATTATAACGTTTACACAGCTTTACGTATATTTATGTACATACGTATTGTCCGTTCATATTCAACGCCTCCAGTACATTTATATAAACTGCAACACAAATTGATATCCTTTAAGTTTGTTTAGTCTTACACGAAATATTAGTATTGCATAAAGAAAACACGCACCAAAATACAGGTAGTTCCGGTCTAAATTATCCTAGCATTTAGCACACATTGTGAACATCTTGTTAGTGTTTTAATATTTTTGAATTTGCGACCGATGATTGTACCTGCTCCTCCTTCCAGGTGTATGATTCGAATTGCTGCAAGTGTCCGTATCTTTACACACGCTCGCAGTTATTTCCGGAAGTTGGAATTGTGTCAAAACGATTTGATCAAATATTTTCTCTGATTAATGGCATATTTCCGACGCAGTTTTCTTAATCGCAGTATAAACTTAGTAGGGTAGGAATCAATTCCACTTTTAAACATGAAATCGTCCACCATGTTCTACCTGTACCTGGATCTTATATTCAGTAATATCGTCCGCCTAGCAATATGTTCAGTAGTACACTGTAGTAGTACATGTAGTCTTTCACTCTTTCACATTCTCCTCAAATTCCAAGTACCTTGTCTACGATACAGAACAACGGATGGATATCATCAGAATCCTCTTCTTGACTGGAATGAGTGTGTGTTTTACGTTTATTTATCGTCGCTACCGGTTGCCCATATGAGCGACGCCTCCTGAAGAGATTGGTCAGTTTGGATTTTTGGAGGATAGTGCAGATAGATACCCTTTCCAGAGTCTCCTCTGTTTCCTTTACGTGCACGGGGTAAAGCACCGACACGAGAGACCTCGGTTTAACGTCCCATCTGAAATACTGCTCCTTTTATTAGGGTCAGACGGTGGGTCGAACCTGCGATCCCTGCATTACCAGTCCAGCGTGTTACCACTCGATTACAGAACCGTCTTGACTGGAATCTTCGCCATGACTAGCGTCATCGGATTCTTTTCCGTATTCAATCTCGTCATCAACATGAAGTGTTCGTTTCAGAGTTGGTCAGGAAACACACGCCACATTTGTGCCACGACACGACAGGAAATATGGGCAAATAGTAGACTGATATGATATAATCGCAAACTTTGACATGCACCTTTTTTCGACGATTGTGTAGCATCTATGTCTTGCGACTGTCGTGAGATAAAAATAGTGTCGTGGGTACCACAAAGAATTGTCGTGGGACAGTTGTTCGTGGAACATTGTAATTCTGTTGTGCGTTAGTCTTGCAACATATGTTCGTTTTGTGAGGGGAATATAGCTCTGACGAGTGAACGCATTGAAATATAAACTGTCGTCGTTGAGAGAGTATGGCTCTTCCACTTGATCGAGTACGCTTGACCCTGCTGAAGGGGCGTCTGGTGGAACTCCAACGCGGGCATACTGTCCGGATCGGGAGCAACGCAGGATCCGGCGAACCTCACGACGTTTGTGAGTTCGAGAGCAAATGGCAGGCCACAGACCGGGGGACTCGTGTAGGCGGGAGGTGAACGCACGAACGTCCGACGAATAACCCATGACTGTTTTGCGGCAGTCATGTGTGAAAAAACAACACCCTGACATGCTCGACAACTCATGATGGCCCCACGACTGTCGCTCAACCGACTGGCGACAAACCCATGACATAACCACGACATATCTTTTTTCTGTCGCCTTACCCATCGCCAAACTATCTTTAATGTGTAGTCCTTGTGACCACTCGAAATAGATGGCGGGCAAGCTCTGGCAAAGACAACTATTGTATGGGTCTACCACGACAAAATATCGACGATCCGTTATGCCCCGGGCTTTATGGCGAAGCATATTGTCATTTCACTTGAATCCTTTAATACATGTACATACAAGGTGACGAAATAATCCCAATATGCTACAACGTCATAGTCACATAGTTTTGACAAGAACTGTAAGAAATGTAGGAAATAGAACATGAAATTGCTTGCTCCTTGTTGAAAATTGTATTTGCGGGCCAACTGAACCATGATTCGTGTCTGAGGCGGAGTGATATATGTCTATGTTAATAATATAACACATACTAATATCATACATTATAACGCATACTAATATCATACAATATAACACATACTAATATCATACATTATAACACATACTAATATCATACATTATAACACATACTAATATCATACATTATAACACATACTAATATCATACATTATAACACATACTAATATCATACATTATAACACATACTAATATCATACATTATAACACATACTAATATCATACATTATACCACATACTAATATCATACATTATAGCACATACTAATATCATACATTATAACACATACTAATATCATACAATATAACACATACTAATATCATACATTATAACACATACTAATATCATACATTATAACGCATACTAATATCATACATTATAACACATACTAATATCATACATTATAACACATACTAATATCATACATTATAGCACATACTAATATCATACATTATAACACATACTAATATCATACATTATAACACATACTAATATCATACATTATAACACATACTAATATCATACATTATAACACATACTAATATCATACATTATAACTAGGGATGGCAACGAATGTTCGAATATTAGAATATTAAAACCATATTCGAATATTAAAAAAAAAATTCAAATCAAATTGTAATCAATTGCAGTTAAATCATAACTTAAAAGGATATATATGTTTGTTTAAATTTCAATCAATTAAGTTTCGAAAACAAAGAATGACCCAATGCGTGCCCGAAGGTGCGAAATGTCATCGCGATTTGGCTCCAAATAACAAAGGAGGGTGATGACATGTTGTTCACACCTTACAGGGGTCACTAATTGATTAATGCAGTCTATTTGACGGGACACAAACTGAGAAGCATTTGTTTTACAGGTACTAACTGTAGTGGAAATCGAAAGTTGGAGAAATTTGCGAATATTCGAATATTCGTTCGGAAGATCATCCGAATATTCGAATATCACAATCGCCATTCGTTGCCATCCCTAATTATAACACATAATAATATCATACATTATAACACATACTAATATTTTACATTATAACAAACAATGCAGTTTATCATTTTATCTTTCAGGATGAGGAATTTAATAAGAGAAACGCAAGAACAGCTGGATTTACCTTTGTAACAAAAGTGCACATCACGTCTTGGGAACCAACTGACGAGGGTCATGAACTCTTCCATCACAGATATATGAATAGCACGTACGCATTTTGGGATAGATGGAAGTACGTCTACATTCCCGATAGGATCAGATCTGGTTCTTGTACAGCTCACTACTGTATACCAAAATTTGGATTCAGAAGGTTTGTTTATCTTACGTATCGTATGAATCACAAATTTGGATTTAGAAGGTTTGTTTATCTTACGTATGGTATGAATCACACATTTGGATTCAGAAGGTTTGTTTATCTTACGTATCGTATGAATCACAAATTTGGATTTAGTAGGTTTGTTTATCTTACGTATCGTATGAATCACAAATTTGGATTCAGAAGGTTTGTTTATCTTACGTATCGTATGAATCACAACTTCCAACTTTAGTAGTTAGCAATGTGACGTACTCGGCATGGGATACCGGCCTATATTACTTGCATTTCGCTAAGGCAAGAGTTTCACTTTCAGTTTTATGATTGCGTAGTGCTCACATACGCTTGTGATCTGCTGGTTAAATGGTTTCGGGTTCAAACCCAGTCACTACCAAAGCCATACAGTACACGACAACAATGTCGGAAATGTAAACAAACCGTGTGTAACACAATTCAACGGCCGTATTTTAACAGTATCTAAGCTTAATTGTAAAGCCACTGTTTTAGTTCTTCACAACACTCATATGTCAATGAAACGATGGTTGTCTGGGCGTCTATATCGTCTGTTACACTGGGAAAATTGCGATTTGACCTACATGCCAGGCTATTATATAATGCATACCGGTGTCGTATGGCGGCATCTATTCAGCTGCGCAGAGAATTTTAAAAAATCACCCTAAAACGAATAATGATGTCTATAATCAGGCCCGTAGCCAGCTTTCGTGGGGGTCGTTTCGAGGTCCAGAAGGGACTTCGAGGTCCCGAATTGACTAGGCCGTTAGGTGGTCCGGGGGCATGTCCCCTGAACATTTTGAAATCTAGATGGTCTGAAACGCCATTTCCTGCATTGTACATAGCTAAAAAGCGACAGCATATAGAGAAAGTTCCGAGAAAGCCTATTATAAACTATTCCCAGGTGTTGCTTGCATTAATATTATTATTATAACTGTGTAAACATTCTGATAGAGTGCATGAACACGTGGACCTCGGGGAATTATAAGGGGGCGGGCGTGCAAATATTTGCAATTCAGACATCCATCATCTACGTCTTATATATTTCCCTTCCCTTTTCTCATAATACCCATAGAAGTAAGTATGTAACATGCTCGACTTCTTCCTTTGCTTTCTAACCCATTAAGAAGTAAGTATGAAACATGCTCGACTTCTTCCTTTGCTTTCTAACCCATAAGAAGTAAGTATGAAACATGCTCGACTTCTTCCTTTGCTTTCTCCAACCCATAGAAGTAAGTATGAAACATGCTCGACTTCTTCCTTTGCTTTCTCCAACCCATAGAAGTAAGTATGAAACATGCTCGACTTCTTCCTTTGCTTTCTCCAACCCATAGAAGTAAGTATGAAACATGCTCGACTTCTTCCTTTGCTTTCTCCAACCCATAGAAGTAAGTATGAAACATGCTCGACTTCTTCCTTTGCTTTCTCCAACCCATAGAAGTAAGTATGAAACATGCTCGACTTCTTCCTTTGCTTTCTCCAACCCATAGAAGTAAGTATGAAACATGCTCGACTTCTTCCTTTGCTTTCTCCAACCCATAGAAGTAAGTATGTAACATGCTCGACTTCTTCCTTTGCTTTCTCCAACCCATAGAAGTAAGTATGAAACATGCTCGACTTCTTCCTTTGCTTTCTCCAACCCATAGAAGTAAGTATGTAACATGCTCGACTTCTTCCTTTGCTTTCTCCAACCCATAGAAGTAAGTATGAAACATGCTCGACTTCTTCCTTTGCTTTCTCCAACCCATAGAAGTAAGTATGAAACATGCTCGACTTCTTCCTTTGCTTTCCCCAACCCATAGAAGTAAGTATGTAACATGCTCGACTTCTTCCTTTGCTTTCTCCAACCTATAGAAGTAAGTATGAAACATGCTCGACTTCTTCCTTTGCTTTCTCCAACCCATAGAAGTAAGTATGAAACATGCTCGACTTCTTCCTTTGCTTTCTCCAACCCATAGAAGTAAGTATGAAACATGCTCGACTTCTTCCTTTGCTTTCTCCAACCCATAGAAGTAAGTATGAAACATGCTCGACTTCTTCCTTTGCTTTCTCCAACCCATAGAAGTAAGTATGAAACATGCACGACTTCTTCCTTTGCTTTCAAAGGTCCTTTAAGAAGTAAGTATGTAACATGCTCGACTTCTTCCTTTGCTTTCTCCAACCCATAGAAGTAAGTATGAAACATGCTCGACTTCTTCCTTTGCTTTCTCCAACCCATAGAAGTAAGTATGAAACATGCTCGACTTCTTCCTTTGCTTTCTCCAACCCATAGAAGTAAGTATGAAACATGCTCGACTTCTTCCTTTGCTTTCTCCAACCCATAGAAGTAAGTATGAAACATGCTCGACTTCTTCCTTTGCTTTCTCCAACCCATAGAAGTAAGTATGAAACATGCTCGACTTCTTCCTTTGCTTTCTCCAACCCATAGAAGTAAGTATGAAACATGCTCGACTTCTTCCTTTGCTTTCTCCAACCCATAGAAGTAAGTATGAAACATGCTCGACTTCTTCCTTTGCTTTCTCCAACCCATAGAAGTAAGTATGAAACATGCTCGACTTCTTCCTTTGCTTTCTCCAACCCATAGAAGTAAGTATGAAACATGCTCGACTTCTTCCTTTGCTTTCTCCAACCCATAGAAGTAAGTATGAAACATGCTCGACTTCTTCCTTTGCTTTCTCCAACCCATAGAAGTAAGTATGAAACATGCTCGACTTCTTCCTTTGCTTTCTCCAACCCATAGAAGTAAGTATGAAACATGCTCGACTTCTTCCTTTGCTTTCTCCAACCCATAGAAGTAAGTATGAAACATGCTCGACTTCTTCCTTTGCTTTCTCCAACCCATAGAAGTAAGTATGAAACATGCTCGACTTCTTCCTTTGCTTTCTCCAACCCATAGAAGTAAGTATGAAACATGCTCGACTTCTTCCTTTGCTTTCTCCAACCCATAGAAGTAAGTATGAAACATGCTCGACTTCTTCCTTTGCTTTCTCCAACCCATAGAAGTATGAAACATGCTCGACTTCTTCCTTTGCTTTCTCCAACCCATAGAAGTAAGTATGTAACATGCTCGACTTCTTCCTTTGCTTTCTCCAACCCATAGAAGTAAGTATGAAACATGCTCGACTTCTTCCTTTGCTTTCTCCAACCCATAGAAGTAAGTATGAAACATGCTCGACTTCTTCCTTTGCTTTCTCCAACCCATAGAAGTAAGTATGTAACATGCTCGACTTCTTCCTTTGCTTTCTCCAACCTATAGAAGTAAGTATGAAACATGCTCGACTTCTTCCTTTGCTTTCCCCAACCCATAGAAGTAAGTATGTAACATGCTCGACTTCTTCCTTTGCTTTCTCCAACCCATAGAAGTAAGTATGTAACATGCTCGACTTCTTCCTTTGCTTTCTCCAACCTATAGAAGTAAGTATGAAACATGCTCGACTTCTTCCTTTGCTTTCCCCAACCCATAGAAGTAAGTATGTAACATGCTCGACTTCTTCCTTTGCTTTCTCCAACCCATAGAAGTAAGTATGTAACATGCTCGACTTCTTCCTTTGCTTTCTCCAACCCATAGAAGTAAGTATGAAACATGCTCGACTTCTTCCTTTGCTTTCTCCAACCCATAGAAGTAAGTATGAAACATGCTCGACTTCTTCCTTTGCTTTCTCCAACCCATAGAAGTAAGTATGTAACATGCTCGACTTCTTCCTTTGCTTTCTCCAACCCATAGAAGTAAGTATGTAACATGCTCGACTTCTTCCTTTGCTTTCTCCAACCCATAGAAGTAAGTATGAAACATGCTCGACTTCTTCCTTTGCTTTCTCCAACCAATATAAGTAAGTATGAAACATGCACGACTTCTTCCTTTGCTTTCAAAGGTTCTTTAAGAAGTAAGTATGTAACATGCTCGACTTCTTCCTTTGCTTTCTCCAACCCATAGAAGTAAGTATGAAACATGCTCGACTTCTTCCTTTGCTTTCTCCAGCCCATAGAAGTAAGTATGAAACATGCTCGACTTCTTCCTTTGCTTTCTCCAACCCATAGACGTAAGTATGAAACATGCTCGACTTCTTCCTTTGCTTTCTCCAACCCATAGAAGTATGTAACATGCTCGACTTCTTCCTTTTCTTTCTCCAACCCATAGAAGTAAGTATGAAACATGCTCGACTTCTTCCTTTGCTTTCTCCAACCCATAGAAGTAAGTATGAAACATGTTCGACTTCTTCCTTTGCTTTCTCCAACCCATAGAAGTAAGTATGAAACATGCACGACTTCTTCCTTTGCTTTCAAAGGTCTTTAAGAAGTAAGTATGTAACATGCTCGACTTCTTCCTTTGCTTTCTCCAACCCATAGAAGTAAGTATGAAACATGCTCGACTTCCTCCTTTGCTTTCTCCAACCCATAGAAGTAAGTATGAAACATGCTCGACTTCTTCCTTTGCTTTCTCCAACCCATAGAAAATAGTATGAAACATGCTCGACTTCTTCCTTTGCTTTCTCCAACCCATAGAAGTAAGTATGAAACATGCTCGACTTCTTCCTTTGCTTTCTCCAACCCATAGAAGTAAGTATGAAACATGCTCGACTTCTTCCTTTCTCTAACCCATAGAAGTAAGTATGAAACATGCTCGACTTCTTCCTTTGCTTTCTCCAACCCATAGAAGTAAGTATGAAACATGCTCGACTTCTTCCTTTGCTTTCTCCAACCCATAGAAGTAAGTATGAAACATGCTCGACTTCTTCCTTTGCTTTCTCCAACCCATAGAAGTAAGTATGAAACATGCTCGACTTCTTCCTTTGCTTTCAAAGGTCAATTAGGAAGTAAGGTGTATGAAACATGCTCGACTTCTTACTTTGCTTTCAAAGGTCCATTAGGAAGTAAGTATGACACATGCTCGACTTCTTCATTTGCTGGACGTGTAATCCAGGGATCGCAGGTTCGATTCACCGTCTGACCCTAATAAAATTAACAGTCTGGAATGGGTGGGTCTCTGTCTGCATCATTGCACTATCCCCCAAAAATATGCAATGGCTAATCTGTTCAGCAGGCGTCACTCATACGGGCAACCGATAGCGACGATAAATAAACGTATAACACAGATTATAAATCACAGGTCATAAGTTATATGTAGTTTAGGGCTGAACGAATTTGTGTGGCTGTCCGATTAGCGCAGTGGTTAGCGCGCTCGCTTCTCACCAATGCAACCCGGGTTCAATCCTCGGACCGGGAAGTATGTGAGATGGTACGGTTGTCGCCAGATCGGACAAGTGGGTTTCTCCGGGTACTCCGGTTTCCTCCCACGCGACTGACCACATATACGCTTTCATCCGCGTCAACGAGAGTGGTTAATATAAGTTGTTAGAACTTGATTCGCAATCGTAAAATAAATACTAGTAAAGTTTAAACTTTTTTAGAAAGAATTTATCAAAACTGTATACATTATATTTAAGGTACATGCGCTTGGGGGAGGATAAGGTGGCACTACATCATTATAGGAGATGTCGGGCTGAATGGCGTATTCCTACAGAAAAGGCTATAACTCTTAATTCGACCAGACAAGATACTCACTTCACTGGTAAATTTGCACCAGCCGTTGTTAAACAAGGGATATTGTGTTATGATTTTGCAAGAAAAAGATCAGAAGTAATGGGTATTCTACTAAATGAAATCGCTGACCAGATAAAGAGTGTTCGCGATAAGCTTGACATTAAAGTTAACTCTACTGAATTCTTTTGGGCGTAGCTGTGGTGTTCGTAACATTGGTGAAGCATTATTTGAGAAGCAGCCGTATTTGCTAATGTTTATTCTAAAGATATATTCCTGTTAAACATACGAAAATGTATTGTATGTGCGTGTTCCGTTTTCTATGCCAGTAATATTAATAAAACGTACTGACAGTCGTGTAGACCTACCAACACACATACATTTGTGGTAGTCGTGATAGCGTCGTAGAGCGCATTCGCTTCATGCGCGAAAGGTCCGGAGTTCGAGCCTCGATGGAGCCGTTACGATTGTGCCCTTAGGCAATGCATTTAAATTCCACGTTGCCTCTTCTCTCTCCCTCGTGGCGATGACTGAGTGATTAATGTAGGTTGTAAGAACTTGTTTCGCAATCGAGCTAAAATAAATTGGTATAAACACATAGATTTCATTGATGTTATGAATTGCTATGGAGAAATGGAGTCACGATTTTGACGAAATCACAATTATCATACCGCAACATCTTGTTAGGGGAAAAACAAAGAATTCTAACTAAAAGGACCTATTCACAATTTGGAATAAATCCGACTTTATCTGTCAAGGGAGGTAATAGAAAATTAGAGATGCCTCTCATTGTATCACCTTCTTAGGAATTGTGACAATCAGTTTGAACAGGAATATAACTTTGATATTCATGTAGTGCATTTAATTGATCTAATATGTCATATAGTATTTGTTATTCTAACACGACTCAGCTAATAACATACATACTTGTAGAGTAAAATCTACCTCGGGTTATTCTGTGATATACCTACCTTGAACTATGCTGCGCGCACCGTGTTTTGGCTATTCCATTTATACAATGCGTGTAAAGTTTTATTAATGAAAGTCACGTGATATTTGTAAATACTACCGTGGAAATTCGCGGAAGTGAGCTATTTTTAGAATAAGATACTCTCTTGTCCGTCTTGTTTTTCTGTTAAGTAACGTTTCAGTTACTATTCTGTACAGTTTTATTTGACAAAATAAATAAAATTATTGATCAGTTACAACTTTTGTTCATTTATGCACTAGATCGATATTTTCCATAAAAAATAATGTCATCACCCCTTACGCGGGAGGAAATTTCGAAAGCCAAATGCAGCGGAGTAGCACGGCGTTTGAAAAAAATACTCTCGTCTAAAATTATTAGAAGTAAGTCGTGTTAGAATCGAAATAATAAGTATCAACCGTGGTATATCGCAGAATAACCCTCGTATTATTTCTTAATTATTCAACATCTTTGTATAGAGTGTATGTGTATTTGGGGTTAGCAGTGCTGTTCATCTATAAGATAGTAACGCTGCAAAAGAGGGATGCCATATTGATTGCATAACATTTATCATAAGTCGTATTAATAGTCCGAGCATTGATTGGTGTAATATGGGCACTTCCTTTGTTCTAATGGTGTTCATTTGGTAATTGGAACAGAACACCATTAGAACAAAGGAAATGCGCATTTTGTAACGCTAGTAGTATAGGTGACGAGTTCCACTACCTTTTAGAATGTCCTACAATTGTTAATATGGGAAACAGTACATTAAACCAAAATATTTTAGATTTCAAGAACTACACGATATGAACAGGTGTTAAAAAATGAGTTGCAACACACCGGCCTTTAGAAAAGTATGCATGTTAGGAAAGAATATAATTCAAATGTTTAGATAAACTTTAATATTACTGACTACAATTATGATTATGTACTAGGTATGAAATATATTGAAATGATAGTGACGAGTCTGATTTTATAATAATGTAGCTCTCCCGTACGAACTTGTTTAAACATTGTATTCACATCGAATTAAGATAACTATGTATACTTATGTCCTCGTCATTTGTATGAAATGTTGCATTATTGCTTCAATGTGTCATGTAAATGCATGAAATGAGTGAAATAAAAGAATTGATTCCTTATATAAAAGACAGGGACCTTTTTATGATTGAACCCATCATCATAGCCTGGGTTCCAATCTCTCGATTATTTACATTTTACTGGCAAAATGACAATATCAGAAACTCAATACGGCACAAATAATGGTATCGGTGTTAAAAATATATGTATATGACTGACCAGGCACAATATATCAACGCATGTTCACAGGTTAGCATCATCATCGCGTACGAATCCTATGTACAGTACACTATTCATAACCCAACAACATATACACATTTGCTTACTACAATCACACGTGCATACAAAATAAACTACAGCTAAATAACTAAAACATACCACGAGATCAGTGTTGATCGATTGTTGATCCTTCCATGATTAGTTATCTAGACTAGCTGATCCAGGAGCGACTGAAGAAAGAGTATTTATTAAAATAATCTCTGTTTAAACATATTTATTCCACTATATACATTCACAAAGCAATAGATGTACACACAATCAAAGAATAGGAAAGGATTAAAACGGAAGCAGAACTTATATAGTTTCTCTCCTTTGATATTGATGGCCATAAATGTGATAATCGAAAACAAATGTTGCCATTAAAGCGACATTACATCACAAAAAAGCAAATAAAATACATTTTTTCACGTATTAATGCATTGCTACTACAAATTCTTCTGAATACATTCGAACACTAACATTGAATCAATTTAACAGTGTTTTGTGGTATACAAACTTTCAAACGTGAAGTAGGACTTCATATAACGGTCACCAAGGCTCCTGGATAGAAGTGTGTGGCCACTGAAGTCAATATTAAACACGCGGTACTTTCGTTTAGAGATAATGTAATTAAGATTAGTCTACACATAAATATGCACTGACACTCATGTGAGATATCACGGTAAATATGTAGTATAACAGGATAAACGCTTTGTATTACGCATGCATGTCGACCCTATTTACATTATATTGTTATATCAACTAACCGCGTATACGACGTTTGTTTATTTGTTGAAATACTCAGTTTTTGAGGCAAATATATGGAAAAATATTATACCATATAATAGCAAATTAAATTCTGCAGACATTTGCTTTTTCACCGATGTAGTGTCGCTTTAAGTATTTTGCAATGATTCATTGCTTCAAGTTTCATGCAGTTCTGAGAGCATCCATTGAAGAGATGTCAAGGTCTGAAAATAAGTTGTTAAATAGTATACTGTAATGAACTGCTTCAGATTTCACAAAGCTCATAGACTCCATTGACGAGATATATTACTTTCATTAACATTGAGTACTGTCCTTGACCTCTCAGCAATTATTTTGTGGAGGAGAATTATGTTGAGGAAATACAGCAGTTTGAAAATAAATTACAAATACAATACAGTTGTGTAATATACACTCAACAAAATTCCTAATCGGTCACCTGGTATTTTATAATATTTGGAGCCAATTAATAATCATACAATATAAATATTTTCTTATTGTCATTTAATGCATTTTATCCGAAATGATTATACAGAAAACCATGCATAACGATCTGTAATAAAATATAACCAATAAGATGATATGAATATTGATATTATATGGTTATTAGTTTGCTCCAAATACTGTAAAACACCAGGTGACCAGTTAGGAATGTTATTGAGTGTATATCTATGTTTTGTACAACCAGCATCTTAATTATTGTCAAAATAAAATCCTTGGTAATAATAAACTGCCATATAAGCTGATTACAATTGAGAATAAATATTATAATAATGTGTCTATTTGTTTCAATAGAAAAATTCATTTGTTCAAAGAAAGAATACAAAATAACATAGAAATATGTTGTTTGGATAACGTGCATGTCTCCCAACACAATGTTTATCTATACTTTGATAAGTAATCATCCAAGCTGTAAGCACAACTAGATGTTATATTGGCTAAACTTTATATTCGAGCTACGTAAGTTATTGTTTGCTGTGAATAGTTAATTGTTGTTGCAAATGAGGGCTTACTATTGAGTGTTGTATTGCGTTCATTATTATATTGATGCGAAATGCAAAGGTTGGTGAAAATGCATTGAATATGAGGCCCCGACAAGGTAAAGGTGGACAGTCAGGTGGCAACGACAATTTGTCTCCTCGACTTGGGGATGGGGGAACAATTGGTCGGTAAACGCTGTAAATACTTTCAATGTGCACAATATTGATAACATCATAACTGTTGCTAAGCTAAATTCGACAATGATTAAGATATAAAATGGAACAATGATACAACGTTATTTGCTAACGAGTGTATTGGACCACGTATGACAAGATATCACAAATGCCGGTCGACTAAGTCTCAATGTTCGATCTGGCCTACGAGAGCAAGACGTTACGTGGTGACGAAACAGACGACGCTATATAATTATGTACATTTTTGGCGCCGTTCGCAGCATAAAAGATCAAACACAGCGCGAAGTAAGAAACAAGGAGAAAATATCAGGTAACAATGCTTTACTTAATGCTGCAACTAATAATGCCACTACAATGTCGGCTTTCTTTTTGAATGCATGACTATTATTCAATGAAATGAAATGCATATTAGAAATGTATACGGTGGCTATATGTTAATTTCTATATTCTACTAGTGTTACTGGTTCAAATCTACCTGAACATTGACATTAGAAACTTTAATCTCACACCAGCATGGGCATATTACCCAACACACTACATGAATTGCACACAATTTAACGGTATGTCCGATAGTATTTTGTGTAGACATTTATTTTATGTCTTCATGCAATGCAATGTAGTGATTTATAATAGTATAATACCCATGTTTTTGGAGTAGATGTTTAAGGCTTAGGGGTATCTTAGTAAATATTTACGGCTCAGGTTTACGGTTTAGGGATACCTTTGTAGATTTACATTGTGTAAGGATATCCTAGTAGATGTTTAAGTAACCTACTGTACCGATGCCAGAGGAAAGCATACATAGTCTATACATGTATTCCCAACTATATGTATATGCCATACAGCTTCTATATATCTGTGGTGCCTACTTTGCAGGTGTGAGTAGCAGCTCCGACTAACAACTGCGTCGGTTACCTCAGGCAGATCGTTTACGAAAATCAATAACAGAGCCTGTCCTAATACACTGCCTTGTGGGTCACCACTGTATACGTTATCCCATGTCGAGAATACTACAGTTATTATTCAAAGATTAAGCACACATTGGGAAAGGGAAAACATTCATAGTACTTAGGCCTACATAGGCCTATGAATTTGCACGATGGCATAACAGTGTGGCGTTCGTTGTCCAGTGGTAGAACGTCGGGTTTGGAATCGATGCGCTGTCAGGGCATGTATGTGGTGTCAAAGAACAAGACACCTCACACACATTGGTTAGTACTGGTTAACCACTTAGATATGGGCTAAGCTTGATCAAGAAAACATGTATTGGTCCCCGCAATGGGTTTGACATCAATGAAACATACGAACATGCGAAATTGCATACATAACATGTGTTTTAACTCATGGTCTAGCGTGCTAAGAAAGGGGATTCTTTTCACATTGATTTTTTAGGTCTGTAGGCAATACATATATTATTCGAATTTGACCTCATTAATGCTGCACATGTGATATAGACAGCTCCAGAGATCTATATAGACACTATGATAATAATGACAAGCGCCTCCCCGTCATACCCGCGTCTGAGTGTTGGGAGTACTATCCCGGTGTTACTGGTTTTCGACGACGTAGTACATAACAGACTCCCATAGGTTTAGAATGTGCATACACTGCAAACAATTTTATGTCGTCGAATAAACAATATTTTACCTTTCATTCACAAAAATCTCAAAGAAAACCGATTGTTTACATTATGAGAAAAGGTGACAAAATGGCGGCACCTCATTTTCAGAAATCCGGAATGACGTCACTGGTTTTCGCCTAACTGTGTAAATTGTCTACAGCGCCACCATTAGTATGTAAGCAACAGTTCTTTTTTAACAAAACAATAAACTAAGGAAGACTTACTTTAATAAAAGGCTTAATTTATCATTTTCACTCAAAATTCATTTGTTGGACAGCATTTTGTCTAAAACACTAACATTTAATTTAACTAGGTCAAACACACGGGGCATAAGAAGTCGTCATCCCTCCTAATTACTCTGACTAAATGCAGAACCGTAAATGGACCCATCCATCGAACACATCACACGGTGCCCAACAAAGAAAAACTAGGTTTACACAACCATATATATCAGTTGGAGAACCTCTGTGACAACCCGTGGTCCTGAAGGTGAAAATCGAAATTATGAATAAGGACCCATTGTGTGTAATAACGGACATAACTCATAAACACGGAGCAGTGAGACTATAATGACATTTTTATTCGTAAATATATTGGCGTGGCAGACGATGCATATGTCATTTTGGAGAAAAAATTGCCAATTTCTTTCAAAAATGATATTTATATGGTGACATAAAACGGATATAGTGAAATTAGTGAAAACTGTGGTAGGTTTAAAGTTTTCACCGCTACTTTACCTTGTCTGATATATTATGATCAGTTAGAAATAGATTGGAGGTGCACAAGGTATGTTTATTTATAATTCCGGTAACTGGAGCGTGAAATATTGCGTGATCTCTCACGACTTGCTATTTCCACAGTTGGGCGAAAACCTGTTCTGGGCGAAAACTCTTCACGCCGGGATATATACTTTTAGCATCATGTGAAAAGTTACCCCCCTTGGTAAAGGTGTCGCTGTTTTCATACATCCGGAGCAACAACATAAACAATTTTCCAAATATTTCAAGTGCATTCTCAATTTGTAATTACCACCAAACCATGGACGTATATCATGCGTTGTTCGGTTAAAGATGTCACTTTCTGCACAGGATAGGAGAAGCGTATGGGAAGATCATGCTGATTAGTAAGTTTACTGAGACGATTCAGAGAGTAAGATGAAGATCATATTCATCATTTTACCAGCCTTGAAAAACGGGTCTGCACATTGTATGTATGTATGTTCCATTAATGTCAAACCCCTTGCGGAGACGTAGACATGTTTACCTGAACAAGCTTAGCCGACCTAAGTGCTAAGCGATGTGTGCGAGGTGCCTTGCTCAATGACTACGATTTACATACGTGGCATGACCGAGTATCGAACCCGGGACTGATCGATTCCAAATCTGACGCTCTACCACTGGACCAGGGGATGGCGATAAAAAATATATTAGTGTCATGGAACCTCAACTTGTTACTGCCGAACAATCTGTCACGATTATGATTGGCAGGCGCAGTCAGTTAATCTAAAATGCTATGTGCAAGTAATAAACAGTTAAAAAGATAAAAGGATCTACAAAGCTATTGTTAAAAGAAGAGTACAAAGCTTACAGGGAGTCCAGCCTCAACAACACTATCATTATATTATGAATCCATAAATAGAAATGGTTTCAGATTTTATGATATTGTAGACCGGGGAGTTTATAGATATAACAAACTCTGGTTGTTTTCGTATTTTCGTATATATGGATATAAAGAGCCTGTAAAATACAATATATACATAATATTATTATGTACAAATCATTCTACTTAATTTCACAATACAAAATAGTAAATACACAATTCCAATTCAAGCAGTTCAAATAAATATTTTACAATGTAAAATATCAAAGATAAAACATTACATTACCAGAGTCCGGCTATCAGCTGATACATATAATATATATATGTATAAAGTTACTAGTATAGTATATATTAACGTAAACAGGATAGCTTTGCAACGTATCCGTTTGACTAGTAGAGATAGAGTGTGGGATAAGGGTCTTGAACAAGTTAGTTGGAAAGTGCACCTAATTAGTTGAGTTAGTTCACTCATTCACACATCTGACCTGATTGTCACTCACAATCACTCACCCATAATACTTTATACACAATAGTAGTGAAGACTAGTATATATTATACAAAGACATAGTATGGGACCAGGCTATATAATTATGATATGATTCAGACCAGTGATTTTATTAGGCCATATAGGGAAACTATTGGGTGGTACGCTTGCAGCAGGGTTTGGAAACATTATAATGTACATGTACTAAATATCAATAATTAGTTCCCTTTAACATAAATATGACATGGGTTACAATATTATCGTTAATCCTCTATTTCCGGACACCTGTTTTCGAATTTTTATTGCAAATGATGTCATCGATGTCAGTAGCAGGTACTTGGATTATATGGTAGACGCTAAAACTGCCAACCTCAAAAATGAGCAAAATCAGATCAATATAACTTTTATTTCGAAAATATGTAGGCCTAAATGTTGATGTTTTTCATTAGTCTCATTCACGTGTACCCTAAAAATCCTGTACACAGAGATATATGCAAAGAAATAGTTATTTTTGTAGTGTGGCAAGTCAAATGCTTGGCTTTACAAGGTCATGTGTCAATAATGTGACAATACTGGAAAACACATTTATGGCACATGAAATTTGATTGGTGTCCGGAACTTAGGTCCTGTATTTTACGCCATATTGAACTCACATGTGAGTGAAATTGTGGTTTTATTTTAAAAGATGTTATGCAACGAGTTTAGCGAAGCATTTTAAATGCAAGAATGACACTTTACATAGTAATATTATTTCATCTACTATAAAAGGGACTGACTAGAAGTTATTCACATTCAAGCCTTGGGTGACCGAATACCGGACTAGAAGTTATTCGCATTCAAACCTTGGGTGACCGAATACCGGACTAGAAGTTATTCGCATTCAAACCTTGGGTGACCGAATACCGGTACAACCATGGTAATGTCAGGGTTAATTCTAGGTCAAAATTTTGGGGAGAAGTTGGAAACCACGCATTCACATCCTTTAGTGGTGTTATTTAATAAATTTCAATAAAATATGGTTAAAATGCACCATATGACCATTAACCCTTTCCCTTATAGAAGCACCTCTTGACGCCATTACCAATATGACATACATTGTCAATGTAGTAGCTAAGCCAATGTACATAATAAAGGCCAGAATCTCATGTAGTCCCAGTAATATCTATGGAGATGGGATAGATATGGCGACTACTTATCCACTGCATGATGGCTAAATGGCTGTCGTTTGTATGGAGATTTAATAGTATATTAACCTAAATCTCTATGAAGGAAAGGGTTAAATATAACATTCGTATAGAAGGAGTGCTTTATAGTGAGCCAGTGTAGCTTACTGGACAATATTTTGTATGACAAATTTAAAATTATTGTAATGTCACCATTCAAAGTCAGCTGTTATAATGTAAGTGTCACAGGTTGTGTTTTTATATGTACGTGTTTATATGACAGATGCGGCGTTCCATAGTTAACGCAGTGTCAATAGCGCATGCGTCGTATATACGGATGACTTCATGTCTTGTCGTTGTCTGTTCACTCGAGTGTGAATCGGTGACGATCGGCAATGTCCGTCTGTGACGGAAATTGTCGACGTTCGCCGAATCAACCCCAGGTGAGCAGTTGTCACTGTATTGTATTGTACATGTCCAATCGTTTTGTCTGTTGTATGTATATGAATGAGAGATGTATGAAAGGTTTGAATGCATTGGCTCCTTGCTAATCTAATCCTTTTCTGGTTATTCTGAACTGTTTCTCAGCTCAGATCTATGGATGAACTCTTACGAGGTAGTCGAAAATCGTTTAAAGACTTTCCAATTTATATTGGAAAGATGTTTAATTAACGCTGTGGCCCTATCCCTATACATAGATCTACAAGATTAAATATTCGAACCTACGCCAGGCGTTGTTGTACAAGTGAGCCCTGCGACATAAGTATCAATGTTATAGGTTGCAGGTCTTTTCCATTTATATTCTATACTATGTGCTTTGATTTTAAAAGTGATATCATAATCTAGATATGAATTTATTTTAGTTTGTCAAGAATCAAGACCCAGCTTGGTGACCGGAGATCACCGACAAAGGTCTTGACCCCTACAAGAAGTCCTGTTGGTGGCAGAGGCAGGCGGAGCCATTCACCTTATGGAAAATATAGACAATCAACACCTCCGTATCTACCCAGGTAATTAAATATAGACAATCAATACCTCCGTATCTACCCAGGTAATTAAATATAGACAATCAATACCTCCGTATCTACCCAGGTAATTAAATATAGACAATCAATACGTCCGTATCTACCCAGGTAATTAAATATAGACAATCAATACCTCCGTATCTACCCAGGTAATTGAATATAGACAATCAACACCTCCGTATCTACCCAGGTAATTAAATATAGACAATCAATACCTCCGTATCTACCCAGGTAATTAAATATAGACAATCAATACCTCCGTATCTACCCAGGTAATTAAATATAGACAATCAATACGTCCGTATCTACCCAGGTAATTAAATATAGACAATCAATACCTCCGTATCTACCCAGGTAATTAAATATAGACAATCAATACCTCCGTACTACCCAGGTAATTAAATATAGACAATCAATACCTCCATATCTACCCAGGTAATTAAATATAGACAATCAATACGTCCGTATCTACCCAGGTAATTAAATATAGACAATCAATACCTCCGTATCTACCCAGGTAATTAAATATAGACAATCAATACCTCCGTATCTACCCAGGTAATTAAATATAGACAATCAATACGTCCGTATCTACCCAGGTAATTAAATATAGACAATCAATACCTCGTATCTACCCAGGTAATTAAATATAGACAATCAATACCTCCGTATCTACCCAGGTATTCTTGTATGTTATTTTCTGAATAAAATACGTTTACAATAAAAAGTGTCTCAGGATCTGCACTTTTTACTATCTTTGATAAAATTGATGTTGTTTGCTATTCAGCAAAGTGTTTTAGCTCCACTATCTGAATAGCAAACACTATAGAGCCTGATCGGACGGCACATTCTGTGCCGTCTGATATAGCTGTTTGCAAAAGTGATTTTATCTGCCGCTAGCGTGCTAATGGCTAAAGCAAAAGGACAGATTATTTCTTCTGCCTGTATCTTTTTAATGTTTGGTGTAGGAATATATGAATTGCTTAACACTTACCGAGATTTGGTATACATCAATTTTACCACACAGACTAGAGACACCACCGGACCAAAGAAGAAAAGCTTCAAAGGTCAGGGGTAATAGATACGAAGTTGTCCCGCCCGTTAGAGATTCAAAAGGCCAGGATTCAAGGTATATTCTACTGTTAATTGCTATCACCATGGTTACTTGGAGCTATCACCATGGTTACTTGGAGCTATCACCATGGTTACTTGGCGCTATCACCATAGTTACTTGGAGCTATCACCATGGTTACTTGGAGCTATCACCATGGTTACTTGGAGCTATCGCCATGGTTACTTGGAGCTATCACCATTGTTACTTGGAGCTATCACCATGGTTACTTGGAGCTATCACCATGGTTACTTGAGCTATCACCATGGTTATTTGGAACAGGGACGTGATTCTCCCTCTTTGTATTGGATGATATTCTCTTTGTGGTTCAAAATGTTACAGACGGGTCAGTAGTCCAGTGGTTAACACGTTGGACTGCAAAACAGGGATCGAAGGTTCGATCCCCCGTTTGACTCTAGTAATATTAACAGTCTTTCAGATTGAACTTAAAACTGTGGTCTTGTGTCGGTGCTATACACCGTGCACGATAGAGAACCAGAGGAGACTCAGGAAATGGGTCTCTTTAGTTTATACAAATTTATTTTAGCTCAATTGCGAAACAAGTTCTTATAACTTATATTAATCACTCTCGAGACCTCATTCCTGATGGAATCCATTGCCATGAGGGAGAGAAGAGGCATCTGTTTCATTGCACTATCCGCCAACATGACTTAATCTTTTCAGGAGGCGTCACTCATACGGGCAACCGGTAGCGATGATAAATAAATGTGAAGCACACACAAAGATCAAAATGTTGAACAATAAATACAGTCAAACCTGTGTTAGTGGTCACCTCCATTAAGCAACCAACCTGCATTAAGCAGCCAATTTCCAGATTCCCAATCTGTTTTTTTATTATTATATATTTGACCTCTATTAAGCAGCCACCTATGCTAAGCAGCCACTTTCTCTGACTACCTTGGCTGGCTGCTTAAGACAGGTTTGACTGTACAGATATATTTGATCTAAAATGTACAAATAATGTATTTTTTAATAAAAACATAGGTACATGTAGGGGATCGACTTTTAGTTTCACTATTTTAGCTTTTTTTTGCAATCTATATGTTCCAAACACATTAATTCTAAGGATTCAACATCTAGGTCACAGATTTACTAATTACTGTAAATTTATTTCCTTTCAGACAAGAGTGATTAGTTTAATTTGGTTAAAGCGACATTACATCTTGATCAGCAAATGAATGCTGTCTTCACATATATATAGTATTGCTGCTAAATATTCTTCCAATATAATAACAAAATTTAAAAACAAGATTTATGCGATCTACAAACCTGCAATAGACGTCTATTTTCTTTTCTTAATCATTTACAGGAACACAGACTATGATAGTTGGGGGGAAGAGAGTGATGATGAACCGGATGTGGATCCCGGCCACTACATGCCCTACCCCCACGCGTATGCTGCTCCACCCCAGGTTGTGTTTGGGGCACCCTTTCCTGTCTACTACCCACAACCTCCACCTGTGAAAAGTCAGAAAAGACGACGCATAAAGACCGAAAATGACTATAGCCAACCCCAATATAGTCCAAGGGTCGATCCAACACGGCAGCCGCTAGTCGAGAGATACCAGGATGTGAATCGATCCGTACCATCAAAGTCAAAAAGGAAGCAAAGTCAGCGTGTTCATTTTAGTCATCCCATGGCTCCAATGAACGGCTACATGGGGTACCCGGGATTCCCTACGTATGTTTATCCTCAGTATTATGGCGGTGCAGGTTACTACGGCAGAGAGGAGGGGAAATATAAGGTATGTGATTTAATTGTCTATGTGAATTGTATCACTCGCCATAACTGACTGTGTCAAAGACATGTGATGTCCTATCCTACAGTTAGACGCAGGCATCACTCGCCATAACTGACTGTGTCAAAGAAATGTGATGTCCTATCCTACAGATAGACGCAGGCATCACTCGCCATAACTGACTGTGTCAAAGAAATGTGATGTCCTATCCTACAGTTAGACACATGCATGTATTTGCTTTATTGTCCGGGTCCACCTAATTTACAGTAAATCACCATTTATTCCAGAGAATTCATGGAAGACATCACTGTGAATTCAAATACACTAAAATATAATTGATTTTCATCTCCATATCCCGACACACGCACACGCATATGCACGTATATATGCATGTACATATGCACGTATATATGCACGTATATATGCCCATACATATGCACGTATATATGCACGTATATATGCACGTATATATGCGCATACATATGCACATACATATGCACGTACATACGCACATACATACACACGTATATATGCACATATATATGCACGTACATATGCACACACATATGCACGTATATACGCACGTATATATGCACATATATATGCACGTACATATGCACGTACATATGCACGTATATATGCACGTACATATGCACACACATTTAAGATTTCATGAAAAATAGTGGCACAATGAAAAATCGAGAAACTGAAATGATTTACTGTGATTTAGTTTGCTAGTCAATGTGTCAACGTATCACAGCAGATGTGTAATTTCCGAGTTACTCACTTCGGTAAATGGTTCTATATACAGGTGCATACAGAGTCAATATATACGAAAATACAGATCTAAACACTCCCATATATGTACCATCTAGTATATAGATCTACACACTCCCATATATGTACCATCTAGTATACAGATCTACACACTACCATATATGTACCATCTAGTATATAGATCTACACACTCCCATATATGTAACATCTAGTATATAGATCTACACACTCCCATATATGTACCATCTAGTATACAGATCTACACACTCCCATATATGTAACATCTAGTATATAGATCTACACACTCCCATATATGTACCATCTAGTATACAGATCTACACACTCCCATATATGTACCATCTATTATATAGATCTACACACTACCATATATGTACCATCTAGTATATAGATCTACACACTCCCATATATGTACCATCTAGTATATAGATCTACACACTACCATATATGTAACCCCTAGTATATAGATCTACACACTACCATATATGTAACCCCTAGTATATAGATCTACACACTACCATATATGTAACCCCTGGTATATAGATCTACACACTACCATATATGTAACCCCTAGTATATAGATCTACACACTACCATATATGTAACCCCTAGTATATAGATCTACACACTACCATATATGTAACCCCTAGTATATAGATCTACACACTACCATATATGTAACCCCTAGTATATAGATCTACACACTACCATATATGTAACCCCTAGTATATAGATCTACACACTACCATATATGTAACCCCTAGTATATAGATCTACACACTCCCATATATGTAACACCTAGTATATAGATCTACACACTACCATATATGTAACCCCTAGTATATAGATCTACACACTACCATATATGTAACATCTAGTATATAGATCTACACACTCCCATATATGTAACCCCTAGTATATAGATCTACACACTACCATATATGTAACATCTAGTATATAGATCTACACACTCCCATATATGTAACCCCTAGTATATAGATCTACACACTACCATATATGTAACCCCTAGTATATAGATCTACACACTACCATATATGTAACATCTAGTATACAGATCTACACACTCCCATATATGTAACCCCTAGTATACAGATCTACACACTCCCATATATGTAACACCTAGTATACAGATCTACACACTACCATATATGTAACACCTAGTATACAGATCTACACACTCCCATATATGTAACCCCTAGTATACAGATCTACACACTCTCATATATGTAACATCTAGTATACATATCTACACACTCCCATATATGTAACATCTAGTATACAGATCTACACACTACCATATATGTAACCCCTAGTATACATATCTACACACTCCCATATATGTAACACCTAGTATACAGATCTACACACTCCCATATATGTAACATCTAGTATACAGATCTACACACTCCCATATATGTAACACCCAGTATACAGATCTACACACTCCCATATATGTAACACCTAGTATACAGATCTACACACTCCCATATATGTAACATCTAGTATGCATATCTACAGACTCCCATATATGTAACATCTAGTATACAGATCTACACACTACCATATATGTAACATCTAGTATACAGATCTACACACTCCCATATATGTAACCCCTAGTATACAGATCTACACACTCCCATATATGTAACACCTAGTATACAGATCTACACACTACCATATATGTAACACCTAGTATACAGATCTACACACTCCCATATATGTAACACCTAGTATACAGATATACACACTCCCATATATGTAACATCTAGTATACATATCTACACACTCCCATATATGTAACATCTAGTATACAGATCTACACACTACCATATATGTGCCATCTAGTATACAGATCTACACACTCCCATATATGTAACCCCTAGTATACAGATCTACACACTACCATATATGTAACACCTAGTATACAGATCTACACACTCCCATATATGTAACATCTAGTATATAGATCTACACACTACCATATATGTAACCCCTAGTATATAGATCTACACACTACCATATATGTAACCCCTAGTATATAGATCTACACACTACCATATATGTAACCCCTAGTATATAGATCTACACACTACCATATATAACCCCTAGTATAGATCTACACACTCCATATATGTAACCCCTAGTATATAGATCTACACACTACCATATATGTAACATCTAGTATATAGATCTACACACTCCCATATATGTAACCCCTAGTATATAGATCTACACACTACCATATATGTAACCCCTAGTATATAGATCTACACACTACCATATATGTAACATCTAGTATATAGATCTACACACTCCCATATATGTAACCCCTAGTATATAGATCTACACACTACCATATATGTAACCCCTAGTATATAGATCTACACACTACCATATATGTAACATCTAGTATATAGATCTACACACTCCCATATATGTAACCCCTAGTATATAGATCTACACACTACCATATATGTAACCCCTAGTATATAGATCTACACACTACCATATATGTAACATCTAGTATATAGATCTACACACTCCCATATATGTAACCCCTAGTATATAGATCTACACACTACCATATATGTAACCCCTAGTATATAGATCTACACACTACCATATATGTAACATCTAGTATACAGATCTACACACTCCCATATATGTAACCCCTAGTATACAGATCTACACACTCCCATATATGTAACACCTAGTATACAGATCTACACACTACCATATATGTAACACCTAGTATACAGATATACACACTCCCATATATGTAACATCTAGTATACATATCTACACACTCCCATATATGTAACATCTAGTATACAGATCTACACACTACCATATATGTGCCATCTAGTATACAGATCTACACACTCCCATATATGTAACCCCTAGTATACAGATCTACACACTACCATATATGTAACACCTAGTATACAGATCTACACACTCCCATATATGTAACATCTAGTATATAGATCTACACACTACCATATATGTAACCCCTAGTATATAGATCTACACACTACCATATATGTAACCCCTAGTATATAGATCTACACACTACCATATATGTAACCCCTAGTATATAGATCTACACACTACCATATATGTAACCCCTAGTATATAGATCTACACACTACCATATATGTAACCCCTAGTATATAGATCTACACACTACCATATATGTAACCCCTAGTATATAGATCTACACACTACCATATATGTAACCCCTAGTATATAGATCTACACACTACCATATATGTAACCCCTAGTATATAGATCTACACACTACCATATATGTAACACCTAGTATATAGATCTACACACTACCATATATGTAACCCCTAGTATATAGATCTACACACTACCATATATGTAACCCCTAGTATATAGATCTACACACTACCATATATGTAACCCCTAGTATATAGATCTACACACTCCCATATATGTAACCCTAGTATATAGATCTACACACTACCATATATGTAACCCTAGTATATAGATCTACACACTACATATATGTAACATCTAGTATATAGATCTACACACTCCCATATAGTAACCCCTATATATAGATTACACACTACCATATATGTAACCCATATATAGATCTACACACATATATGTAACATCTAGTATACAGATCTACACACTCCCATATATGTAACCCTAGTATACAGATCTACACACTCCCATATATGTAACACCTAGTATACAGATCTACACACTACCATATATGTAACACCTAGTATACAGATCTACACACTCCATATATGTAACACCTAGTATACAGATCTACACACTCCCATATATGTAACATCTAGTATACATATCTACACACTCCCATATATGTAACATCTAGTATACATATCTACACACTCCCATATATGTAACATCTAGTATACATATCTACACACTCCCATATATGTAACACCTAGTATACAGATCTACACACTCCCATATATGTAACATCTAGTATACAGATCTACACACTCCCATATATGTAACACCTAGTATAC
>CM026404.1:10023470-10042832 GCA_014843695.1 Archivesica marissinica | reverse complement strand
TAGACTGGGACAATTTCAGCGAAATGTTGGCGCTTAGAGTTTATGAGGCGTTTTTGAGGAAAAGTTGGCAAACAAACTTTTTCCAAGGGATTTAGGTATGCTGAAAATGAATATTTTGTTTGCTAAGCTCAATTTTGATTTTTCGGTACCCAAATTGCTAAAATCAAAAATGGCCGCCATGGGAAACTTAAAACGCCCATAACTTTTGATTGAAGGGTGATAAAGCTTAATTGTTTGCACCAAATACCATGTTTTTGATGCCTACGAACACACTGAACACATCATAATGGAGCTATGTTCAATATAAATGGGTGGACAATAATATAAGTGGCATTTCATTTGAAAACTGACAAATAATAAACAAAATCAGAACGTTAGATCATGAAATGCCTTTATATTACCAGAAGCATGGCACATAGTGACTGATAATATTAATAAGTGTATTTTATATGATTTATAAACTGTCCAACATATATTATACATAGTAGGAAAACTAGGCCGTAATGTTATTCAGCATATTATATTATGTTTAAATAGTAAATGTCTATAAAGGTGTACTGTATCGCAAGTCTTTGAAGTATTTCTTTCAGCTTCATTTGTTCATGCACATGTTGTCACTGTCTACACACTTGCAGGCTCCAGTGTATGTCAGTTTGCCCTTTCTGCAGGTGCAACTCTGTGATTTACAGCCTTTTGTGCATCCACATGCAACAATGTCCTTGCATGACTGTGGAATTGGAGCGAGTGACACAAGTATTGGTGACAGCTGTCCACCTTCCAATGTCCAGCCCATGGTTGCAGGTGAGGGTAGGACTGGTTGTGGATTGGTAGCCTGCATCCAAACCATACATGGAAGTGTGCTCGCTGAACATGAAATTGTAGTGCATCTGATGTAGGAGGCAATGCATCTTGCGGTTTACATTTGAAGAACAATTTGACACGAGCATTGTCACAGCTGGCTACTTCTTGAACGTTGTACAACCTGCACACAAACTGTTCTGCATCCTTCATTGTATTTTGTGTCAGTTCTCCTGTTCCAAGGTCTTTGGGGAGATGGTTGTATGTGGTGAACAGTTTCCATGCAGTTTTCTTGCTATGTCCAGCAAAGTAGGACACAGTATCGCAGCCCGTTATTGCATGGAATGGGATGAGGGTTTCAAACACTGAGTTGCTGAATAGAAGATTATGCCTGATATCATGTACAGGTATGTATTTCCGACGTTTTGATGTGCCTGCCTTCATCCACAACTTTCTGCAATTCATTTTGGGGAAATGTGCTAGCAGTAGCACCAAGACATATGTGTCTCGCGCTGACACAACCACACTCTCTGCATCTGTGTGCATACAATGCAAGACAAGCCTTGTATCTGCCTCCTCATGGCTGGCCTCAAGCATATGAATGTCCAATTCCGGGTCAGATGTCCTCCCTCTGGAATCCACCAGAGACTACCAGTATTTTCCCTGGAGGAGCATTTGCGATCAAATGTTTTGAGAGGAAATCTGCTAGGTCTGCCTTGTTAGCAGGCACAGCCAGACAATCATTCCAGTTGTTGGGGATTGGCACAGAACTATCCTCGACAACTCTTCTGATCGGACGAGAATGTTTTGAACGTTTTTTCCTGGTACCAGCCTTGATTGATGTTTCTCTGTACCGATCAAAGGTGACATCGATCCTGTCAAAGATCTCCCAGCATGACTGACATTCAGCACAAATGCATCTCCCAGTTCACCAAAGTTATTAACACCTGAAGGTTTCCCAAGTGCCACTACTAGGGCTTGGCCATCTATCACCAGACAGGATGTTCTGTCAAGGGTAATCTCTGGTGGACAGGTCACATCTTTGGTCATCACATCAGTTAGGATAGTTTTATTACCAACCCGCAGACTGCCATTTGTGTTTGCAATTGCAACTGGCACAGTCATCAGTTCATGCTGTAATACATTGTGAAGATCCACCTTCCTGCCAGTCTGGTATGCAATGATGAGGCGCTGAAGTATATTCCGGTCTGCCTTCATGGTGGATTCTTTACCCTTGGAGTCTTTCTGCGCCACATATAGAGATGAGAAGGTGAGTGCCTTTGACTTATGTATGGGATCTCTGAACTTGACTCTGTTATGGCCGCCACCAGAGGCAATCAATCTCTCATTCACGAATGTATTGAGTTGTACCTGGCCCAGATGCTCAGATTTCAGAAGACATTCTTTGATATCAGTAGTTGCTAAATCATTGGTAGAAATATTCTGGAGCACATCAAAGGATGTGTCTAGTGCAAAAACTTTCATTCTTTGTAGAACTGACATGATTTTGTCTTCATGTGTCCCGTTTCATTCTAGCAGGAGTGGTTTCATTGTGAATCATTTGGTCTTCATGTCCAACCATAAACAGTGCCCTTGTCCTGGTTGCAATGCAGGCCCTGAGATTATATGACAAGGCCCAGCGGCTCAATGCTGGTGTGGTTTTGGTAATTCCAATGATACCACCACCCTTTTCCCCTGTGCCATTTAGCCACTCTTGGCTGTGGTGTGGGTCAACCTGGTTGAATCTCTGGTCTGCCTTTGTAGAATTCCTCTTTAACTTCATCAGGTAGCTGGTTCATCTCGGCTAAGTACACAGTACTCCACCTGGAATAGTTTATGTGGTCATAGCGGTGGAAGTATGGAAGCATTTGCGTAAAAGCATAGAGGTGAAGCTCCCAGAGACCATCACTCTGGGCCCTGATGAACAAGAATAGTATACATACCATGTTCATATACTGCCACAAGTACTGGAAGTTGACATCTTGCTCTTTGCTAAGAACAAATTCAGCCATGAGATTGCAAAATCGTGTGGATGCCAGTGTTGTCACCAGTGCATCATAATCTTGTGGAGCATCTGACCATGCTGCTATCTTCTTTCAGCTCCTGGTCTTTCTTCTCTATATACGGCAGGAGTTGTGGAAGCACAAGTTGCCACATAGCTTGCAGGGTTAGTTTGTGTGCACGCACTCCCTTAGCATATGATTTTCCAGTCATTGCTTTCTCTGTTGAATTTGGTCCCAAAATTCCACTATCTATCTAGACGTCTGCCAAACCAGAATATGCAGTGTGATGTCCCAAGACTTTCAGAAAGTTCATCGCCGTATGCAGGCCTCCTAATCTGGGTATCAGAAGATCCTTGTACTGTGGTATTGTCCATTTCAGCTCCATCAGTGCAGGGAAGAGAGCCTGGTCTACTGTAATCACGGCATGCTTTTGCTGTAAAGAGGCTGCTACATGTAGAACTCTTTGAACAATTGTGTTCAAAGTTTGGATCTCATGTGCTGGTGCCTGAATGATAGGCATGTATCCAACAGTGTTTATTTCTGGATCCATTTGACTGTGCCTTATGTTATAAGATGTCCAGGTGGATTTAGATTCTTCGTGTTGACGTATAAACATAAATGCTTTGTCTGTAGCTTTAGCTTTCAATGCCGATGTGGGAATATCATTGGATTTCTCAAGCCATTCCGCTTTCAATTCCCCAAACTGTGGTTCGGTGGTGCATTCATTGATGTTGACTGGGATGATAGCTTCCATTGCTTCTGGAACACTCAAAGATGTATGTTTGGAGGGTGCTATGTTTTTCAACAAGTCGTCCGGAGCTGGCAACTTGGGTGGCATGGAAAGTGTTCTTGCCATCTAAAGTTGAATCATTTATGTCTATGTGGTCTGCTGAGAAGTGAACACATCTTCCATGCACTAAGTTAGGTGGGACTACAGCTCCATTATCACAGTTCATGTTTTCCAATGTGCTCTCGGCTAATGCTGTGTCAATCCGGAGGATATCTCTGTAGCTAACAATGTGGCCAGCACTGTGAAATAACTCCACCAGTTGTTTGGATATAGTTGCCTGGTGTAGAGTTGATCCAAGGCCAACATGCTTTGTAGTCATTTGCATTCCCCCACTGACACTGTATACAAGATCTTGTGCAATGTCCCAAATGCAATTGTCCCATTCAAATTTGTCAGTTTTCAATAGAAATGCCACTTACACTAGTTTTCACTGATATATATTGATCATAGCTCCATTATGGTATGTTCAGTGTGTTGGTAGGCATCAAAAACATGGTATTTGGTGCAAACACCTTTGCTTTAACACCCTTCATTCAAACGTTATGGATGTTTTAATTTTTCCATGGCGGCCATTTTTGTTTTTAGCAATTTGGGTACCAAAAAATCAAAATTGGGCTTGGCAAACAAAATATTCATTTTTAGCATACCCAAATCCATTGGAAAAAGTTGTTTGCCAACTTTTCCTCAAAAATGCCTCCAACATTCACACTTCCTGAAAATTGTCCTAGTCTAGCCAGTTCAATACCGAAAAACACTTTCATTTTCAAGGGAGACTAATCCTACTCTACCGTATACCGAAAGACACTTACGTTCTGCATACAAAACAATAAAAATAATGAATTAGCGTAGTAATAGCTATTTATTAAGTTTAACCCATTCAACACCAAGTAACTAACATGGACTGGTCCATGATATTCATAAACCAATAAATGAATCAGAAAATCACATTTGGACAAGTTCATTTATCAAAATGGGTAATTATGTCTAAAAATAGTCATATCACTGGCAAAAAGTGCAAATCCTGATGAGACGGCTCGTCATGAGCCGGCTCATCTGGATCTACACTTTTTGTAAGCCTATTTAGAGGTATGTGGTGTTGAAAGGGTTAATATACCTAATAACTGTGAATCGACTTAATATCTGCCCTTTATAGTGATTTATTTTAATGTACTGAGTATTTCGGCGAATTCATTTTCAAGGGAGACTAATCCTACTCTACCGTATACCGAAAGACACTTACGTTCTACATACACAACAATAAAAATAATCAATTAGCTTAGTAATAGCTATTTATTAACTTTCATATACCTAATAACTGTGAATCGACTTAATCTCTGTCCTGTATAGTGATTTATTTTAATGTTCTGAGAGTATTTCGGTGATTTCATTTATTTTCAAGGGAGACTAATCATACTCTACCGAAAGACACTTTTTAAGTTCTGCATTTCTGTATATATTACACAATATCGCCGCCAGTCCTATACCGAAAGACACTTTCATTGTCAAGGGAGACTAATCCTACTCTACCGTATACCGAAAGACACTTACGTTCTGCATACAAAACAATAAAAATAATGAATTAGCGTAGTAATAGCTATTTATTAAGTTTAATATACCTAATAACTGAAGTGACTTAATATCTGCCCTTAATAGTGATTTATTTTAATGTACTGAGAGTATTTCGGCGATTTCTTTTTCAAGGGAGACTAATCCTACTCTACCGTATACCGAAAGACACTTACGTTCTGCATACAAAACAATAAAAATGAATTAGCGTAGTAATAGCTATTTATTAAGTTTAACCCATTCAACACCAAGTAACTCACATGGACTGGTCCATGATATTCATAAACCAATAAATGAATCAGAAAATCACATTTGGACAAGTTCATTTATCAAAATGGGTAATTATGTCTAAAAATAGTCATATCACTGGCAAAAAGTGCAGAGCCGGCTCATCTGGATCTACACTTTTTGTAAGCCTATTTAGAGGTATGTGGTGTTGAAAGGGTTAATATACCTAATAACTGTGAATCGACTTAATATCTGCCCTTTATAGTGATTTATTTTAATGTACTGAGTATTTCGGCGAATTCATTTTCAAGGGAGACTAATCCTACTCTACCGTATACCGAACGACACTTGCGTTCTACATACAAAACAATAAAAATAATGAATTAGCTTAGTAATAGCTATTTATTAACTTTCATATACCTAATAACTGTGAATCGACTTAATATCTGTCCTGTATAGTGATTTATTTTAATGTTCTGAGAGTATTTCGGTGATTTCATTTATTTTCAAGGGAGACTAATCATACTCTACCGAAAGACACTTTAAGTTCTGCATTTCTGTATATATTACACAATATCGCCGCCAGTCCTATACCGAAAGACACTTTCATTTTCAAGGGAGACTAATCCTACTCTACCGTATACCGAAAGACACTTAGGTTCTGCATACAAAACAATAAAAATAATGAATTAGCGTAGTAATAGCTATTTATTAAGTTTAATATACCTAATAACTGAAGTGACTTAATATCTGCCCTTAATAGTGATTTATTTTAATGTACTGAGAGTATTTCGGTGATTTCTTTTTCAAGGGAGACTAATCCTACTCTACTGAAAGACACTTAAGTTCTGCATTTCTGTATAATTATATTACACAATATCGCCACCAGTCCTATACCGAAATACACTTATGTTCTGCATAAAAACAATGAAAATAATGAATTAGCGTAGTTATAGCTATTTATTAAGTTTAATATACCTAATAACTGGGAATTGAAAGCCCGAAAGACACTTTCATTTTCAAGGGAGACTAATCCTACTCTACCGAAAGACACTTTTAAGATAAATATCATGCCCTGTCACGTTTGCCAACATATAAATTCCTTGTTTGTGTTTAAATACATTTGGCAAAGTTTATTCATGAGAAGAAATTTAAAGGTTGTTTCCAGCTGGCACCATCGTGGAGGTGTGACTAGGACTTGTTGCTAAATGCAACCATCTGCCAGCCTTTTTTTATAAGCACTTCTTTTGTGGTGTCTTGCCAAACGACACTTCTTTTCTTGGTGCTTTGCAAATGAAAAACTAACGCTATTATAAAAAATAAGCGTGTTTGGTGTCAGATACATCTTTTAGTGTTGCTGTTTCCAGCACATCTTTTAGTGGTAGCGTGACACATCTTTTGCTTTTTATAATACGAAGCACATCTTTTGAAAGTGTCGTAATAGAAGACACATCTTTTGAAGGTGCTCATTATTTTAATATCAAATTTCAAATTATTACAATCTCAACAAATTATGGTAATAGGTACATGTTTAAAACACAACGAATATAACAACATATAATTTATAAAGCAGAAAGTGAGATAATGCAATGATATATAAACTTTGAACAGATATTGACATATGTTGTAATTATACTTGTAACTGTGATAGCCTTATATACAAATGCACTGAAGCAAAACTGTCCGTGGCCCACTATCTAAACTAAATGTTATATATCACTGTTTGCAGGTTGCCGTTGACGTCGGTTGGTCCTGGATCTTGTTCTTTTCAGTCGACATTGTAGAAGCGTGTAAACAAACATCAATTACAAAGTTCGTTTATTTTAAATCAATAGGTCTATTAAGGCTGGCACTGAGTGTTGTGCGCCATCTCCGAGTAGGAATTTATGACAACGGCATCATGCACTAGTTTGTCATATTGACTAACTACAACTCTTATATCCCCCATGAAATTCTCCGATTTATAATATGCATCATGTTGTATTAGTTCAAGAGCTGTCAATAGGCGTAATAGTGTATGGTGCTGTTCTGTACCAGACATAGCTCTCGATACAGCTCTATACAAACAGTTACCGTCACCTAATGTCTGAAGTGGTTTATTCTGCATTCCCATAACAGGGTGATACATCTGCAGAATTTCGACAGCAATTTGATCTAGCTGGCCTACAGGTAATTGACTTACTTCTACTTCAATGGGAGCAATTTTGTATGTCTCCATGAGTTTCTGTTCTGCTCTGGCAGCGTTTCGTAATAAATTTTCATTTCTCGTCACGAGAGCCGATTCGAGTCTGAAACCATTGGCAAACACCACAACGCTAGTATTTCAGATCAATTTTGTACAAACGAACTGAATTATGTCAGACTCTGTGAAACACAAGTCACAATGTACGATATTATAATATATACACAAATATACTGAGTCAAAAAAGAAACGATACCTGGTGTTTATGTGTCTATAATTTCAACATTTATTAAGAAAATTCTTTGAAAATTCATAAGATGATAGTCCAATATGTTTGAAAGAGGAGCACATAAAGCATAATGAGCCTCCGAAACTGTCTGCTGCGTGATGACGTAATTCGTCTGACAGGGGTCTAATGGAGTGAGTTTTCACACAGACGTCAATACCGAGTATGGGCACCATTTGCGTCTCTCACTGCAATGCACCGCCTTCGCATCGAACGGAAAAGTGTCTGCATCTCTTGCTGGTCAATATGTGTCCACTCCTGACGCAAAACATCCCTCAGTTGGTTTAATGTTACCGGCTGACGTCGTCTGACGCGGCGGTCTAACGTATCCCACAAATGTTCTATGGGTGACAAAGCAGGCCACGGCAGGGTTTCAATATTGTTCTGCTCCAATAATGTGGTGGAAATCCGAGCAGTATGACACCTGGCGTTGTCCTGTTGGAACAGTGTGACGTTTCTGTTGGCGTTAAAGAACGGCACAACAACTGGCGCAAGGATCTCATCACAGTACCGCTGGGCGTTTAGGTTCGCGTCCACCACTAACAGTTCAGTGCGACTGCCGAAGGTGATACCGCCCCACGCCATAACGCTTCCGCCCCCGAACAGATCGACCTGACGTACACATGCGTCGGCGTAACGTTCACCGCGTCTGCGATATACCCGCTCTCTGCCATCCGCTCGACGCAAACAGAACCGCGATTCATCGCTAAACATCACCGAATTCCACTGTAACAGAGTCCAGCGAGCACGTTCCGTCGTCCATTCCCGCCGTACGTCACGGTGACGTCGTGTCAGGATGGGTCCAACGTATGGCCGATAGGCACGAATGCCACGTTCACCGAGCCGGTTCCTGACTGTTTGTGCACTGATGCGAGTAAACCTCCTGTATAGAAGCTTTCTCTCATGTGAATTTAGATTATGCGGTGGACGATTGTTAGCAGGCCACCAAAGTTGTTTGTTCTGTTCATTTATTATGCAAGGGGAACACAAGCACAGTGGACACTCAGCAACACCTTCAGCATGCTGAGGCATAGGGGGAGGTACGTAAGCAGCCTCTGCAACGGGCATGGCGGTGGCTGTTTCTTCTATTTCCATCTCTACGTCCCAGTTCTTATTTTGCAAGAAAGTCAGCAATTCTTTTCTCTGCTCACCAGTTACATACATTGTTATTTTACTCAATGGCATCTTGTAGAAATCGGCAGAATATGTGTAATACTCGTATGTTCAAGAGATTATAATTATAATATTATACATGTACTCATAGCATTCACTGTGTGTAGCATTATGTAGCATCACTATCGGTAAACACACACTGACACAGAGAAATATTTAAAATATAACAGAAAACTTGCGAATAATACTGTAGATATATAATTAAATGAAGTATGAAGGTTACCATATAACGAACACATATAGTTTATTCATATAAATACATACATATTATATACATACATACAAATTATCAGTCTCAGTGATTACGCTACGGCTGATCAGGCACCTACATAACATGTAATCTATGTCCCTGGGGTGATCTGGATTATGTACTTTGAATACTCATAACTATCAATTTTCTTTACAATTAATAATATACGTTTACTTTAATTGTCAGGGCCTCATTTTGACTAATTATCAGCTCACACAGAGTGATCGTGCATATTAACCGTTATTATACTGAACGTACTGCTACATTGTTGATACAAGCCACTAATCACATGGAACAGGTAGTAAAGTATAAATCTTTACAATTGGACGGGGTCAAACTGCAGGCCTTTAAACTGAGACATTTAATGTGCATATTCCGTGAACTTACTTCGTTAATAATCATTTCCGACGTAACATATTAGCTTTAGATTATGGTACACTTATTTACTTGATTCAAATATTAACGGTAAAAACCTAACGTATGTCTTAGCCGTAGTTCACGAAAACTTACGAAGGCTTTGCGGGAGATTAATGAGGGACCTCGCTGACTTTTCTATTATCTCCCTTACCATATAAAGTCTGAATTATCCCGAAATGCATAGCGTTCCTTTCAGTTGGAATCCTTTGTGCTACAGTTGTTCCCTAACAGGATGTTGCGTTATGATAATTGTGATTTTATCAATTCATGTTAATTAATTGATAAAAAAAAGTTCACGAAAACTTACTAAGGCTTTGGTGGAGATTAAACGGCAAAGGCGCAGTACGACACTTAATCTGTCTTGTAGCTGATTCACAAAATAAGACTATGTAGGACTGGACAGGATTTGAGTCGAATGACACTAACACAATTCGGTTGCTCAGTCTCTTCTTCAACAAATTCATGTCTGATAAGTATGCTGATATACTTCAAAGGCGTGATCATTATTATACACTCGGTGACACGTGTTTTCGCCTCCTGGCTGAAGATGCAATCTCGACAGTAGCAATACATCCTTGAGGGGCTCTTGTGCACGTCCCAGGAGGAGTGCTCCATTGTCTGCGTGGTCGAAGCTCTGAACCAACATCCAACAAGACAGTTGAGTTGTGAGATCAGCACACATAGATGTGTTAGTAATATTTACTAGATGTGTGAATGATATCGAATGTGATACGTTATTCATCACAAGCGTGCATCGCTTTTGAGCATTAATAAGATATATGAAAACAAAGGAGGGAATATAGTGTCTGTATTAGCTGCAGGGCATTGTGTTTTACAGCCTCCAAAACTCTAAAATGACTAATCTCTTCAGGAGGCGTCGCTCATATGGGCAACCGGTAGCGACGATAAATAAACGTAAAACGCACGTGTTTTACAGACTGTGACATGTCAAATGCATATGTGAGAAACGGTACAATTAGTCAAACCGTGTTAGTGGTTACCTCCATTATGCAGCCAACCTGCGTTGTTTTATTATACATTTGACATCTATTAAGCAGCCACCTGTGCTAAACAGCACTTTATATGTTTCACTTGGCTAGCTCCTTAAGACATGGCCTGGAGGTTATAAAACGTTTCTCCAATCTCAAAACTCAAGTCTCAAGCGCATGATAGGTTCAGCTGACAGTAACACTCAGTATCAACCAATCAGATCACTTGAGCTTGAGAAAAGTTTTATAACCTCGGTGCATGGTTGACTGTAGCCCATTTAAGCATGTAGAAAAGTACCGTGCATACAGTTATACGTTTACAATGCTACGTGATAACCATGAATATTCCAATGGTTCGATTGAGCAATGTGTATGCCATGTATGGCTACGGAGCATATAGCAATATTAATTATAAATAAGCTTAGGTTCGACATCTTTTCAAAATTCCAGCTTCATGTAGACATTTCATCAAATGGTGTTGATTTGAGATTGCTACCAACATGCAGGGCTTTTCGTCACAAATGCACATACAACTTGTTAAGTATCAGCTTCGCCAAGTGTACATAGAACAGAGTGGTTGGAACATAAATGAAGTTGGAGGTATTGAGAGTAACTGGGCCATCAGTGCCATTGTATCTCATGAATTAGCAGAGATAATATGTTCATCTGCTGAAAGTGAAACTGATGCAGATCTTGAAATGAATGATCAGACTGACAGTGACGACATAGAACTGACAAATATGATGGACACCCTGTTTGAAGTCAGATCATATGACTACATTGTATGTATGAGTGCATCCTAGTCATCAGTCCTTGTGTTGGCATAGTGATTAGAATAGTTCAGTGTGACATTCCATTTTGCAGTGTAACTTGAAACATTCATACATGAAGAACTCAGTTGACTGAAAAGTGTTATTACAACTCTGATCATGCATAAATGTGCCGGTATGTTTTTCATTTTATGTTTGGAACGTATTTTGGTGAAGTAGAATATATTCCTGTTTGTAACATCAGTAACAAATAATGCATACATTCTTCTAAGTAACATTATTAATGAATCAAGGGTATTCATTTATGGTGTAACTGACACGAATATATGTTACTACAATGTATATGAAATACACGAATGTATGTTACTATATGAAATACACGAATGTATGTTACTATATGAAATACACGAATATATGTTACTATATCAAATACACGAATGTATGTTACTATATCAAATACACGAATGTATGTTACTATATCAAATACACAAGTGTATGTTACTATATGAAATACACAAGTGTATGTTACTATATCAAATACACGAATGTATGTTACTATATCAAATACACGAATGTATGTTACTATATCAAATACACATGTATTTACTATAAAATACAGAATGTATGTTACTATATCAAATACACAAGTGTATGTTACTATATCAAATACACGAATGTATGTTACTATATCAAATACACGAATGTATGTTACTATATCAAATACACGAATGTATGTTACTATATGAAATACACGAATGTATGTTACTATATGAAATACACGAATGTATGTTACTATATCAAATACACAAGTGTATGTTACTATATCAAATACACGAATGTATGTTACTATATCAAATACACGAATGTATGTTACTATATCAAATACACGAATGTATGTTACTATATGAAATACACGAATGTATGTTACTATATCAAATACACGAATGTATGTTACTATATGAAATACACGAATGTATGTTACTATATCAAATACACGAATGTATGTTACTATATCAAATACACGAATGTATGTTACTATATCAAATACACGAATGTATGTTACTATATGAAATACACGAATGTATGTTACTATATCAAATACACGAATGTATGTTACTATATCAAATACACAAGTGTATGTTACTATATCAAATACACAAATGTATGTTACTATATGAAATACACGAATGTATGTTACTATATCAAATACACAAATGTATGTTACTATATCAAATACACGAATGTATGTTACTATATCAAATACATGAATGTATGTTACTATATCAAATACACGAATGTATGTTACTATATCAAATACACAAATGTATGTTACTATATCAAATACACGAATGTATGTTACTATATCAAATACACGAATGTATGTTACTATATCAAATACACAAGTGTATGTTACTATATCAAATACACAAGTGTATGTTACTATATCAAATACACGAATGTATGTTACTATATCAAATACACGAATGTATGTTACTATATCAAATACACGAATGTATGTTACTATATCAAATACACGAATGTATGTTACTATATCAAATACACAATTACGAATGTATGTTACTATATCAAATACACGAATGTATGTTACTATATCAAATACACGAATGTATGTTACTATATCAAATACACAAGTGTATGTTACTATATGAAATACACGAATGTATGTTACTATATGAAATACACGAATGTATGTTACTATATGAAATACACGAATGTATGTTACTATATCAAATACACGAATGTATGTTACTATATCAAATACACGAATGTATGTTACTATATGAAATACACGAATGTATGTTACTATATGAAATACACGAATGTATGTTACTATATGAAATACACGAATATATGTTACTATATCAAATACACGAATGTATGTTACTATATGAAATACACGAATGTATGTTACTATATCAAATACACGAATGTATGTTACTATATCAAATACACGAATGTATGTTACTATATCAAATACACGAATGTATGTTACTATATCAAATACAAGAATGTATGTTACTATATGAAATACACGAATGTATGTTACTATATCAAATACACAAGTGTATGTTACTATATCAAATACACGAATGTATGTTACTATATCAAATACACGAATGTATGTTACTATATAAATACACGAATGTATGTTACTATATAAATACACGAATGTATGTTACTATATCAAATACACAAGTGTATGTTACTATATCAAATACACGAATGTATGTTACTATATCAAATATAGTTTCAAACGTACCACACCAAGCTTGAATAGACAATATATGGAGTTAATGTTGAATAAACAAAATAGTTATTGCTTCATCTTGTGCATGTACACATTCCGAAAATTCTATGATGTGCGCAAAGCGTGTATTCTCATGAGAATAATACTTTAATGATATAAATTATAAAAATCATAAATACAAGCAGTAGTAACGTAAATTACATGTTTTAATTCATATGTATTTCATACCTATGTAAGGAATACATTTCATTTTCAGTTTGTAAGACATGTACAAAAACTGCTGCATTTTAAAATGTAAAATAGAGGCTGGTGTTTGGCGATCCTTACTGCCAATGTTTGGTTCTTATTCCATCAAAACCTTACATTTATTTGTTCCTCTAGCAGTTACAACAGTATATGTTCATACGTGTGTGTTTTACGTTTATTTATCGTCGCTACCGGTTTCCCATATGAGCGACGCCTCCTGAAGAGATTAGTCATTTTAGATTTTTGGAGAATAGTGCAATGATACAGACAGAGACCCATTCCAGAATCTCTTCTGGTTCTTTTAATGGGTCTCTGTCTGTATACATAAACTACGGCGCGGGAGTTTAATAAAGCCATGTCATAAATTCGGCACTAGTGTATTAAATATGCAAATGCGTCCAAGCGTGACAACTTCTATGAATTCTAACTCCAATATTAATCTGACCAGTGGATTCCAAAGTCTGTTGGCTGGCCCAATCCATTGTGGTACTTTTAATGTATACATTAACAACCCTAAAACTGTATCCCCATCTAATCCACCAAGAAAACGTCTAAGAATCATTGAAAGCGATAGCGATTCGCAGTGACATATATTTTACATCAACTAGCACGCGCTGTGTAACTTTGATTGTGACGTCATTTGCCAAAACATCGTGTACATGTTGTATTTGTTAAAAAAGACTGTTTGAAAATAATTTAAAAGTGTTTAATATTGAATTGTTGCACATGATATGTTGTGATAGTTTAAAAACTGTTTACAAAGGAAGAAAATTAAAAAAATTGCGAGTAGTTAGTGTCGCACTATTTTCTTGGCCCATTAAGTAGAAACCGCAGTACTACTCTGGCTTTCATTTGCTAAAGGGGAAGTGTGTTCAATCGTGACACACTTTTACTGGGTATTTGGTTTATGTGATAAAAAGAATCTTACATTCGTGTCTTTCCATATTGAATTTATTAAACTCGTTGAATAAAAATGATAAAATGCTCGGCATCATTTTATTCAACTCGTTTAATAAATTCAATATGGAAAGCCACGCATGTTGAAAGATCCTCTATGTAAACAATGTGTGAATATCAGTAACCATCTTCATAACTATGTTTTAATAAATTTCGTTTAATTTGTTTAGACTTACAGTACCATAGAAAACAACCCAGATTTTAGATTTTATTCTTTATTTACGTCTCATCAATGTACAACAAACAACATTCAATATAATAAAAACATATCGATGTACATTGCCACTCAATAATGAATTATAAGAGACAGTAACAGTAACAATTCACAATAGAACACGATTCAACATATAAGTTTCTTAAAACTAGAGTTTATATAGGTTGATCCAGACCGATACTCTCACAAACTGAAGACAATCGTCAAAATGGTGACGGGCACATTGCCACCATTACACCACAGCCGCAAAACGTCACCATGGGTAACCGCTATCAGTGAGATTCTCGGTCCAAAACAAGACCTACTCTTAGATATAAATGTGTTAAATCTAAATTGCCTACGCTAATCTTATCTAAGAAGTGCTTAAAATATGTATTAAAACACTGATATTGAAAAAGAGCACTAACGCGCTTATTAATTAAAAAATGGTATAAAAAAACAATTATCACCTCTGATCAGATCAGTGATGAACTGATTAGCATAGACTATTTAGTTGGCAATAAAAAAGTATTCATAGTATTAAGAAACAATTGAGATACATTATTTACATGCTAAAATATATATATATTACAATCTATGAACTGCATAACATACTGATTTTATTTACACGTCAAAAACCGTCGTTTTTGAAGAATTTCAAAACAGGTTTTGGCACATAATCTTATCAGTTCCTTGCTGGAGAAAATTAAAACAAACTTTTCTGAATCAGAAAGATTAATAAAATTACCATAAATACCCATTGTTTTTCTAATAAGCGGTAACCTAATATCTGCATACGTACAACATTGCAAAATAACATGTAGTTCATTTTCAACGGAGTCACAGAATGGACATTTCCTTTGATCTACACTCAGATTCTCGTACCTGCCCGTCTCTATTCTTATTGGTGCAACACCACAACGAAATTTACTCAAAGCAGCTCTATGACTAAGAGGTAAAAACATCATACAGTAGTCTTCTACTTTGAATTCTGTTTTAAATAGCTTATACAACCGTAATTTATTTCTACCTCGACCCGATATACCAACATCTCCATTAATAGATGTAAACCAGTTTAATTTGAACCTAGCCATTAGTTTACTTTCCATTGAGAATACTAATGATGATGGCTTAGGCTCGGTAATATTTGCAAACATACTTAAATTATTTTCATTAAATACTTTTACAATTAAATACCAATTTTTACATGAAACATTTGCCTTAGAAGCCACCCATGTATATATATATTTCATTTAATATTACCGGAGAAGGATTAGACAAATCAGTAAACGGATTTAAAACACGGCCGTGACGTCATGTCTGTCAAAAGGCCAGAGTGTGGCGTCCGTGGTCCAGTGGTAGAGCGTCGGATTTGGAATCGAACGGTCCCGGGTTCGATACTCGGTCAGGCCACGTATGTAGTGTCATTGTGCAAGGCACCTCACACACATTGCTTAGTACTGGTTAACCACTTAGGTCGGCCCAGGAAAACATGTCTAGGTCCCCGCAAGGGGTTTGACATTAATGGAACATAGAATCACATGTGCGATATTAACAATTTTAATTAGTTGGATTGTGTTATATAAGTGTGTGCTTTAAGTAAGATGTAAGCCTCTAACGGATCCAATATGTAAACTATTGGTCTTGTCTTCGGCGCTACGCGCCTCACACAGTCCAATATTTTACATATTGGATCATTTTCGGCTTATATCCTATACATAAGTTTTGGTAGTGCAAAAGTATTAACTTGACTTCACTCCCAGAGGAGGGCAGCTGTTTGGATCAGTTTGTATGTTTTGTTTACACTTGACTACCACTTCCAGCCGTGGGGGTGGGTGAGATGTTTGAATAAGTTTGTATGCCATGTGCACTTCTACAACGGGTTCTACGACGTTTCCAGCATACAGATGGGAGTTGTTCGGTCTAAGAACTTGGAAGGAGAGATGTTGTTGCCTCCAACTCGGGCTACGCTACTGCCACATACCAGACGAGCACACTGCATACAAATAACCATGCGAGACAAGCCGTGCTACCTGCAAAGCTCTTCCAGCTATTGAACAGAATGGTTTTGACAGCTTACGTCACATGTTGACTCCCACTATCGAATCATTTACTCCTAGACTAGCCGCTGTCGTTTCGGGTTCAAAACCAAATTAGTTATTTTTTAAAGCACTACACATACACACATTTTAGGCCATATTCAAACATATTTAAAGTGACATTACATTCACGTATAAATGCATTGCTACTACAAATTCTTCCGAATATATTCGAACACTAACATTGAATCAATAAACAGTGTGTTTGTGGATTGAAAGTATGATTTCATAAAACGGTCATCCATGCTTCTGACTTGACGTTTGTTTTGTCATCGGCGTCAATACTAAACGCGAGATAATGTCGTTTAGAGATAATTTAACTAAGGATAGTCTACAAATATATAGGCACACATGTGAGATATAACGGTAAATCTGTACCATAAATCGTGTTATTCAGGATACACTAGTTGTATTACGCATGAATGTTTACATTATTTTGTTATGTCAACAAACTGCGTATACGACGTTTGTTTATTGGTGAAATACTCAGTATTTGAGGTAAATAAAAACAATTACACAATATAATAGAGGAAAATACATTCTGTAGACATTTGTGTTTTCACTGATGTAGTGTCGCTTTTTAAGGCGATACATAAATTAGATGATAAATTGTTTATGTTCGAAACGGAACTGAAAGAAAACATAATTAAATATACTGAATCCAAGAATTGTTTGGTCATTCGGGCACATACGAGTACCGCCCAAATTAATCCCGCGATATAGCACATTGAGAGCGGTAATCCTCCAACGTCACACTCTTGTCTACACATCACCTGGCCCCGTACTTTACGAATCAACAGATGGATCTGTAGTTGAAATATTTGGAGGAAAAAAAGTATAACATATAATAGGAAAATACATTCTGTAGAAATTTGTGTTTTCGCTGATGTAGTGTCGCTATAAAAATGGCATCCCCATCACTATCATAGTAAGTATGGTCCATAATTTAAAATTACTGATATTTCTATTACATTCCTTGACAGAAAAGTCCGAGTTATCCCGAAATGCATATTAGTTTATACAAATTTATTTAGCTCGATGGCGAAACAAGTTCTTATAACTTATATTAATCACTCTCCAGACCTCATTCCTGATGGAATCCATCGCCACGAGGGAGAGAGAAGAGGCAACGTGGAAATTAAATGCCTTGCCTAAGGGCACAATCGTAACGGCTCCAGCGGGGCTCGAACTCCGAACCTTTCGCACCTGAAGCGAACGCGCATCCACTGCGTTATCACGACTTCCACCAAATGCATAGTGTCCTTTTAGCTGGAATCCTTTGTTTTTACTATTGTTCCCATACCAGATGTTGCGGTAAGATAAATGGAAATTTATCAAAATCATGTTGCTTAAAGCGACACTACATCGGTGAAAACACAAATTTCTGCAGAATGTAATTTGCTATTATATGGTATAATTTTATTCCTCCAAATATTTGCCTCAAATACTGAATATTTCAACAAATAAACAAACGTCGTATTAGCAGTTTGTTGACATATCAAAATAATGTAAATAGGGTCGACATTCATGCGTAATACAACGCGTTTATCCTGAATAACACGAGGTATGGTACATATTTACCGTGATATCTCACATGTGTGCCTATTTATTTGTAGACTATTCTTAGTTAAATTATCTCTAATCAAAAGAAACGCATGTTTAATATTGACTCCAATTTACAAACAAACGTCAATTCAGGAGCGCGGATGACCGTTATATGAAATTCTACTTTCACTTTAGAAAGTTTGTATACCAAAAAACGTGAACAAATGCATTTTATTTGCTTTTTGCAATGTAATTGTCGTTTTAATTGAAAACCCAAGCAAGACACATAAATATCACATTGCCTCCTATCTCCCTCTCCCCCCTCTCTCTCGTGGCGATGGATTCCATCAGGAATGAGGTCTCAAGAGTTGTAAGAACTTGTATTGGTAATGGCGTCAAAGAGGTGATTCTATGAGGGAAAGGGTTATTTGGTGATTTGCCTTGCTCTACAGATACACGTATGTCGTATTGATAATGGCATCAAGAGGTGATTCTATGAGGGAAAGGGTTACTTGGTGATTTGCCTTGCTCTACAGATACATGTATGTCGTATTGGTAATGGCATCAAGAGGTGTTTCTATGAGGGAAAGGGTTATTTGGT
>CM026404.1:10005163-10022470 GCA_014843695.1 Archivesica marissinica | reverse complement strand
AACGATAATCGAAGTTATCCCGGCCTTTCATCAAGTACCAGTGATACCGGTCCTTCATCCAGTGTGACAGATCACAACATTGAGATACAAAACTCCGTCATAAAAGGATATCATGTGTTCAAAATTAAGCCCCCTGTATGTGAACTGTATGATAACCCTAGGCTTATTGTTGACAGAGAGTAAACAAATAGACAGGATAAGGATGCATGCCTTGTTTGGTTACCATCATTCGATTCCTATGAGTCTACATTACATGAGATGACAACTGACCAAAGCAGATACCTTAGATTGTCAGACATTGCCGATCTGCCAATCGGACACGTGGATTAACTAACTATTGTAGAACTATTCTTGATAACGACGGCACAGTTCATGCTGAAGTGACAGGCGAACCATGTCCAAGCTTTCCATCGTGGCCAGCAACCCAGGAAAGGGGGGGGGCGGGATTGTTATCCCTTGCAATTATTACATTGGAATAACATGTACACACTCTGAAGCAACTAAGTATGTCTCCATGTTACATGATATTCTAAATAACATGGATGAGGGATCATGTATGACAATTGTTTCAAAGTGACATTACAGCATTATATGTATCTGGTTATGTGAATAATTGTTTATCAATAGCCATACATGATCTTTCATCCATGTTACATGTATTTAGAATATCATGTCATATCGAGACATATTACAGCAAACACTGTATCTGTATATGATTTATTGGTTGTTATGATACTATGGTATGCTGATAGCATAATGTAAATTATGTTTAATATTAAATACTAAGACATTTTATATGATAATAAATACTATGACATTTTATATGATAAGCCTGTTACTGACGTAGTTCACAGAACTCTAGTTAGCTACAGTTAAATACTGGTGGCTTTATCAAAGTGTATGTCAGAGACCTATACAACCCTACGTGTACTGTATTATATGTCTCTGATTATGTGAATAATTGTTTATCGGCATTTATTATAGCCACATATAATAACAATACGGATCAATTCATATGTAGCATCTGTGATTTCTGGTATGATCGTATATAACTTTTATTTTCATTTTGCTTCTCAAGAGTGTACTTTTTGCTTTTTATTATGTGATTATTATAAATGTTCATTGTGTGATCCAGTGCCGAGTACGTATTACAAATGCAAAATGAATTGTTTTTGATTGAAAAATAAAGATGGTATTTTGATATTTTATAACAATCATTCATAGTAGTATCTACATGATTTAGTCCATAGTGAAACCTGTGATACATAATGGTGTTTCATTTTGTTATGTTGGTCAATTTCGTTTTGCTTCTGTTCTGTTATTGGAGTTATTAAATGTAAACACATTGTATGCGATTTTGTTATGTGTTCCTCTAACCTCAACACGAATCGGAACATATTTGATGGTTTGTAGTCATTAGTGACAGGTCACTTAGCTTTTGAGACGATCCCCGATCAACGGAAAGTTTTGATCCGATAAAGACCGAAGCGGTCCGTTATTTACCAATCGACCGTGTAACTTTGTCATCAAATTACTCGTGTATAAACTAGGCGTTTTATTTCAAAAATGTTGGTAAGTCAAGGCCGAATAATGTGTTCATCATTTTCCACAACATTTATTTTGAAAATATAAAGCATATCATCGTATTCAGCTCATATGTAGTTAGTGATCCGCTATACCCTAAAAAACTGTACGTGTAGAGTAAAATCAATCTCGGGTTATTCTGCAATATACCTACCTTGAACTATGCTGCACGCGCACCGTGTTTTGGCTACGTCATTTATACAATGCGTGTAAAGTTTTATGAATGAAAGTCACGTGATGTTTGTAAAAATTACCGTTGGAATTCACGGAAGTGAGCTATTTTTAGAATCAGATAATCTCGGCCTTCGTGATATATTTCTACGCATAAGAACGACAAACGAGGGTTATTCTGCGATATACCACGGTTGATACTTATTATTTCTTAAATAAGCTTAGGTTCGACATCTTTTCAAAATTCCAGCTTCATGTAGACATTTCATCAAATGGTGTTGATTTGAGATTGCTACCAACATGCAGGGCTTTTCGTCACAAATGTACATACAACTTGTTAATTATCAGCTTCACCAAGTGTGCATAGAGCAGAGTGGTTGGAACATAAATGAAGTTGGAGATATTGAGAGTAACTGGGCCATCAGTGCCATTGTATCTCATGAATTAGCAGAGATAATTTGTTCATCTGCTGAAAGTGAAACTGATGCAGATCTTGAAATGAATGATGAGACTGACAGTGACGACATAGAACTGACAAATATGATGGACACCCTGTTTGAAGTCAGATCATATGACTACATTGTCTGTATGAGTGCATCCTAGTCACCAGTCCTTGTGTTGGCATAGTGATTAGAATGGTTCAGTGTGACATTCCATTTTGCAGTGTAACTTGAAACATTCATACATGAAGAACTCAGTTGACTGAATAGTGTTATTACAACACTGATCATGCATAAATGTGCCGGTATGTTTTTCATTTTATGTTTGAAACGTATTGTGGTGAAGTACAATACATTCATGTTTGTAACATCAGTAACAAATAAAGCATACATTCTTCTAAATAACATTATTAATGAATCAAGGGTATTCATGTATGGTGTAACTGACACGAATATATGTTACTATATGAAATACACGAATGTATGTTACTATATGAAATACACGAATGTATGTTACTATATCAAATACACGAATGTATGTACGAATATATGTTACTATATCAAATACACGAATGTATGTTACTATATCAAATATAGTTTCAAACGTACCACACCAAGCTTGAATAGACAATATATGGAGTTAATGTTGAATAAACAAAATAGTTATTGCTTCATCTTGTGCATGTACACATTCCGAAAATTCTATGATGTGTGTAATCTCATGAGAATAATACTTTAATGATATAAATTATAAAAATCATAAATACAAGCATTAGTAACGTAAATTACATGTTTTAATTCATATGTATTTCATACCTATGTAAGGAATACATTTCATTTTCAGTTTGTAAGACATGTACAAAAACTGCTGCATTTTAAAATGTAAGATAGAGGCTGGTGTTTGGCGATCCTGTTCATAAGTTTTTATTTTTTTAAATTTAAGTTTATTTAACGTCGCTACCGGTGTCCCATTTGAGCGACGGGCAGTTTACCTAACAACACCTTTTCCTGGGCAGACTCCAACGGTTAACCAGTACTTGGTGCACCAACCTCCGTAAGAAACTGCCAACTTTTTCATATAAATGAGACACGGTCTGAGCGGGGCTCGAACCCGTGACCATCAGAGATGATAGGTTACAGTGGTATACAAGTAAGCGACATTAACCACTCGACCACGGATGCGGAGAATAATTGCATTGCTCTATATACATTCTATATTGTTAATGTGTGTAGTTGCAATTAAAATGATATCTTGTGCAACTGAATATGAAATTCATGTAGTATTTTTTATAGTAATGGTAACGTAATGAGCAATAATAACGTATATTGCATGTGTTGGACACGCATGCATCAATGCCTATTTAAGAGTGTGTATTTCAGTGGTTAACACGATGGACTAGGAATCCAGGGATCGCAGGTTCGATCCCCCGTCTGTCCCGTTGTTTGGAAAATTTCGCAAGCGGCGCAGTTCGCGTTGAAACGAGCGTTCTGATTGGATTATTCTTCATATAAAAAACAAGCACCTAATTACACTCTAATAATCCAATCAGAACGCTCGTTTCAACGTCGTTTCAACGCGAATTGCGCCGCTTTAGAAATTTTCAAAACAAATTGAAAAATTCTACGAAATCTCTTTTTGACGTACATTTTTGCCGAATAAACCTACACGTTAGTGGAAACATATTTTATTGATAATGTTATTCACAGTTAAAACTCTCCCGTCGAAGATATGTTTTTGTTGCTGACAGAACCCGTGTCCTAGTTTGGAAATGTGACCTGCTATGGCCAATGTATGTGGCAATTGTTTGCAAAGTATACATGTACGCAGCTTAAAGTTGTGTTTTATTTGAAGAACAATATAAAGACTCGGGATAGGCGTTATATTTGGACAGATTTGTACAAAATTGATTCAGATAGGGCCATTTTACTGATCGATGCGAAATCTGACATCCCACAGAGTAGAATCCCTGCACTTAAATATATATACTAGTACCCCCAAACGTGCCGAATCCCTGTTGTAGAGACTTTAGTTAGTATTAATAATAAACAACATAATCAGTTTTGACTAGGGATGGCAACGAATAGCGATTATACTATTCGAATATTCGGTCGGGAAGCTATTCGAATATTCGGTCGGGAGGGTATTCGAATATTCGGTCGGGAAGCTATTCGAATATTCGGTCGGGAGGGTAATCGAATATTCGGTCGGGAAGCTATTCGAATAATCGATAGAATTCTATTAAAAACTCAAAATCACTCAAAATCTTATAAAAATTGCCAAACTAACCCTAATTTATGTTTTACGCGTAAAAGGCATTTTCTTCAAATGATTATTCAGATTGATATTGTACCCGAATATGTTAAATCCAATTTGCATAGATTACACCCAGCAGATATTCTCCAGAGCGATTCAAGCATTTCCAAACGTGTGACTGAGCGGGTGGCATTTTTGAGGACAATATACTCCCCCCCCCATATTCGAATACTGGAATAGTATTCGGATATTCGGGCGTTCAAGCGAATATTCGTTGCCTTCCCTAGTTTTGACCTTTTTTGTAACGTTTTAACAACAGTTTTATATACAGTTTGTACATATATTCACAGATATCGCAAGGATCACAATCTGACATAGTTTAGAACCTAAGACGATGCCTTAACTTGTTTAGCAGATATTCTCCATTATAAAAGTGCATGGATTAACCCTTAGTTTAAACATATTTTATTCAGTTCATTCAATATATATACAGTATACAATACACAATATACGGGATATTTGAAATGGATTGGAAAACAACAACAACATTTATTGCATTAAGACATCAGCTGATGCTTATAGCATAATTATACAGATAAAATACATATACATGTATTGTGAAAAAGTGAAAACATGGTTTATAATGGAGTAGTTTCGGAGAAGCGTGTACGTATGAACTTTGAAAGCAAATACATGAATGATATATAAGTATTTCTCATGCTAGCTCATTCATATGTATGAAAAATTAAACTTGCTACAAGCTGAGAGCTTATGAAAATTCCTTTACAATATAAAGTTGTTAGCATTGATAGCGGTTAGTGAGACATGGCGGGCATTGTTTTAAGTTCTTTAGCCCCGAGTGATCATGGGTGTTTGCATGCGTACTTGTGATTAGTGGGGCAATTTGTAACATGTGTTTTGTCATCATGTGTGCACTTATTGGTGTTGAACTGAATTGGAAGATATGGAACATAAATGGATTGCTGTGACACGCAGGAAAGGAAGGATGGACCTGGATTATCCACCCGGTAGTCGAATCATGCATCAAACCTCTGTGTAGCTGCAATGTAAGCATGGACAGTTAGAAATATGGATCTGTTATTTGTGAATAGCAAAAGATCATCGCCATATAGAAGATTGTTTGTGGTCAGTGCGCAAGGGATGTTGGACAGAAGTAAGCGTCCAGCATTGTTGTATCGTGGGCTTTACACCGTGCACGTAAAAGAACCAGAGGAGACTCTGGAATGGGTCTCTCTCTGTATTGATATGATCATTGCACTATCCTCCAAAAATCTAAAATGACTAATCTCTTCAGGAGGCGTCGCTCATATGGGCAACCGGTAGCGACGATAAATAAACGTAAAACACACATATCGTGGGCACTGCATGATGTCGTGTATCGTTTCCATTGCTCCACAGGAACAGTTTGGCGATTCAACGATGTTTTTTCGATCGAGGTCGAAATTCAAAGAACTACATCCTAGTCGTAGATGGGCATGGATAATCTGAAGCCTCCTGATTCCCACGTCGTATAAAGGAGAATATTTCCTGGCCTTGAGATTTAAATTCGGATACATTTATGGAATTACGGGAGATAGTTCCAATCGCGGATGGTTGCTGGAAGAAATGAATTAGCATACGCTTGCGTTTTAGTGTGTATTAAAGCGACGTCAGACACTGAAAGTAGGTTTGAATGGGCTAGGAAGATAATACATCTATGGTCTTTACGTCTCGATGCAAGGGTTTCCCAATTGAGATCGTTCCGGAGACGATTGAGGTTACAAAGCTTAGTAGCACAGCTGACTATGTGGGCTGCTTCGTTTTGAACTGCCTCAATGTCGTTTCTTAAGGTGTTGGGGCAGTTGTCACAGACTATTCTAGGATAGTTCTGATAAAAGAGATGTACACACGCTGGAGACTCGGGCGAGAGAGAATGTATTTGAGGGGTCGTAGGATTCCAATTCGTTGCCATGCCTTGTTTAACGATGAGGTTATGTGGGATGACCACGATCCGTCGTCAGAGAAGGTAAGGCCGAGGTGCCTGTGATTTTTCACTTGTTTTATATGATTTTGATCCATAGATATGATTGGGTGAGGAAGTTTGCGACGTTTTCTAGTGAACAGAACTGACTCTGTTTTGTTTGGGTTTAATGAAAATAACAATGATTCGGACCAGGAGTGTATACGTGCCAGATCTCTATGTAGGAGTGTTGCTGAGGATACTGGATCGTCGACTATGACATATATGCTTGTGTCGTCAGTAAAAAAAGTATTTTGACTGTCATTTATATAGATTAAAAACAGTAGAGGGTCTAGACTGGATCCTTGAGGGTTGCCAGCGTTTACAGGCGACCAAGAAGATGTGGTATATGCGAATACGACTCTCTGTTTACTATTAGAAAGATATGACTAGAGTCTTTTCTGACTCACTCTGCCTCTTTTCTGACTCACTCTGCCTCTTTTCCGACTCACCCTGCCTCTTTTCTGACTCACCCTGCCTCTTTTCTGACTCACCCTGCCTCTTTTCTGACTCACCCTGCCCCTTTTCTGACTCACCCTGCCCCTTTTCCAAATCTAGAATAAACCCTACCATATATTGCTAAACAAAAACATATTTCTAAGCAAGCCATTATATATTATCCCTTTCCTTCATGGAGATTTAGGTTAATATACTATTATATCTCCATATAAACGACAGCCATTTAGCTATCATGCAGTGGATAAGTAGTCGCCATATCTATCTCACCTCCATAGATATTACTGGGAGTACATGAGATTCTCGCCTTTATTATGAATATTGGTTTAGCTACTACATTGTCAATGTACATGGATGTCGTATTGGTAATGACGTCAATAGATGCTTCTATGGGGGAAAGGGTTTATGAAGATTGGTTTAGCTACTACATTGTCAATGTACATCGTATTGGTAATGGCGTCAAAGAGGTGATTCTATGAGGTAAAGGTTATTTGGTGATTTGCCTTGCTCTACAGCTACACGTATGTCGTATTGGTAATGGCGTCAAGAGGTGATTCTATGAGGTAAAGGTTATTTGGTGATTTGCCTTGCTCTACAGCTACATGTATGTCGTATTGGCAATGGCGTCAAGAGGTGATTCTATGAGGGAAAGGGTTAATGTATGTCATATTGGTAATGGCGTCAAGAGGTGATTCTATAAGGGAAAGGGTTAATGTATGTCGTATTGGTAATGGCGTCAAGAGGTGATTCTATGACGGAAATGGTTACGGTATGTCGTATTGGTAATGGCGTCGAGGTGATTCTATGAGGGAAATGGTTAAGGTATGTCGTATTGGTAATGTCGTCAAGAGGTGATTCTATGAGGGAAATGGTTAAGGTATGTCATATTGGTAATGGCGTCAAGAGGTGATTCTATGAGGGAAAGGTTAATGTATGTCGTATTGGTAATGGCGTCAAGAGGTGATTCTATGAGGGAAATGGTTAATGTATGTCGTATTGGTAATGGCGTCATGAGGTGATTCTGTGAGGGAAATGGTTAAGGTATGTCGTATTGGTAATGGCGTCAAGAGGTGTTTCTATGAGGGAAATGGTTAATGTATGTCGTATTGGTAATGGCGTCAAGAGGTGATTCTATGAGGGAAATGGTTAAGGTATGTCGTATTGGTAATGGCGTCAAGAGGTGATTCTATAAGGGAAAGGGTTATTTGGTGATTTGCCTTGCTCGACAGCTACATGTATTGACCGTTACGTATATTTTGTTTGCTTGGTGGTTTAAAGTCACACCACGTGGAAGTCGTGATAGCCCAACGGTTGCGCGTTCACTTCATGTGCGAAAGGCCTGGAGTGCAAGCCGCTACGATTGTGCCCTTAGGCAAGGCATTCTCTTCTCTCTCCCTCGTGGCGATGGATTCCACCAGGAATGAGGTCTCGAGAGTGATTAATATAAGTTATAAGAACTTGTTTCGCAATCGAGCTAAAATAAATTTGTATAAACTAAAGTCACACCTAGAGTTTAGATCATATAACGACTCTCCATCCACATTGCATTATTGGTGAAGGAAGACCCTGGGTGCCCCTCCAAGCAGTATTTCAGGCACGGACGGGCACCTGGTAGAAACATCGCCCAGCTGCAAGCCAGCTGGATAGTTTCCTAACATGAAAGAATTTGACACCCCCAGTGGGATTTAGTTTATACAAATTTATTTTAGCTCGATTGCGAAACAAGTTATTTCAACTTATATAAATCACTCTCGAGACCTCATTCCTGATGGAATCCATCGCCAGGAGGGAGAGAGAAGAGGCAACGTGGAATTTAAATGCCTTGCCTAAGGACACAATCGTAACGGCTCCAGCGGGGCTCGAACTCCGGACCTTTAAATTTTAATGATGTGATGTTGCGTTTAATTTCCCGGCCCTCGTACATTACCGCAATTCAATCTTTCTTCGATCTATCTAGTGGATATAGAAGATATGACAAGGTACGTACTATCTAGTGGATATAGAAGATATGACAAGGTACGTACTATCTAGTGGATATAGAAGATATGACAAGGTACGTACTATCTAGTGGATATAGAAGATATGACAAGGTACGTACTATCTCGTGGATATAGAAGATCCGACAAGGTACGTACTATCTAGTGGGTATAGAAGATCCGACAAGGTACGTACTATCTAGTGGATATAGAAGATATGACAAGGTACGTACTATCTAGTGGATATAGAAGATCTGACAAGGTACTTACTATCTCGTGGATATAGAAGATCCGACAAGGTACGTACTATCTAGTGGATATAGATCTGACAAGGTACGTACTATCTAGTGGATATAGAAGATCTGACAAGGTACGTACTATCTAGGGATATAGAAGATCTGACAAGGTACGTACTATCTAATGGATATAGAAGATCTGACAAGGTACGTACTATCTAGTGGATATAGAAGATCTGACAAGGTACGTACTATCTAGTGGATATAGAAGATCTGACAAGGTACGTACTATCTAGTGGATAAAGAAGATCCGACAAGGTACGTACTATCTAGTGGATATAGAAGATCTGACAAGGTACGTACTATCTAGTGGATATAGAAGATCTGACAAGGTACGTACTATCTAGTGGATATAGAAGATCCGACAAGGTACATACTATCTAGTGGGTATAGAAGATCTGACAAGGTACGTACTATCTAGTGGATATAGAAGATCCGACAAGGTACGTACTATCTAAAGCCAACCACTCTTCTGACAGTATAGTGTTTCCCCACACTGTCACTTATCCCTAAAAATATATATCCACACTCCTATTCAAATGTTGTATTTACTGGTCCATTTTAACCATATAAGGACACTTTCTGACGTTGTATATTTAATGTTGTTTGCTCGAGGTCCATTTTGTTTTTGCTGGATTTCCCATTATTATACAGTTATGTTTCATAATTTTAGAAGAGCAGAAGAGTTGGCCGAGCGTGCAAATCGAACAGGAGGAAATAAAGGGAACAAGACGAATAGTGTCAAAGGAAAACATCCTGCGAGATAGCACATGTCTAGATAATGGACTCTTCCATAGAGACTGGTTATCTTATCATAATTATTGACAACTTTCATTCCTTGATGCACGTCGATCATGAGCTGTTTAGGACGGATCTAGTGAGGTTCCATATAAATAAATTTTATTAAAATCTGCTACTTTTCCTAGTCTAAAAACATATACACGTTCTGTACAACTTGAAAAAACAGCTAAAATGGTGAGTAACAATAATTACCAAAAATCCAGTTTCTGACCCTCTTAACCATGTGACGATGATTATTCCACCATGTTTTATTTTGGGAGAATTTATGCAGGTCCTAATATGCAAATATAATGTTGTTGATATATATATAATACTGCACCAGCAGGGCTCACATTGGCTTTTTTTTTCTTTGCGCCACCACTTTCGCCAAATGAAAAAAATTGGAGCCATTTCAGTGAAGTTGGAGCCAAAAATTTAGGCAGACTTAAAAATCAAAAAAGTTGACCCCAGCTTATTACTTGATCATGAAACAGTATTCTAAATAGTAGTCAGTGTTATTTTCTTCTATAAACATTTCTCACCTGTTTTGTAACAATTTTATGCACACAGTACTTACAACACACTTATAAATTAATATAGTTTTAATATACCGACTCGTAACCGAGTACGAATGAACGGTGCACGGTAACCTGAGTACGAATGAACGGTGTACGAACAGCCATTTTGATTTTAGAAAATTGCAAATACAAGCTAATTGACCTTTCTGCCGATTTTGATTGACAGCTGGCGTTAGCCAATCGCATCGCACCATTTGCGCACACCCCCGGCAACGGCTTATCGCCGCCATCTTGTTAGACAAACAATGCATATTAGACAAACTAGTAACGAGTAGACAAATTTGAAAAGGCGTGAATTTGATCGAAAATACGGGTTTAAAATTGTTTTAATGATGTTGAAAATGTGTAGCTTTGGTGTGTGGGTTAGTTATAGTACAAAATTAGTCGATATCCTGGTGATCGACGTTAAATTCAACCCATTTCAAAATCCTTGGACAAATCTAAAAGTGTGTATATGAACCACAAAATACCAGACAGCTGCTTTAAAAACAATGCATCTATAAAAACACCGACTGAACCCATATAGTCATTCTTTTCTAGCAAACACAGCAATCAAATTTAAGCTTGTCACACTGTTTATTGGGAGTAATCGACTACCGGTACATCACAGAGACCGCCGACTGTATAATATCCCGGATAGGGGCATACTGCTATTATCAAGATCAAAATTACACATCGAAATTTAGCACTGATTGTGCTAATTGGTCAATTATAAAATGTGTGCACATAATTATAGCATTGATTACTACACCGAATCATTGTTGTATCGTTCTGTCAGACAAACGAGTTATTTAGTAACGTTTTAATCAAATCTGATAACGAGTGATCGTGATCTGAAATTATGTTTTGAAAAATAATTACAAATTAATTAATGCTGTCTGTCATTGACAATGGTGAAAAGATGTAGTTACGGTCTGTGTGATAGTAGATATCCAGATCGATTGATAGGTGACGTTAAATTCGTGCCATTTCCAAAACCTAAGACAAATCTTGAAACATGTCTAAGGTGAATTAAACGACCAGCTGAATACATCCAAAATTAATGCAAACAGATATATTTGCACAAAAGTAAGTTGAAATTAATTTATTTATGCATAATAAAATATTTCGAAAAAATATATTCTGCATTTATAGATTTACTGTTCACAAGAGATATGTGAGTATAATGGTGATTAAAATTATACATGTGGTTCATACATATTGTCGTGGATGGTGGACTAGGGATCAGATAGTAGTAATAGTACCCATGCATGTGCAGAGCTGTGGGATTCCCATATTAGCTCAGTGAACTTACTGGTGTTCAGTTTTTGGGCCTAATGTTCGAGTCTTCTAGGAGGCATAGGGTCGAGTCTCTCAAGACGGTGGCATATTTCATTTCTTTTGATGTCAAAGTTGACACGATATGTTTGTTCACTCTTCCGTTGACTGCGAAAGCATTTTCCACGAACACTTAACATGTCCTCAACCGTTAAATATATCTGTACTTTAGAGAAATAACCATCACTGAAAAACTTAAATCATTTCTGTCTTGCTTTCAACGAGATATTCTTATCTGGGTGAAATAAAACCGAGAAATTCGACGGAATTTATCTACATTAACTCGATGCAGGACTGCGTTAGACGCCATTTTGTTAGATAGCTTGTCTCGCGTGGTTACAGCGAGCACCGGTAACTATGGGGGGCGTGCCTAAGTAGCGTTTGCAGAAAGGTCAATTAATCTTCAGTCAGCGCAAATGCATATTTGCATTTATTCCAAACCACAATACCGTATCTATTTATACCTCAATCGAGCTTGAGAGAAGGACATACTTTGCTGCAATATTTTAATGTTTTTTTTACTCTGCATGAATTACGATTCGGGACGGCGGTAGTGGAATATTGGTAATGGTTAAGATTGATTACTTCCCTTGTCCGGTGAGACTTGTCATGTCACTCAGATGCGAGCCAAATAAACAGGATATACGTCAAATTACATTCTTGGAAGTGCCCAGAATGAAAAGAATACTGATATATCTATCATAAAATACCAATTTCATTAGCGTATATGGCCGTTTTGGACAAATTTATGATATTTGAAATTTTCACTTTCGGTTTTGAACTGTAAATATATACTGCGTAACAGCCAAATGGGCATATACGCCATATTTGGTCATATCTCCTCCCACTTATGCAAATATTTCAATCGGAAAGCCTTTGCTCTGTTCATACAAGACCGTAATACACAGGACATATTTTGGGGCCAGTTTTTTATCGGAACCGATTGCGCAATAATGTGCAGTAAAGATGCGTGGTGGTTGCTACACACAGGTGATAACACGGTAGACTGGTTATCGATTTTATACTCCCCAGATGCGCTCGCTAACTACAAGCTTAAACCCAGTCTACCAGTTTTACCAATACACACAGAGACTGTGTCCTAGGAAAATCAACTTTATGGCATTTTCGCGATTTTTTACCCAGCGCCATTTGTTTTCGCCAAAAAAAAATTGTTTGCGCCATTTTCAATTTATTATCGCATTTGGCGCCATTTGCGATGGCCAGCGTGAGCCCTGACCAGCTCGGTCTGAAATTTTATTAGGGCCAGATTGTTTCCGTTGGCATCTGAAATCCATTGCAATCACGCGACATTCAACATGCCTACGTGACCAAAAACCACTGGTGCATCTCTACATTAAGCCCACATTTTTGTATGCCTTTTTTTAAAGATTTGATTTCTATATATTGTAAAATTATGTACAACTTGCATCAATGTTTCATTACTTTAACCAAATAAAATTAATCATGTTCCATGTATTTAATTATTAATTGGGGGGGGGCGATCAGAAATCAGTTGGAAATTTGGGGTGGGCGATCAGAAATCGGTAAGAATGGGGGGGGGGCGATCAGAATTGGGGGGGATCCGAAATCGGTAAAGAATGGGGGGGGGGCGATCAGAATTGGGGGGGGGAATCGAGAAATCAGTGGGGAATTGGGGTGGGGGCGATCAGAAATCAGTGGGAATTGGGGGGGGGGATCAAATCAGTGAATGGGGAGAATGTGTGGGGGGGGGGGATCAAAAAATCATTGGGGGGAATTTGGTGATCAGTATGAACCCGCGACCTTCATTACGTACCGACTTGGAGAGGACTGAGAGCCTGGGTGCCCATCCGAGCAATATTTCAAGCATGGACATGTACCAGGGAAGAATCGCCGAACCTTCCATAAGCCAGCCTCACACGGAAATATTCAACAACCACAGTGGAAGTCTAACCTACATCAATGAGGGTAAAGCGTTTTGAAGTAAATAACCACTAGGCATTAACAATGTCCATCTCCTCGCTCACTGTTCACTATAGAATAAACAAGCTTGGCAATTAGCCATTTTGCTGCATTATTCCGTGGTCTAATACGCAGAGAATTGATGTACGCCATGAATGAAAGGTTTATATTCTTCTCTTGTTCATATATTTGGCCCAGCAGATTAAATCCGGTTTCTAAATGAGGAATTGTCTCGGAAAAACACAATAAATCCGATACTTGCAATTCTTCACTGCGCTGAAATTTATCTAATTCATTGTACAACAGTTTATTCAATGCATCTCTTGCCTCCAACGCCATCTGTGGTTGATGCAGACGTCTGTATGTCATATACTTTAAATAGTACATGAAGGGCAGGGGACTCACCTCTGCACCGTCCATCCACATGTGTTCACCTAGTCTCATGTATGCCTCGTCCCCTGCTAGTCTTCGGTACATTTCAAATCTTAGTTCATATGGGCAGTTATGTTGTTCCTGTTGCAAGAATTTCACACACAAAGTGAAAGGTGTTCTCGAATATATGTTCCTTTCCGCAACTAAACAGTACGTCATTGCATAGTAAGGCAACCTTTCTTCGACATTACGTAGCCAACGAATAGTATTTTCCAGATCACCACTACTGTAGTAAGCAGAAGCAAGCTTCAACTTGGTTGAAATTTCATCATGCTGTAGACCTTGGTAATACAGTTTCAGTGTACCGGTAGATATTGGCTGACCCCGCTTAATACTCAGCGATGCTTCTAGCGACGCCAGCGTAGCACACATTACAGAGAGGATTCTACTCCTAGCCGGTTCCATTTCACCGGCAGATCCCCTCAACTCCATCAACCTAATGCCGTACTTGTACATAAATCCATATCGCTCCCACGAAAATAGATTGAGCAGTTTGATATACATAACACTTGCAGCATCTTCTGTAGACAGGCGCCTATCAAGACGGTGATAATAGTAGAATCCAAGTATTAAACGTACTGTATCATGTTTATTGTGTTCCTGGATTTGTTTCAAATAGTCTTCACTAAATTTAAATCTAAATATAGAGCTAATGCTACACACCAACCTGTATCCAACTGCATCAATAGAAATATCAAATATACATTTCAGATTACCTTCCAGGAGTTGTTCAATCTTTTTCAGGACTCTAATTTGCTGTGATCGGTCAAGTTTTCCCACAAAGAGGTTATGTCTAGGGTTAATGAAATGTGGACAATGTCCTGCTGCTAACCACGTACACAATGTCTTCAAACAACTGGACACACATGAAAGCAAGTTGCGCGCATCCCAAACAATATCGGCATTGTTTTCAACATTGTAAAGTAGAGATGTTTTGCAATGGTAACTTGAAAATGCATCTCCAACAATGTCTTTGATGAAAGTTGCCTTTATCATCTTTAACAACACATAGCACTGAAGTTGGGTTACATTCAAACTGAACATTAATATATTTTCTGTCAATGAGTAAGACAGTCTCCATTCTAAACCGATAGACTTGCTGCCAGGATATCCCACAGGTGCAAGGAAGAACCCACTCTCTTCTATTGTTTTCAGCATATCAGGTGTTGGCCAATTATTGGGCCTCGACTTGTTGCGCAGCCAAACCTTCCCTTCTGGTGGCCATGACTTACAAGGTAACATGCAAACAATGTCCACAAATTTATTGCTGACCACTGCAGGTCCATGCCCTGAAAAATCTATTCCTGTACCCTCATTCAATGCTTTCGTTAGTGCTGTATTCTTTAGGTACAAATTTCCATCACAGTTTTCCAAGTTGTTCTCTTTAAACATGCTTTGCCCAGAGACAAATGGCCTGTCTTTATTATTAACAACCTGCAGACGACAATGCCCAATGGGTGTTCTCTCATCTTGCACCATCAGGAGACAGGTATGCTGATCCTCACATTCTAACAGTGTTTGCATAACAAAATGCATGAAACAACTAGCAATGTCTAAATCAGAATCAAGTCCTATAGTAGTTGAACATTCCGACTGACTACCAAAGTCAAATGACCATGCTCCTCCCAATGATATAAAATTAATCAAATTCCTCACACACTCCATTTCTAAGAGGACTTTCCTCCGTTCCATTATTTGATTCAACTTCAAGCCTATGTCGTCCATGACCTTCGATAGACATACAGATGTTGCAGAATCGCTCATGTCAATCCTAATTTTTTCTGAAATACAGTTTCAAATTTAAATAATAATTTACAATAAAAATATACAAACCTTTCACACTGCCAGGTCAAAACAAAATTGAAAATTGTGTACTGTGCTATAATAAGTGGCTAAAATGAATTAAATGTTATGTAATAAGACATTAATTTATCCTGAAGAAACATGCAACTAGCATTTCAACATCAGCCTAACTACTAGTATACCGTAAACCTCCCTTAAGCAGCCAGTAAACCTCCCTTAAGCAGCCAGTAAGGCAAATGGCCAGTTTTGGTTACTTACTGAAGGTGACCTGTTAACGTAGGGAACTCGCGTTTGTTGACTAAATCTTTATATTTATTTTGTAGTAAAGTGTTCTGGAATACAGTTTCAAATTTAAATATTATTATGTTATATTTCGGGTTTTACACTTGCATCAGCACCATTTTGGGCTATATCGCCGGCGGGCAGTTTACCTAACAACACCTTTCCTGGGCAGGGCTCCAGCGGTTAACCAGTACTTTGGTGCACCAACCTCCGTAAGAAACTGCCAACTTTTTTCATATAAATGAGACACGGTCTGAGCGGGGCTCGAACCCGTGACCATCAGTGATGATAGGTTACAGTGGTATACAAGTCAGCGACCTTAACCACTCGACCACAAAGGCTCGACCACGGAGGTGGACCAAATTTAAATAATAATTTAATGTTGAGAAAATTACATTTCTTTAAGAGGCATATACAAACATTTCATACAGCCTGGTCAGCTAAATTTTCCAATGAATTGCTGGTAATCCAAGGATCGCAGGTTCGATCCCCCATCTGACCCTAATAAAATCAACAGTCTTTCAGATGGGACATTAAACCCAGGTCTCGTGTCGGTGATTTACACCGTGCACGTAAAAGAACCAGAGGAGACTCCGGAATGGGTCTCTGTCTGTATCATTGCACTATCCTCCAAAAATCTAAAATGACGAATCTCTTCAGGTGGCGTCGCTCATATGGGCGACGATAAATAAACGTAAAACACACACACAATGAATTGCCAAAGTTCAAGGTCAGTGGTAGGATGTGTAGCCATAACTGTTATTTAAATATAAATGCTTGGTTTTTTTTACGCATAAATAATTTCGGAAATCTGAATATATAAAAGTAGTAAACCCATCTCTTTGCTTTTTTCTATTTATAGTAACTCATTTGCATATAAGGTAATATAAAGTAGATCACGCGCGTGCGCGTATATATTTAGAATACGCGTCACCTGATGACGTATCGAGCAACTACCGAGCTCTTTGGTTTTTTGC
>CM026404.1:9987597-10004163 GCA_014843695.1 Archivesica marissinica | reverse complement strand
TACTGCTATGTTTTGCGAAGTCATCAACATGTCCAGCAACCTACTGCTATGTTTTGCGAAGTCATCAACATTTCCAGCCACCTACTGCTATGTTTTGCGAAGTCATCAACATTTTCTAGCAACCTACTGCTATGTCTTGCGAAGTCATCAACATTTCCAGCCACCTACTGCTATGTTTTGCCAAGTCATCAACATTTCCAGCGACCTACTGCTATGTTTTGCCAAGTCATCAACATTTCCAGCCACCTACTGCTATGTTTTGCGAAGTCATCAACATTTCCAGCGACATAATGCTATGTTTTGCGAAGTCATCAACATTTCCAGCCACCTACTGCTATGTTTTGCGAAGTCATCAACATTTCCAGCGACATACTGCTATGTTTTGCGAAGTCATCAGCATTTCCAGCCACCTACTGCTATGTTTTGCGAAGTCATCAACATTTTCAGCCACCTACTGCTATGTTTTGCGAAGTCATCAACATTTTCAGCCACCTACTGCTATGTTTTGCGAAGTCATCAACATTTCCAGCAACCTACTGCTATGTTTGGCGAAGTCATCAACATTTTCAGCCACCTACTGCTATGTTTGGCGAAGTCATCAACATTTCCAGCCACCTACTGCTATGTTTTGCGAAGTCATCAACATTTCCAGCAACCTACTGCTTTGTTTTGCGAAGTCATCAACATTTCCAGCCACCTACTACTATGTTTTGCCAAGTCATCAACATTTCCAGCCACCTACTGCTATGTTTTGTGAAGTCATCAACATTTCCAGCAACCTACTGCTATGTTTTGCGAAGTCATCAACATTTCCAGCAACCTACTGCTATGTTTTGCGGAAGTCATCAACATTTCCAGCAACCTACTGCTGTTTGGCGAAGTCATCAACATTTCCAGCCACCTACTGCTATGTTTTACGAAGTCATCAACATTTCCAGCAACCTACTGCTATGTTTTGCGAAGTCATCAACATGTCCAGCCACCTACTGCTATGTTTTGCGAAGTCATCAACATTTCCAGCAACCTACTGCTATGTTTGCCAAGTCATCAACATTTCCAGCCACCTACTGCTATGTTTTGCGAAGTCATCAACATTTCCAGCAACCTACTGCTATGTGTGGCGAAGTCATCAACATTTCCAGCAACATACTGCTATGTGTTGCGAAGTCATCAACATTTCCAGCCACCTACTGCTATGTTTTGCGAAGTCATCAACATTTCCAGCAACCTACTGCTATGTTTTGCGAAGTCATCAACATTTCCAGCCACCTACTGCTATGTTTTGCGAAGTCATCAACATTTCCAGCAACCTACTGCTATGTTTGGCGAAGTCATCAACATTTCCAGCAACCTACTGCTATGTTTTGCGAAGTCATCAACATTTCCAGCCACCTACTGCTATGTTTTGCGAAGTCATCAACATTTCCAGCAACCTACTGCTATGTTTTGCGAAGTCATCAACATTTCCAGCCACCTACTGCTATGTTTTGCGAAGTCATCAACATTTCCAGCAACCTACTGCTATGTTTTGCGAAGTCATCAACATTTCCAGCCACCTACTGCTATGTTTTGCGAAGTCATCAACATTTCCAGCAACCTACTGCTATGTTTTGCGAAGTCATCAACATTTCCAGCAACCTACTGCTATGTTTTGCGAAGTCATCAACATTTCCAGCCACCTACTGCTATGTTTTGCGAAGTCATCAACATTTCCAGCAACCTACTGCTATGTTTTGCGAAGTCATCAACATTTCCAGCCACCTACTGCTATGTTTTGCGAAGTCATCAACATTTCCAGCCACCTACTGCTATGTTTTGCGAAGTCATCAACATTTCCAGCAACCTACTGCTATGTTTTGCGAAGTCATCAACATTTCCAGCAACCTACTGCTATGTTTTGCGAAGTCATCAACATTTCCAGCCACCTACTGCTATGTTTTGCGAAGTCATCAACATTTCCAGCAACCTACTGCTATGTTTTGCGAAGTCATCAACATTTCCAGCAACCTACTGCTATGTTTTGCGAAGTCATCAACATTTCCAGCCACCTACTGCTATGTTTTGCGAAGTCATCAACATTTCCAGCAACCTACTGCTATGTTTTGCGAAGTCATCAACATTTCCAGCAACCTACTGCTATGTTTTGCGAAGTCATCAACATTTCCAGCAACCTACTGCTATGTTTTGCGAAGTCATCAACATTTCCAGCAACCTACTGCTATGTTTTGCGAAGTCATCAACATTTCCAGCAACCTACTGCTATGTTTTGCGAAGTCATCAACATTTCTAGCAACCTACTGCTATGTTTTGCGAAGTCATCAACATTTCCAGCAACCTACTGCTATGTTTTGCGAAGTCATCAACATTTCCAGCCACCTACTGCTATGTTTTGCGAAGTCATCAACATTTCCAGCCACCTACTGCTATGTTTTGCGAAGTCATCAACATTTCCAGCAACCTACTGCTATGTTTTGCGAAGTCATCAACATTTCCAGCAACCTACTGCTATGTTTTGCGAAGTCATCAACATTTCCAGCCACCTACTGCTATGTTTTGCGAAGTCATCAACATTTCCAGCAACCTACTGCTATGTTTTGCGAAGTCATCAACATTTCCAGCCACCTACTGCTATGTTTTGCGAAGTCATCAACATTTCCAGCGACCTACTGCTATGTTTTGCCAAGTCATCAACATTTCCAGCGACCTACTGCTATGTTTTGCCAAGTCATCAACATTTCCAGCCACCTACTGCTATGTTTTGCCAAGTCATCAACATTTCCAGCGACCTACTGCTATGTTTTGCCAAGTCATCAACATTTCCAGCCACCTACTGCTATGTTTGCCAAGTCATCAACATTTCCAGCGACAAACTGCTATGTTTTGCGAAGTCATCAACATTTCCAGCCACCTACTGCTATGTTTTGCCAAGTCATCAACATTTCCAGCGACATACTGCTATGTTTTGCGAAGTCATCAGCATTTCCAGCCACCTACTGCTATGTTTTGCGAAGTCATCAACATTTTCTAGCAACCTACTGCTATGTCTTGCGAAGTCATCAACATTTCCAGCCACCTACTGCTATGTTTTGCCAAGTCATCAACATTTCCAGCCACCTACTGCTATGTTTTGCGAAGTCATCAACATTTCCAGCCACCTACTGCTATGTTTTGCGAAGTCATCAACATTTCCAGCAACCTACTGCTATGTTTTGCGAAGTCATCAACATTTCCAGCAACCTACTGCTATGTTTTGCGAAGTCATCAACATTTCCAGCAACCTACTGCTATGTTTTGCGAAGTCATCAACATTTCCAGCCACCTACTGCTATGTTTTGCCAAGTCATCAACATTTCCAGCGACCTACTGCTATGTTTTGCGAAGTCATCAACATTTCCAGCCACCTACTGCTATGTTTTGCGAAGTCATCAACATTTCCAGCAACCTACTGCTATGTTTTGCGAAGTCATCAACATTTCCAGCCACCTACTGCTATGTTTTGCGAAGTCATCAACATTTCCAGCAACCTACTGCTATGTTTGGCGAAGTCATCAACATTTCCAGCAACCTACTGCTATGTTTTGCGAAGTCATCAACATTTCCAGCCACCTATTGCTATGTTTTGCGAAGTCATCAACATTTCTAGCAACCTACTGCTATGTTTTGCCAAGTCATCAACATTTCCAGCCACCTACTGCTATGTTTTGCGAAGTCATCAACATTTCCAGCAACCTACTGCTATGTTTTGCGAAGTCATCAACATTTCCAGCCACCTACTGCTATGTTTTACGAAGTCATCAACATTTCCAGCCACCTACTGCTATGTTTTGCGAAGTCATCAACATTTCCAGCCACCTACTGCTATGTTTTGCGAAGTCATCAACATTTCCAGCAACCTACTGCTATGTTTGGCGAAGTCATCAACATTTTCAGCCACCTACTGCTATGTTTTGCGAAATCATCAACATTTCTAGCAACCTACTGCTATGTTTTGCGAAGTCATCAATATTTCTAGCAACCTACTGCTATGTTTTGCGAAGTCATCAATATTTCTAGCAACCTACTGCTATGTTTTACGAAGTCATCAACATTTCCAGCAACCTACTGCTATGTTTTGCGAAGTCATCAACATTTCCAGCAACCTACTGCTATGTTTTGCAAAGTCATCAACATTTTCTAGCAACCTACTGCTATGTTTTGCGAAGTCATCAATATTTCTAGCAACCTACTGCTATGTTTTGCGAAGTCATCAATATTTCTAGCAACCTACTGCTATGTTTTGGGTTTTTGTTGTTGTTTTACGAAGTCATCAACATTTCCAGCAACCTACTGCTATGTTTTGCGAAGTCATCAACATTTCCAGCCACCTACTGCTATGTTTTGCAAAGTCATCAACATTTTCTAGCAACCTACTGCTATGTTTTGCGAAGTCATCAATATTTCTAGCAACCTACTGCTATGTTTTGCGAAGTCATCAACATTTCCAGCAACCTACTGCTATGTTTTGCGAAGTCATCAACATTTCCAGCCACCTACTGCTATGTTTTGCCAAGTCATCAACATTTCCAGCCACCTACTGCTATGTTTTGCGAAGTCATCAACATTTCCAGCAACCTACTGCTATGTTTTGCGAAGTCATCAACATTTCCAGCCACCTACTGCTATGTTTTGCGAAGTCATCAACATTTCCAGCCACCTACTGCTATGTTTTGCGAAGTCATCAACATTTCCAGCAACCTACTGCTATGTTTTGCGAAGTCATCAACATTTCCAGCAACCTACTGCTATGTTTTGCGAAGTCATCAACATTTCCAGCAACCTACTGCTATGTTTTGCAAAGTCATCAACATTTCTAGCAACCTACTGCTATGTTTTGCGAAGTCATCAATATTTCTAGCAACCTACTGCTATGTTTTGGGAAGTCATCAACATTTCCAGCCACCTACTGCTATGTTTTGCGAAGTCATCAACATTTCCAGCAACCTACTGCTATGTTTTGCGAAGTCATCAACATTTCCAGCCACCTACTGCTATGTTTTGCAAAGTCATCAACATTTCCAGCCACCTACTGCTATGTTTTGCGAAGTCATCAACATTTCCAGCAACCTACTGCTATGTTTTGCGAAGTCATCAACATTTCCAGCAACCTACTGCTATGTTTTGCGAAGTCATCAACATTTCCAGCAACCTACTGCTATGTTTTGCGAAGTCATCAACATTTCCAGCCACCTACTGCTATGTTTTACGAAGTCATCAACATTTCCAGCAACCTACTGCTATGTTTTGCAAAGTCATCAACATTTTCTAGCAACCTACTGCTATGTTTTGCGAAGTCATCAATATTTCTAGCAACCTACTGCTATGTTTTGCGAAGTCATCAATATTTCTAGCAACCTACTGCTATGTTTTGCGAAGTCATCAACATTGCCAGCCACCTACTGCTATGTTTTGCCAAGTCATCAACATTTCCAGCCACCTACTGCTATGTTTTGCGAAGTCATCAACATTTCCAGCGACCTACTGCTATGTTTTGCCAAGTCATCAGCATTTCCAGCCACCTACTGCTATGTTTTGCCAAGTCATCAGCATTTCCAGCCACCTACTGCTATGTTTTGCGAAGTCATCAGCATTTCCAGCCACCTACTGCTATGTTTTGCCAAGTCATCAACATTTCCAGCAACCTACTGCTATGTTTTGTGAAGTCATCAATATTTCCAGCACCTACTGCTATGTTTGCGAAGTCATCAAATTTCCAGCCACCTACTGCTATGTTTTGCGAAGTCATCAACATGTCCAGCCACCTACTGCTATGTTTTGCGAAGTCATCAGCATTTCCAGCAACCTACTGCTATGTTTTGCGAAGTCATCAATATTTCTAGCAACCTACTGCTATGTTTTGCCAAGTCATCAACATTTCCAGCCACCTACTGCTATGTTTTGCGAAGTCATCAGCATTTCCAGCAACCTACTGCTTGTTTTGCGAAGTCATCAACATTTCAGCAACCTACTGCTATGTTTTGCGAAGTCATCAACATTTCCAGCGACCTACTGCTATGTTTTGCGAAGTCATCAACATTTCCAGCCACCTACTGCTATGTTTTGCGAAGTCATCAATATTTCCAGCAACCTACTGCTATGTTTTGCGAAGTCATCAACATTTCCAGCGACCTACTGCTATGCGAAATCACGACTCAAAAATGATAACTACGAAAAGCGAGTTCAATACCACTACTCTGGCTCCCACGGAAGCTCTGGATAGACTAGACGTATGGACAGCCTAGATGTTGTTATTGACCATAGAAAAAAACCCAAAATGCACAAACCTCGCTACTACTGGCGCAGTTTGATTACATCAACATTAACCATGCTACGATGAAGAATATGCCAATTCAAATGAATTCATTTCATTAAAATTTCATTAGCTGACAATAAAATACAAATTATAGAAGCGCGATCTAACATGCATAGCGCGATACATGCTACTGCATTAGAGGTATTCATTACTCCGATGGATGCTGCCATGAATGTGTTGTGCACACCTACACGTCTGTTGTACAAGTTGATGAATTTTGAAACAGGTAGGCCCTAATGCATAGGCTGTGACGCACTTGATGCATATTTAATTATTTATTTTATCATTAGGTTTAAGTACACGATATGTGAACTATGTGGCAGATGTAGTGATAGTGTCTTTGACGTCGCCGAGGCATGTGGGCGCCTGCTTTCTCTACGAAGAGTATGGTTGCTACGTTGCTTTTGGTGACATTAGGAGTAAAGTAAGGCATCTTCTTTCTCTGTCCAAGGCGACAAGTCCTGGGTCGGTGCTACTTATTCCGAAATAGGTTCCTTTTAGAGCCACCACCATTTGTCAGCTCACAGCAGCACGAATGGTTTTCTTTGACGTCGCCGAGGCATGTGGGCGCCTGCTTTCTCTAAGAATATTATGGTTGCTACGTTGCTTTTGGTGACATTAGGAGTAAAGTAAGGCATCTTCTTCCTCTGTCCAAGGCGACAAGTCCTGGATCGGTGCTACTTATTCCGAAAAAGGTTCCTTTTAGGGACACATCATCCACCATTTGTCAGCTCACAGCAGCAAGAATGGTTCCGATTTCTTCGTTGTGGTCTTCGTTGCTACCGGACCAGGGTGGAAGCCGCATCCTGCTGTCTCCATAGAGGATCGGGCTAAAACATCCGCCAGCTACCTGCTTTCTGTAACAGCACACCGAACATTGCTGTCTCGCCAGCTAAGGAAATTACTTTGAGGCTACGCATACCGAGTCACACGGCTTCTTCTGTCCCGATAGCGAGGCGGGCACCAGCGAAGTCCCTGACCCACTGTCCGGCTGTGCGTGTAGGTAACGGACGTGATGGAAGAAAATGTGTCATATTAGTTCGGAAGAAGGAGTGTATAATTAGTTTCGTAGCTCGGTTTTGGAATCTAACACTTGTGTGTAACTCACAACTGAAGCGAGCGCGCTACCAATGGGCTATCACCATTTGAATTATGTGTTCCCCAAAAGTGGTTTGTCACAAAAACAAATGTCATTTTCAACAGACTTACATTTTTATTTCCCACTAAAGACACACTCTTAATGTGGTGGTGATTATTCTACTGACACGTATAACCAATTTCACCAACTATTTTATAAACATTCCAAAATGTAGCTAATGTGGTTTATTTTATATTATTAAATCTGTTTCACTAATTTAGTTTCTACAAATTAATTTTAGCTCGATTGCGAAACAAATTAATCACTCTCGATACCTCATTCCTGATGAAATCCATCGCCACGAGGGAGAGAAGAGGCTACGTGGAATTTAAATGCCTTGCCTAAGGGCACAATCGTAACGGCTCCAGCGGGGCTCGAACTCCGTTCACTAATACGGACAATATATACTATCTACCAATCATCTTTATGTCTCATTTAACCATACGGGCTCCATACACTCTTTGAACCAACCCCATGGAGGCCACTATTTGAATAACAGCATCCGACCTCAAATTATATCGATTGTAGTTGCACTGTACATGTAGTAATATAACCGTAAATTAAAACACGGTCGTGACGTCATAACTGTGTACTTGCAGTCCATTATTATTAATATTGGACTGGTGTCAAAAGGCCAGAGTATTTGATTAAATACTACGAGCAAATGCAGGAAATTAACATTTTTAATTAGTAGGATCTTGTTATATAAGTGTGTGTTTTAAGTAAGATATAAGCCCCAACCCGATCCAATATGTAACATATTATTGGTACTGTCTTCGGCGCTACCCGCCTCACACAGTCCAATATTTTACATATTGGATCATTTTCGGCTTATATCCTATACATAAAACATTGTATCCAATAGCATGTCTTTTCAAGTCCGGGTTGAGGATACAATCTAACTGTGTGCACGTACATTTACACGAGTCGATGCGTTTGTGGCGCCTTTATGCATCACAGGGTCAGATGAAGGTGACGCGAGGTGACAACAAACAAGTACAGAAAGATGTAAGGGAACTGAAAGCTACATGCAATATTCGTTTATTAATATACATACACAGTATCGTGAGCATGTGATTTCCAGATCCGACAATACGTTCACAACACGCCTGTATGTTAATGCGTCATTTAGAAAACGGCAGAACACGAAACAACAAATGACGACGATATGAACAGTTGGAGTAATACTGGTTTTGTAAAGAATATAAATAAATATGATGCGGAAATTTTGTTGTTTCTTTGCTGTTTGTTTTTTAAAAAAAACCTTTGTAAACCGGAACCCCACTTTTCCGAATAACGAACAGATATTTTAAAAAACCTGTGCATTTTCAACTGTAATTTACCCCTCTAAACCGAGCAGCAACTTCTTCATCAAATATGAAACTAACTATTTTAAACCAACAACTTTGAGCTATTTATTTTCAGAATATTGTATTGTACACGTAACATTAATCAGTTACTAGAATCCTCGTTATATATATGTATACAATTTTATTTATATTTTGAATTATTTTCATATATTATTGTCAGGTGTAAATGTTTAAAATTGCATCTGTAATTGTGAAGCGCAATATAATAATTTTTAATTTTTGCGCTATATAAATGCTATGCATTTTTATTTACTAATTGCCAAACTGTAAACATGTCTCAGCCTCATTCTAAACATTGCATAGTAGAACTATACGCCGATGAGCCGAAAATCCCTCCAAAGCGAACTTTACTTCCGGTCCGGTGGTTGTTCAGTTTAGAGGGGTTTCACTGTTTAGAGAGGTTTTTATATTTCGTCTCAATAATTAAAAATTAACTGAATGTTGGTTCATATAGAAACAGTCTCTTGTTTCGACTGCATCAAGGATGTATTGATTAATGTAGTCTCTTGTTTCGATTGCATCAATGATGTATTGATTAATGTAGTCTATTGTTTCGACTGCATCAAGGATGTATTGATTAATGTAGTCTCTTGTTTCGACTGCATCAAGGATGTGTTGATACATGTAGTTTCTTGTTTCGATTGCATCAAGGATGTATTGATTAATGTAGTCTCTTGTTTCGATTGCATCAAGGATGTATTGATTAATGTAGTCTCTTGTTTCGACTGCATCAAGGATGTGTTGATAAATGTAGTTTCTTGTTTCGACTGCATCCAGGAGGTGTTGCTTATTGTAGTCTCTTGTTTCGACAGCATCAATGATGTGTTGATAAATGTAGTCTCTTGTTTCGACTGCATCAATGATGTGTTGATAAATGTAGTCTCTTGTTTCGACTGCATCAATGATGTGTTGATAAATGTAGTCTCTTGTTTCGACTGCATCAATGATGTGTTGATAAATGTAGTCTCTTGTTTCGACTGCATCATGGATTTGTTTATATGTAGTCTCTTGTTTCGACTGCATCAAGGATGTGTTGGTTAATGTAGCCTCTTGTTTCGACTGCATCAAGGATGTGTTGATAAATGTAGTCTCTTGTTTTGACTGCATCAATGATGTGTTGATTAATGTAATCTCTTGTTTTGACTGCATCAATGATGTGTTGATAAATGTAGTCTCTTGTTTCGACTGCATCAATGATGTGTTGATTAATGTAGTCTCTTGTTTCGACTGCATCAATGATTTGTTGATTAATGTAGTCTCTTGTTTCGACTGCACCAATGTTGTGTTGATTAATGTAGTCTCTTGTTTCGACTGCACCAATGATGTGTTGATTAATGTAGTCTCTTGTTTCGACTACATCAATGATGTGTTGATTAATGTAGTCTCTTGTTTCGACTGCATCAATGATGTGTTGATATATGTAGTCTCTTGTTTCGACTGCATCAAGGATGTGTTGATTAATGTAGTCTCTTGTTTCGACTGCATCAAGGATTTGTTGATTACTGTAGTCTCTTGTTTCGACTGCATCAAGGATGTGTTGATAAATGTAGTCTCTTGTTTCGACTGCATCAAGGATTTGTTGATAAATGTAGTCTCTTGTTTCGACTGCTGGTTTGTTGTTTGTGTTTTGTTTGTGTTGATGTGTTGATTAATGTAGTCTCTTGTTTCGACTGCATCAAGGATGTGTTGATAAATGTAGTCTCTTGTTTCGACTGCATCAAGGATGTGTTGATTATGTAGTCTCTTGTTTCGACTGCATCAAGTTGTTGTTTGTGTTTTGTTTGTGTGTTGTTGTTTGTGTTTTGTTTGTTTGTTGTTGTTTGTGTTTGTTTGTGTTGTGTGTTGTTGTGTTTTTTTGTGTGATGTGTTGATAAATGTAGTCTCTTGTTTCGACTGCATCAATGATTTGTTGATAAATGTAGTCTCTTGTTTCGACTGCATCAAGGATGTGTTGATTATTGTAGTCTCTTGTTTCGACTGCATCAATGATGTGTTGATAAATGTAGTCTCTTGTTTCGACTGCATCAATGATGTGTTGATAAATGTAGTCTCTTGTTTCGACTGCATCAATGATGTGTTGATAAATGTAGTCTCTTGTTTCGACTGCATCAATGATGTGTTGATAAATTTAGTCTCTTGTTTCGACTGCATCATGGATTTGTTGATATATGTAGTCTCTTGTTTCGACTGCATCAAGGATGTGTTGGTTAATGTAGTCTCTTGTTTCGACTGCATCAAGGCTGTTTTGATAAATGTAGTCTCTTGTTTTGACTGCATCAATGATGTGTTGATTAATGTAGTCTCTTGTTTCGACTGCATCAATGATGTGTTGATAAATGTAGTCTCTTGTTTCGACTGCATCAATGATGTGTTGATTAATGTAGTCTCTTGTTTCGACTGCATCAATGATGTGTTGATTAATGTAGTCTCTTGTTTCGACTGCATCAAGGATGTGTTGATTAATGTAGTCTCTTGTTTCGACTGCATCAAGGATGTGTTGATTAATGTAGTCTCTTGTTTCGACTGCATCAATGATGTGTTGATAAATGTAGTCGCTTGTTTCGACTGCATCAATGATGTGTTGATTAATGTAGTATCTTGTTTCGACTGCATCAAGGATGTGTTGATTAATGTAGTCTCTTGTTTCGACTGCATCAAGGATGTGTTGATTAATGTAGTCTCTTGTTTCGACTGCATCAATGATGTGTTGATATATGTAGTCTCTTGTTTCGACTGCATCAAGGATGTGTTGATTAATGTAGTCTCTTGTTTCGACTGCATCAATGATGTGTTGATATATGTAGTCTCTTGTTTCGACTGCATCAAGGATTTGTTGTTTAATGTAGTCTCTTGTTTCGACTGCATCAATGGTGTGTTGATAAATGTAGTCTCTTGTTTCGACTGCATCAAGGATTTGTTGATTAATGTAGTCTCTTGTTTCGACTGCATCAATGATTTGTTGATTAATGTAGTCTCTTGTTTCGACTGCATCAAGGATGTGTTGATTAATGTAGTCTCTTGTTTCGACTGCATCAATGGTGTGTTGATAAATGTAGTCTCTTGTTTCGACTGCATCAATGATGTGTTGATAAATGTAGTCTCTTGTTTCGACTGCATCATGGATTTGTTGATATATGTAGTCTCTTGTTTCGACTGCATCAAGGATGTGTTGGTTAATGTAGTCTCTTGTTTCGACTGCATCAACGCTGTGTTGATAAATGTAGTCTCTTGTTTTGACTGCATCAATGATGTGTTGATTAATGTAGTCTCTTGTTTCGACTGCATCAATGATGTGTTGATAAATGTAGTCTCTTGTTTCGACTGCATCAATGATGTGTTGATTAATGTAGTCTCTTGTTTCGACTGCATCAATGATGTGTTGATTAATGTAGTCTCTTGTTTCGACTGCATCAATGATGTGTTGATTAATGTAGTCTCTTGTTCGACTGCATCAAGGATGTGTTGATTAATGTAGTCTCTTGTTTCGACTGCATCAAGGATGTGTTGATTAATGTAGTCTCTTGTTTCGACTGCATCAATGTGTTGATAAATGTAGTAGCTTGTTTCGACTGCATCAAGGATTTGTTGTTTAATGTAGTCTCTTGTTTCGACTGCATCAATGGTGTGTTGATAAATGTAGTCTCTTGTTTCGACTGCATCAAGGATTTGTTGATTAATGTAGTCTCTTGTTTCGACTGCATCAATGATTTGTTGATTAATGTAGTCTCTTGTTTCGACTGCATCAAGGATGTGTTGATTAATGTAGTCTCTTGTTTCGACTGCATCAATGGTGTGTTGATAAATGTAGTCTCTTGTTTCGACTGCATCAATGATGTGTTGATAAATGTAGTCTCTTGTTTCGACTGCATCATGGATTTGTTGATATATGTAGTCTCTTGTTGCGACTGCATCAAGGATGTGTTGGTTAATGTAGTCTCTTGTTTCGACTGCATCAACGCTGTGTTGATAAATGTAGTCTCTTGTTTTGACTGCATCAATGATGTGTTGATTAATGTAGTCTCTTGTTTCGACTGCATCAATGATGTGTTGATAAATGTAGTCTCTTGTTTCGACTGCATCAATGATGTGTTGATTAATGTAGTCTCTTGTTTCGACTGCATCAATGATGTGTTGATTAATGTAGTCTCTTGTTTCGACTGCATCAATGATGTGTTGATTAATGTAGTCTCTTGTTCGACTGCATCAAGGATGTGTTGATTAATGTAGTCTCTTGTTTCGACTGCATCAAGGATGTGTTGATTAATGTAGTCTCTTGTTTCGACTGCATCAATGTGTTGATAAATGTAGTAGCTTGTTTCGACTGCATCAATGATGTGTTGATTAATGTAGTCTCTTGTTTCGACTGCATCAATGATGTGTTGATTAATGTAGTATCTTGTTTCGACTGCATCAAGGATGTGTTGATTAATGTAGTCTCTTGTTTCGACTGCATCAAGGATGTGTTGATTAATGTAGTCTCTTGTTTCGACTGCATCAATGATGTGTTGATATATGTAGTCTCTTGTTTCGACTGCATCAAGGATGTGTTGATTAATGTAGTCTCTTGTTTCGACTGCATCAAGGATTTGTTGATATATGTAGTCTCTTGTTTCGACTGCATCAAGGATCTGTTGTTTACTGTAGTCTCTTGTTTCGACTGCATCAATGATGTGTTGATAAATGTAGTCTCTTGTTTCGACTGCATCAAGGATGTGTTGATATATGTAGTCTCTTGTTTCGACTGCATCAAGGATTTGTTGATTAATGTAGTCTCTTGTTTCGATTGCATCAATGGTGTGTTGATAAATATAGTCTCTTGTTTCGACTGCATCAAGGATTTGTTGATTAATGTAGTCTCTTGTTTCGACTGCATCACTGATTTGTTGATTAATGTAGTCTCTTGTTTCGACTGCATCAAGGATGTGTTGATTAATGTAGTCTCTTGTTTCGACTGCATCAATGGTGTGTTGATAAATGTAGTCTCTTGTTTCGACTGCATCAATCTTGTTTCGACTGCATCAAGGATTTGTTGATAAATGTAGTCTCTTGTTTCGACTGCATCAAGGATTTGTTGATAACTGTAGTCTCTTGTTTCGACTGCATCAAGGATGTGTTGCTTATTCTAGTCTCTGTTTCGACAGCATCAATGATGTGTTGATAAATGTAGTCTCTTGTTTCGACTGCATCAATGATGTGTTGATTAATGTAGTCTCTTGTTTCGACTGCATCCAGGACATGTTGCTTATTGTAGTCTCTTGTTTCGACAGCATCAATGATGGGTTGATAAATGTAGTCTCTTGTTTCGACTGCATCAATGATGTGTTGATAAATGTAGTCTCTTGTTTCGACTGCATCAATGATGTGTTGATAAATGTAGTCTCTTGTTTCGACTGCATCAATGATGTGTTGATAAATGTAGTCTCTTGTTTCGACTGCATCATGGATTTGTTTATATGTAGTCTCTTGTTTCGACTGCATCAAGGATGTGTTGGTTAATGTAGCCTCTTGTTTCGACTGCATCAAGGATGTGTTGATAAATGTAGTCTCTTGTTTTGACTGCATCAATGATGTGTTGATTAATGTAATCTCTTGTTTTGACTGCATCAATGATGTGTTGATAAATGTAGTCTCTTGTTTCGACTGCATCAATGATGTGTTGATTAATGTAGTCTCTTGTTTCGACTGCATCAATGATTTGTTGATTAATGTAGTCTCTTGTTTCGACTGCACCAATGTTGTGTTGATTAATGTAGTCTCTTGTTTCGACTGCACCAATGATGTGTTGATTAATGTAGTCTCTTGTTTCGACTACATCAATGATGTGTTGATTAATGTAGTCTCTTGTTTCGACTGCATCAATGATGTGTTGATATATGTAGTCTCTTGTTTCGACTGCATCAAGGATGTGTTGATTAATGTAGTCTCTTGTTTCGACTGCATCAAGGATTTGTTGATTACTGTAGTCTCTTGTTTCGACTGCATCAAGGATGTGTTGATAAATGTAGTCTCTTGTTTCGACTGCATCAAGGATTTGTTGATAAATGTAGTCTCTTGTTTCGACCTGACCATAATCAAGGAGGTTTGTTGATATCATGCTAGCTCTAACTTGCTTTCGAGCCTGCAATCAATGTGAGTTGTGTTGATAATGTAGAACCTAACTCTGCTTTCGACTGCATCAATGATGTGTTGATAAATGTAGTCTCTTGTTTCGACTGCATCAAGGATGTGTTGATATATGTAGTCTCTTGTTTCGACTGCATCAAGGATGTGTTGATTAATGTAGTCTCTTGTTTCGACTGCATCACTGATGTGTTGATTAATGTAGTCTCTTGTTTCGACTACATCAATGATGTGTTGATTAATGTAGTCTCTTGTTTCGACTGCATCAATGGTGTGTTGATAAATGTAGTCTCTTTTTTCGACTGCATCGAGGATTTGATTAATTCAGTCAGTCTAATTTGGCGTATCTGCTTCTTCTGATTTGTGGCATGTTTGTTTAGACCTGAAAGGAACATATCTATGAACACATCTAAATAACCATCTGGGTTATCAAATACCGGGAGCATTGGCCATGGTTGCTCAGATAAATCACTGATAAATCTAGTGTCATCAAAATGTTGTTGAGGACCTTATGTGCAGGACTATTGACATATCTTATTGTTATATTTCGGGTTTTACGCATGCATCAGCACCATTTTGGGCTATATCGCCGGCGGACAGTTTACCTAACAACACCTTTCCTGGGCAGGCTCCAGCGGCTAACCAGTACTTGGGTGCACCAACCTCCGTAAGAGACTGCCAACTTGTTCATATAAATGAGACACGGGCTGAGCGGGGCTCGAACCCGTGACCATCAGTGATGATAGGTTACAGTGGTATACAAGTCAGCGACCTTAACCACTCGAACACGGAGGCGGACATATCTACAAGAAGCTTGTGTGTTCGAATACAATAGCTATGTGCCTTGGTTTGGATTAACAGTAAGTTAGGATTTTAATGAATAAACAGTCCATACCATATGATAGAATGTCAGGTTAACTTTGCATATTTTCGGACAACATTAATCGGATACGCTGTTCTGGACATGTCCGATATCTATGAATTCCAATTTCGCGAGCTTGTCCATTCGTGAATAATGGCGAAAATATAAACAATGCGAATAATACCGGATTTACAGTAGTCAGGAACATATGTTTAAAATTTATTTATTTTGCAACGATTGCGAAACAAGTTTTAACAATTTATATTAATCACTCTTGTTGGCGCGGATGGAAGCGTATATGTTGTCATTCGTGTGGGAGGAAGCCGGAGTACACGGAGAAAACCCACCTGTCCAATATGGCGACAACAATGGCGACCATGTCTTGTATTAGCTATTTTATACCTTAGACCCACACGTGGTACATATATATAACTATATATAAGTTTTCTTTCGTTCTAATCCCGTTCAGTCTATTGCTGTTAATTTATATGCAAAATGTTAATTCTGTTAACATGTAAAATACTGAAATAAATAACGTTTAAACTAAACGTGTGACCATTTAAGGCTAATGTTATGATCAACCGGAATTAGTGCAGCAATCTCGGTGTAGGGTCACCTATGAAATGTTTCTGCGAAATGTATTCGAACAATGTCTCGCAATAAGTTCTAAGTATCCAAACTTGTAGAGGATCACCCAAGGGACATTTTCTGCGAACTTATTTTGAAA
>CM026404.1:9963237-9986597 GCA_014843695.1 Archivesica marissinica | reverse complement strand
TATATACTGAGTCAAAAAAGAAACGATACCTGTGTTTATGTGTCTATAATTTCAACATTTATTAAGAATATTCTTTGAAAATACATAAGATGATAGTCCAACATGTTTGAAAGAGGAGCACATAAAGCATAATGAGCCTCCGAAACTGTCTGCTGCGTGATGACGTAATTCGTCGGACAGGGGTCTAATGGAGTTTTCACACAGACGTCAATACCGAGTATGGGCACCATTTGCGTCTCTCACTGCAATGCACCGCCGTCGCATCGAACGGAAGAGTGTCTGAATCTCTTGCTGGTCAATATTTGTCCACTCCTGACGCAAAACATCCCTCAGTTGGTTTAACGTTACCGGCTGACGTCGTCTGACGCGGCGGTCTAACGTATCCCACAAATGTTCTATGGGTGACAAGTCTGGTGACAAAGCAGGCCACGGCATGGTTTCAATATTGTTCTGCTCCAATAATGTGGTGGAAATCCGAGCAGTATGACACCTGGCGTTGTCCTGTTGAAACAGTGTGACGTTTCTGTTGGCGTTAAAGAACGGCACAACAACTGGCGCAAGGATCTCATCACAGTACCGCTGGGCGATTAGGTTCCCGTCCACCACTAACAGTTCAGTGCGACTGCCGAAGGTGATACCGCCCACACCATAACGCTTCCGCCCCCGAACAGATCGACCTGACGTACACATGCGTCGGCGTAACGTTCACCGCGTCTGCGATATACCCGCTCTCTGCCATCCGCTCGACGCAAACAGAACCGCGATACATCGCTAAACATCACCGAATTCCACTGTAACCGAGTCCAGCGAGCACGTTCCGTCGTCCATTCCCGCCGTACGTCACGGTGACGTCGTGTCAGGATGGGTCCAACGTATGGCCGATAGGCACGAATGACACGTTCACCGAGCCGGTTCCTGACTGTTTGTGCACTGATGCGATGTTGTCATCCCAGGAGTAACGGCAGCTGTGTGCGTAGCAGGTAGGAACCGGTCACGTAAATGTGACGTCCGAATGTGACAGTCCTGTTCACGCGTCGTCACACGTGGTCGACCAGATCTTGGACGGTCGTCCACCGATCCATGTGTTCGATAACGTCGAAGTAGACGTGTTATCGTGATCCGCGTAACCCCGAGTCGATTTGCGACGTCATGCTGACGTAAACCGCCGTCAATCATGCCAATGGCACGCATTCTCTGATTGCGGTTTAGCCTAGGCATTTTGTTAGAGGTAACAATGGGTATGTAAGGTGTTTTTCCTCGATGATAATGCAATACAAGTACAATAAACCGGTTTTCCGATTTGTACATGTGCAGGAAGTTGTCTTTGTTGAGGAGCACGTCCAAATCGGAAATTCGGCGTTCCAGAATTATCGGGTGTTTATTTACCTGTGTTTATGGTTGGCTGACGTTGCAATAAGATACCCGGTACTGATACGTAATAATATATTAAACCTTTCTATGGTTTTATCCGTTTTACGTCATGTTTAGTTTGGTATCGTTTCTTTTTTGACTCAGTATATATAATCAGGGAATATATATAATCAGGGAATATATATAATCAGGGAATATATATAATCAGGGAATATATATAATCAGGGAATAATCAGGGAATATATATAATCAGGGAATAATCAGGGAATATATATATATATAATCAGGGAATATATATGCTCAGATAATTTACATTCTCTTTATTTGCCAATGGCCAAATAGTAAAATAAAAACAAAAGAGCATATTTTGTTTTGGAAGCTAAAACTAACTATATCATATTACTACTGTACTTTCTCTGTCTGCATTTCTTGCCTCGGTAAACCATTTCCCGCCTATATACGTACAACACTGTTTCTATATTTCTTATCGCTTCAGTTAACAATTTCCACCAATATACGACACTGGTTCTGTGCATTTAAGGGTAAAGGGTTAAATACTATTATTTTCATTATGCATAATATACATTGTCATTTATAATTTAAGGTGTATCACAGGTTGAGAAGAAAGTTTGAAATTATTCGATCACTTTGACAGATCAAGCCTTGGAATATGTCGTCATATGGGTGGGGCACATTATGCTACATTGAAACAGCGAAATGTTTGTAAGGTAACAAGTGTGAATGAAATGTTGCCTATCATTCAAAAAGCAGAATTTCATTGATAAAAATGTAATTATTACTATTATTATCAGCCGACTTTATAATTACAGAGCATTGAAATATTATTCTCTCGATTTTGAATTTTCCATAAAGCTCTAGCAAATACTTGAAAATAGAGGAGATAGAACATTATGACGTCTGATGGAATGTTGGCAGAGAATGCAAAGGAACACAGAAATTCTGACTGGAATGATGGTTAATTTTTGTGTTTATCAAAGTTGGAATCAGTTCTTGTTCTGTCGACAGCTGTCCACTTGTCAAAAGTATTTTGTCATCAAAAAGTAAAATAATGATGAAAGTGGTGTTACAAAGTCGCTGTTATGAATGAAAAAGCATATATGCTTAAAAACTTGTATTTATTGAATATTGATAATGGTTATTTAAATATTTAACTGGATTTGTTATTCGTCTTTGCATAAGAAATATTACGGAATAAATTATTGATTTAAATTGAACGCTTAGAAGGTCACGCTCCTGGCCCGGCTTTCTTCTAGTAGACTTATGAAGCATGTTATAAGTGATAGTGATTCTTATAGTGATATGGCATTTTGCTGAGCAACGGTAAATGGCCCGATTAGCGCAGTGGTTAGCGCGCTCGCTTCTCGCCAATGCGACCGGGTTCGATCCTCAGGCCAGGAAGAATGTGAGATGGTACAGTGGTCGCCAGATCGGACACGTGGGTTTTCTCCGGATACTCCGGTTTATTCCCACATGAATGACGACATATACGCTTTCATCCGCGCCAACGAGAGTGATTAATATAAGTCTTTAGAAATTGCTTCGCAATCGTTGTAAAATAAATAAAGTTTAAACTAAATGGACATGGGGACTTTCAGCGATCATTGTTTGTTTGTCTTTTGGGGTTTAACCCTTTCAACCCCACAGGCCTCTAAATAGGCTTATGAAAAGTGTAGATCCAGATGAGCCGGCTCGTGATGAGCCGTCTCATCAGGATCTGCACTTTTTTGCCAGTAATAATTATTACTATTTTTAGATAAAATTACCCATTTTGATAAATGAACTGGTCCAAAGGTAATGTTCTTATTAATTTATTGGTCTGAAAATATCACGCACCAGTCCATGTCAGTTACTTGGGGATGAATGGGTTAAAGATGTACAATGTTAGGCTATATGGCGACTCTCCAGCTATTATTGGTGGAAGACCCCTGGAGCAACTTCGAGCAGTATTTCAGGCACGGACGGACACCCGTATAACTCCACTGACATTTAGCGAGCAATATTGATATCTTCCTCACATGAAAACATTAGACACCCCCAGTGGGATTTGAACCCTACAGCGGTGAGGGGCAAGTCATTTGAAGTCTATGACCGTAACCACTCAACCACGGTGGCCCATTTCATTTGAAGTCAATGACAGTAACCAATCAATCACTTTTTTGTTTCAGTTACAAAATTTAAAAAAAATACATTAATGAATTGTCGTCTGCTACACTTATTTGACCTATTGATTTTATAACTTTTATTTTACCCAGTATGCAAAGAGTAAAACTTTGCAGTGCCTACTATACATTTCCTCTATGCAACATGCTACACAGATAGCCTGATAGAATAATTGTTATTCTTGTGAACAGCCGATCAAGCATAACATAGAAATCTATGTAAGGCATTTACTGTGAGTTGAAGTTATTTCAGTTGATAATTTGTGTTTCGTTGTATCAACGTTTCATTATATCAACATTTCGTTGTATCAACAGGTGTAGGTTACTAAGTGCATAAAGGGAGATAATGCACAACAGGAGTAGGTGAACAAGTGCATAAAGGGAGATAATGTACTACAGGAGTAGGTGAACAAGTACATAAAGGGAGATAATGTACTACAGGAGTAGGTGAACAAGTGCATAAAGAGAGATAATGTACTACAGGAGTAGGTAAACAAGTGCATAAAGGGAGATAATGTACTACATGAGTAGGTAAACAAGTGCATAAAGGGAGATAATGTACTACAGGAGTAGGTGAACAAGTGCATACAGAGAGATAATGTACTACAGGAGTAGGTGAACAAGTGCATAAAGGGAGATAATGTACTACAGGAGTAGGTAAACAAGTGCATAACGGGAGATAATGTACTACAGGAGTAGGTAAACAAGTGAATAAAGGGAGATAATGTACTACAGGAGTAGGTGAACAAGTGAATAAAGGGAGATAATGTACTACAGGAGTAGGTAAACAAGTGCATAAAGGGAGATAATGTACTACAGGAGTAGGTAAACAAGTGAATAAAGGGAGATAATGTACTACAGGAGTAGGTAAACAAGTGCATAACGGGAGATAATGTACTACAGGAGTAGGTAAACAAGTGTATACAGAGAGATAATGTACTACATGAGTAGGTAAACAAGTGCATACAGGGAGATAATGTACTACAGGAGTAGGTAAACAAGTACATAAAGGGAGATAATGTACTACAGGAGTAGGTAAACAAGTGAATAAAGGGAGATAATGTACTACAGGAGTAGGTGAACAAGTGTATAAAGAGAGATAATGTACTACAGGAGTAGGTGAACAAGTGCATAAAGAGAGATAATGTACTACAGGAGTAGGTAAACAAGTGCATAAAGGGAGATAATGTACTACATGAGTAGGTAAACAAGTGCATACAGGGAGATAATGTACTACAGGAGTAGGTAAACAAGTACATAAAGGGAGATAATGTACTACATGAGTAGGTAAACAAGTGCATAAAGGGAGATAATGTACTACAGGAGTAGGTAAACAAGTGCATAAAGGGAGATAATGTACTACAGGAGTAGGTAAACAAGTGAATAAAGGGAGATAATGTACTACAGGAGTAGGTGAACAAGTGTATAAAGAGAGATAATGTACTACAGGAGTAGGTGAACAAGTGCATAAAGAGAGATAATGTACTACAGGAGTAGGTAAACAAGTGCATAAAGGGAGATAATGTACTACATGAGTAGGTAAACAAGTGCATACAGGGAGATAATGTACTACAGGAGTAGGTAAACAAGTACATAAAGGGAGATAATGTACTACATGAGTAGGTAAACAAGTGCATAAAGGGAGATAATGTACTACAGGAGTAGGTAAACAAGTGCATAAAGGGAGATAATGTACTACAGGAGTAGGTAAACAAGTGAATAAAGGGAGATAATGTACTACAGGAGTAGGTAAACAAGTGCATAAAGAGAGATAATGTACTACAGGAGTAGGTGAACAAGTGTATAAAGGGAGATAATGCACTACAGGAGTAGGTAAACAAGTACATAAAGGGAGATAATGTACTACAGGAGTAGGTAAACAAGTGCATACAGGGAGATAATGTACTACAGGAGTAGGTGAACAAGTGCATAAAAGGAGATAATGTACTACAGGAGTAGGTAAACAAGTGCATAAAGGGAGATAATGTACTACAGGAGTAGGTAAACAAGTGCATAAAGGGAGATAATGTACTACAGGAGTAGGTAAACAAGTGCATAAAGGGAGATAATGTACTACAGGAGTAGGTAAACAAGTGCATAAAGGGAGATAATGTACTACAGGAGTAGGTGAACACGTGCATACAGAGAGATAATGTACTACAGGAGTAGGTGAACAAGTGCATAAAGAGAGATAATGTACTACAGGAGTAGGTAAACAAGTGCATAAAGGGAGATAATGTACTACAGGAGTAGGTAAACAAGTGCATAAAGGGAGATAATGTACTACAGGAGTAAGCAAACAAGTACATAAAGGGAGATAATGTACTACAGGAGTAGGTAAACAAGTACATAAAGGGAGATAATGTACTACAGGAGTAGGTAAACAAGTGCATAAAGGGAGATAATGTACTACAGGAGTAGGTAAACAAGTACATAAAGGGAGATAATGTACTACAGGAGTAGGTAAACAAGTGCATAAAGGGAGATAATGTACTACAGGAGTAGGTAAACAAGTACATAAAGGGAGATAATGTACTACAGGAGTAGGTAAACAAGTGCATAAAGGGAGATAATGTACTACAGGAGTAGGTAAACAAGTACATAAAGGGAGATAATGTACTACAGGAGTAGGTAAACAAGTGCATAAAGGGAGATAATGTACTACAGGAGTAGGTAAACAAGTACATAAAGGGAGATAATGTACTACAGGAGTAGGTAAACAAGTGCATAAAGGGAGATAATGTACTACAGGAGTAGGTAAACAAGTACATAAAGGGAGATAATGTACTACAGGAGTAGGTAAACAAGTGCATAAAGGGAGATAATGTACTACAGGAGTAGGTAAACAAGTACATAAAGGGAGATCATGTACTACAGGAGTAGGTAAACAAGTGCATAAAGGGAGATAATGTACTACAGGAGTAGGTGAACAAGTGCACAAAGAGAGATAATGTACTACAGGAGTAGGTGAACAAGTGTATAAAGGGAGATAATGTACAATAGGTGTCAATAAGGTTAACAAGTGTATGAAAGGGAGATAATTGACAACATGAGTAAATAAAACAGATGTACCTTGTTGAATTCATTCTATTGCTCCATTTATTTCTGTATATATATAAATATAATTGATTACAGATGGATCTGTAGTCCAGTGGTAACACACTGGACTGGTAATCCAGGGAGCGCAGGTTCGATCCCCCGTCTGACCCTAATAAAATTAAGTCTTTCAGATGGGACGTGCTTTACATGTCGGTGCTTTACACTGTGCACGTAAAAGAACAAGAGGCGTCGCTCATATGGGCAACCGGTAGCGATGATAAATAAATGTAAAACACACAAAGGCGGGCGTAAAAATCAATTGTCCAAATTTACTATATTCACATATAATTTTCGGTGACCGATCAATTATCACAGTTGATATATTCACGATTTCACCGCTATAGACTTGTTCACGCATCCGAATGATCATAACTTACAGATGCTCTATGAAATAATACAATTTATCAAGGGCTTGTGTATGCGTGATTTCTGCAAATAATTTTAACGTCTACAAAGTGCCTATTTCATATTATACAATAAAAGTGATGTTATTATGTTATATTTCGGGTTTTACGCCTGCATCAGCACCATTTCGGGCTATATCGCCGGTGGACAGTTTACCTAACAACACCTTTTCTGGGCAGGCTCCAGCGGTTAACCAGTACTTGGGTGCACCAACCTCCGTAAGAAACTGCCAACTTTTTCATATAAATGAGACACGGCCTGAGCGGGGCTCGAACCCGTAACCATCAGTGATGATAGGTTACAGTGGTATACAAGTCAGCGACCGTAACCACTCGACCACGGAGGCGGTCTATATAATAAAAGTACAATAATTCAATGGTTTATTTGTATAATAATATTAAAGAGTAGCAATAATGTTTAATAGAAGTCTTCATATTTCAGTGAAAAAGATTTGTATCTTCAAAATTGCTATTAACATAACAGCTCATTCTAGAGGGTGACATGGGTGAAGTAATCTCCCTTGGGACCCTGACTTTGCCCCTAGGGGAACCACTTCTTCCATTTATTATTTTCCGACAAAATATTGTCCAGTAAGATATACTGACTGACCATTTTAAAGCACTCGTATTCAAATATTGTATTTAATGGTCATATTGTGTATTTTAACCCTATTATGATATTTATGAAATAATACCATTAGATGATGCAACCACTCTTTCTCACTTCTCCCAAAAATTTGGGTCTAGCTGGAGCCCTGCATGACATATTATGTATAGGATATAAGCCGAAAACTATCCAATATGTAAAATACAGTACTGTGTGAGGCGCTTAGCGCCGAAGACAGTACCAATATTTTACATATTGGATCCGTTTGAGACTTATATCTTACTTAAAACACACATTTATACAACAAGATCCTACTAAATAAAATTATTCATTTTGTATATTTACGAGTAGTATTTAATATAATACGCTGGCCTTTTTACACCAGTCCAATATTAATAATAATGGACTGCAAGTACAAAGGTGTGATGTCACGACCCTGATTTCAGTTGGTATATGAAGTCTCTTTACGACAACAGATATAAAAAATATACTACCATCTGCACATACATTGCTAGTCACATGTCATGAAATATGTCTTTGCTACAATTATGGCCATTATAAAATGGTTTTAGGCAAAATCTGTATAAATCAAATATTTTATCATATTTTTTTCAATGTGTAAAATGCACAAAAATGCACATCAGAAGACTAAGCTATTGTAGCTGGGAGCAATGAAGAAGGTAGTGAATATATGTGTGAGTGAGTGGTAGTGGCTAGTTTGTCAGAGTAGATGACTATAACTGGCAGCCTTTGGTGATGTAGCACACTTATTTAACATCTTCAAAGAGTAAAAGTGAAATGTACAGGTGCATGCACACCCATTACTGTCAATAACTCTGAAAGAATGAAAAATATGATAAATCGTAATTAGATCATATTTCATATTATTTTTTCAATGAAGTAATTGTTTTTGGAGGTATGATAAATGATAATGTGAAAAAACATGACATATTTTTCAATAATTCTTGTTCTAGATTGTCTAAGATGAATAAAACTTGCAGAAATGATGTGGAGAGGTGTGAGGCACACCTGTACATCAAAGAGAAGGAGGCGTAACAGTATTAGGGTACGACAGCAAAGATGTTGCTCATCAACAGAAAAATAAGATAAATGTATCGAAAATGTACATATACGAAGAGGCCATATGCGTGCAAATAGATCTATGTCGGAGAAATGCTTGCGGACATCTATCATCTTATATGACACATATTCATGAAATATTTGCGCTAGCGCCGCAGCGGTAGCAATAGTAACTGTCAATTAGAACACGAACTATTCGAACAAAACATGTCAGAACTCGTATAAAAGTAATCAACATGTTTTACACGAAATGAATAACCGTGTACAGATGTTAATATATCATAGTTAAATATAAGAAAATCAATAAATATGTTTCATATATATGTGTTTTGGTGGCATTAACTGCTCATGCTATGAATCTGTGATGGCGTTATTTGATATTTACTTCTTAGCTGTTGTTTTTTGGTCAATATAAATGAAACAAACCGTATCGGAGGCGTGGTGGTGTCAACATGTTAGTATTTAAGATTTTTTTTTTAATTTTCAGCATAATGTTAATTATTTTAGATAGGGATTTTAGCCTTTCAAACACAAACAAACAATCTGTTATCTATAAACAAGAGAATATAACCGCTATTCAAACATAATACACCCAGAATACGCTCACACTCAACATTCAATACCAGGAATATGAGCACATCACAAAATAAACCTTATGTATTAATTATATTTAACACAGTATATTGACTTTATGTATTAATTACATTTAAAACAAAATATTGACCTTATGTATTAATTACATTTAACACAGAATATTGACCTTATGTATTAATTACATTTAACACAGAATATTGACCTTATGTATTAATTACATTTAACACAGAATATTGACCGTATGTATTAATTACATTTAACACAGACAGTTAATATTCTGTAGTAGTCATATCACACATACTATTAACCTTATACCCGAGTTATATAACACACACTGTTAACCTTATGTACTATTTATACAACATAGACTGTTAACCTTCTGTACAATTATATAACACACACTGTTAACCTTCTGCATGAGTTTTATAACACAGAATGTTTACCTTCTGCATGAGTTGCACAACATAGACTGTTAACCGTCTGTACAATTATATAACACATACTGTTAACATTCTGCATGAGTTTTATAACTCATGTTAACCTTCAGTACTAGTTATACATCTCATATTGTTATCCCTCTGCACTAGTTATATAACACACACTGTTAACCTTCTGCATGAGTATATAACACATACTCTTAACCTTCTGCATGAGTTGCATAACACACACTGTTAACCTTCTGCATGAGTTGTATAACACACACTGTTAACCTGCTGCATTAGTTATATAACACACACTGTTAACCTTCTGCATTAGTTATATAACACACACTGTTAACCTTCTGCATTAGTTGTATAACACAGACTGTTAACCTTCTGCATTAGTTATATAACACACACTGTTAACCTTCTGCATGAGTTGTATAACACAGACTGTTTACCTTCTGCATGAGTTGCACAACATAGACTGTTAACCGTCTGTACAATTATATAACACATACTGTTAACATTCTGCATGAGTTTTATAACTCAGACTGTTAACCTTCAGTACTAGTTATACATCTCATATTGTTATCCCTCTGCACTAGTTATATAACACACACTGTTAACCTTCTGCATGAGTATATAACACATACTCTTAACCTTCTGCATGAGTTGCATAACACACACTGTTAACCTTCTGCATGAGTTGTATAACACACACTGTTAACCTGCTGCATTAGTTATATAACACACACTGTTAACCTTCTGCATTAGTTATATAACACACACTGTTAACCTTCTGCATTAGTTGTATAACACTGTTAACCTTCTGCATTAGTTATATAACACACACTGTTAACCTGCTGCATTAGTTATATAACACACACTGTTAACCTTCTGCATTAGTTATATAACACACACTGTTAACCTTCTGCATGAGTTATATAACACATACTGTTAACCTTCTGCATGAGTTGCATAACACACACTGTTAACCTTCTGCATGAGTTATATAACACACTGTTAACCTTCTGTACTAGTTCTACAACACAGACTCTGAAACTCTATACAACTTATAAAACATCTACAGATACAGAATATCTACTTTGCTTTCAATAACCTGCTCTGTTGTCTTTTCATGTCTGGAATTTCCAGGAAAACAAATCTAGTATATAAATTAAGTTGATCCTGGTGAGAAACTAAAAAAACGATGAAATTTCCATAAATCTTACAGGTGTTGTGTTCAAATAAGACATATTTCACGCAAAGCTGCTTCATTCCTGGGTAGGAAAGCCAGAATCCAGCATCAAGGAATGCCTCATTCCTGGGTAGGGAAGCCAGAAACCAGCTTTGAGGAATGTGACCAGGTGTGTATCCTTCAGAAATACAATCGATAAGTGTTTAACCCTGCAATCAATAATGCATCTTCTACCTCAAACAGATCTACCCACATCGCCACAATGAAACAAGTCTCCCTAATCTTGGTTTATCAGGTATGAAGCCAACTCTATTTCTGGCACTAATTCATAAACTTAATTGATATTAGGCAATTAAGAACTGTGAAATGAAAGGTAATGATAAAGTATATCAGGATAAGGCTGTGAAGATCAGTAAGCTAATATATAACTCTAACATAATTTACTTTCTACAAGACAGATATAAGGTAGATCATAGACTGATTCATAAACATGCAATTTACTGAGCAAAAGTATGAAAGCAAACACCTACAAACTCAAGCTCACTCTATGCAACCCGATACAACAAATTCTATTTCCTCGGAACACTCTATGCAACCCAATACAACAAGTTCTCTTTCCTCGGAACACTCTATACAACCCGATACAACAAATTCTCTTTCCTCGGAACACTCTATGCAACCCGATACAACAAGTTCTCGTTCCTCGGAACACTCTATGCAACCCGATACAACAAATTCTCTTTACTCAGAACACTCTATACAAACCGATACAACAAATTCTCTTTACTCAGAACACTCTATACAAACCGATACAACAAATTCTCTTTACTCAGAACACTCTATGCAACCCGATACAACAAATTCTCTTTACTCAGAACACTCTATACAAACCGATACAACAAATTCTCTTTACTCAGAACACTCTATACAAACCGATACAACAAATTCTCTTTACTCAGAACACTCTATACAAACCGATACAACAAATTCTCTTTACTCAGAACACTCTATACAAACCGATACAACAAATTCTCTTTACTCAGAACACTCTATACAACCCGATACAACAAATTCTCTTTACTCAGAACACTCTATGCAACCCATGTATGTGTGTATAGTAATGAGATCACAGGTGTTTGCGTCTAGCTGTAGCCGTTAATATTGTGTCCTTAGGCAATGAACTTAAACATTGCCTCTTCTCTCTCCCTCATGGCAATGAATTCCACCAGGAAAGAGGTCTCAAGAGCGATTAATATAATATTGCAAAAACTTGTTTCGCAATCAAACTAAAATAAATTTGCATAAACTAGTAATCATATCACACTGCGAGTAAACTCACAGAGACAGTAATCACTAGAGATGATGATGTTGATGATGATCATGAGGATGATGATGAGGATGATGTTGATGTTGATGATGAGGATGATGTAGGAAACATGAAAATCACTAGAACTGCAACAGTGCAGTTGCTATTCAGTTGTTTTGATGGATGTTCATGATATGTACAAACATGTTGTGTGTTTATACAACAGAGGTCATGATCCATGGTACAAACATGTTGTGTGTTTATACAACAGAGGTCATGATCCATGGTACAAACATGTTGTGTGTTTATACAACAGAGGTCATGATCCATGGTACAAACATGGTGTGTGTTTATACAACAGAGGTCATGATCCATGGTACAAACATGGTGTGTGTTTATACAACAGAGTTCATGATCCATGGTACAAATATGTTGTGTGTTTATACAACAGAGTTCATGATCCATGGTACAAACATGGTGTGTGTTTATACAACAGAGTTCATGATCCATGGTACAAACATGTTGTGTGTTTATACAACAGAGTTCATGATCCATGGTACAAACATGTTGTGTGTTTATACAACAGAGGTCATGATCCATGGTACAAACATGTTGTGTGTTTATACAACAGAGTTCATGATCCATGGTACAAACATGTTGTGTGTTTATACAACAGAGTTCATGATCCATGGTACAAACATGTTGTGTGTTTATACAACAGAGTTCATGATCCATGGTACAAACATGTTGTGTGTTTATACAACAGAGTTCATGATCCGTGGTACAAACAGGTTGTGTGTTTATACAACAGAGGTCATGATCTGTGGTACAGACATGTTGTGTGTTTATACAACAGAGTTCATGATCCGTGGTACAAGCATGTTGTGTGTTTATACAACAGAGGTCAAGATCTATGGTTAAAACATGTTGTGTGTTTATACAACAGAGTTCATGATCCATGTTGTGTGTTTATACAACAGAGTAGGAAAATCAATAAAAATGACTGAACACGAGTTTTTTTAGCGGTTTCCATCGATTTTCGTGTCCCTTGTTTCAATATTTCACAGTAAAAACAATTTGTTGCATCGAGAAGCAGAGGGTGATTAGGCAAACGGTACACGTGACACCAAGGTGATCGTCTTCTATAACAATGACGCTAAATAATAAATAATGCACCTCTCGCATCGTACTTGACAAAAGTTGGAATTAATGTATAATTAATTAATAATTTATAATGGCAATTTAGAACCAAATTAATCACCTACATATATTAAATGTTATTATTCACCATGTTTCAATTTATATAATAATTTGCATATTTTTATTTCTACGCCAAAAAAAAAAAACAGTAATGAAAAACAGCATTTTAGCGACAAAAAGGAAATCATTTCTCAGTACGATATATTTATCCTTAAAATCATGTATATCATGATGGTTTTGATAAAGCTGGCATTTTGACGGGCAGCTTTCATAGGTGTACCATTAAAAACTCATTGCCTTAATTATGCCCAGGTAGGTGGCGCAGGTGTAGATTATCTCTTATGAAGGCATGTATAGTCGACATGTAGGTAAATTGCCTTTCCTACCTACGTACAATCTTTTGAAGTGTGTTTTTTAAATATAAAATACATTAATTTTACTAACAGTTAGACAACTATTGCACTTGAAACTGTTCTTCATAAATATAGAATATATACAAATGACACCGTAAACACTAGTCAGAGTTTCTTAAAGCGACACTAAATCAGTGAAAGATGAAAATTTCTACAGAATGTAATTTCTTATTATATTACAGTCAAACCTGTCTAAGCAGCCAGCCAAGGGAATCACAGAAAGTGGCTGCTTAGCACAGGTGGCTGTTTAATAGAGGTCACCTGTATAACAAAACACCATATTGGGAATCTGGAAACTGGCTGCTTAATACAGGTTGGTTGCTTAATAGAGGTGACCACTAACACAGATTTTACTGTATATTGTATAATTTGTTTATAAATATTTGCCACCTAATCCGACTATTTCAGCTAATAAACAAATGTTATGCGTATATATATATACGACGTTTCTGTGTGTGTTTTACGTTTATTTATCGTCGCTACCGGTTGCCCATATGAGCGACGCTTCCTGAAGAGATTAGTCATTTTAGAGTTTTGGAGGATAGAGCAATGATACAGAGAGACCCATTCCAGAGTCTCCTCTGGTTCTTTTACGTGCACAATGTAAAGCACCGACACGAGACCTCGGTTTAACGTCCCATCTGAAGGACTGTAAATTTTATTAGGGTCAGATGGGGGATCGAACCTGCGATCCCTGGATTACCAGTTCAACGTGTTTAACCACTGGATTACAGATCTGTCTGTTATACGACATTTGATGACATTTTTAACATTTATTTTATAGAAACAAGTTCTAAGTAAAGATGTGTTATCAATGATCACAAAGAGTGTTCATGTACATTTTCTGTTATATCTCCACACTCTTACACCTGCACATAATTATTTTGGAAGTAACCTCAAGTAACCTACATCTAACCGGTAATATCGCAAGATTACCTCCCCTGCATAGTAGGATTGAGCAATAAGCAAATGTCCCTTCCAGGTCGTGATAACCGATTAACCGGTAATATCTTAAGATTACCTCCCCTGCATAGTAGGATTGAGCATAAGCAAATGTCCCTTCCAGGTCGTGATAACCGATTAACCGGTAATATCTCAAGATTACCTCCCCTGCATAGTAGGATTGAGCAATAAGCAAATGTCCCTTCCAGGTCGTGATAACCGATTAACCGGTAATATCACAAGATTACCTCCCCTGCATAGTAGGATTGAGCAATAAGCAAATGTCCCTTCCAGGTTGTGATAACCGCTTAACTGGTAATATCTTAAGATTACCTCCCCTGCATAGTAGGTTTGAGCAATAAGCAAATGTCCCTTCCAGGTCGTGATAACCGATTAACCGGTAATATCTTAAGATTACCTCCCCTGCATAGTAGGATTGAGCATAAGCAAATGTCCCTTCCAGGTCGTGATAACCGATTAACCGGTAATATCTCAAGATTACCTCCTCTGCATAGTAGGATTGAGCAATAAGCAAATGTCCCTTCCAGGTCGTGATAACCGATTAACCGGTAATATCTCAAGATTATCTCCCCTGCATAGTAGGATTGAGCATAAGCAAATGTCCCTTCCAGGTCGTGTAACCGATTAACGGTAATATCTCAAGATTACCTCCCCTGCATAGTAGGATTGAGCATAAGCAAATGTCCCTTCCAGGTCGTGATAACCGTTAACCGGTAATATCTCAAGATTACCTCCCCTGCATAGTAGGATTGAGCAATAAGCAAATGTCCTTCCAGGTCGTGATAACCAATTAACCGGTAATATCTCAAGATTACCTCCCCTGCATAGTAGGATTGAGCAATAAGCAAATGTCCCTTCCAGGTCGTGATAACCGTTTAACCGGTAATATCTCAAGATTACCTCCCCTGCATAGTAGGATTGAGCAATAAGCAAATGTCCCTTCCAGGTCGTGATAACCGATTAACCGGTAATATCTCAAGATTACCTCCCCTGCATAGTAGGATTGAGCAATAAGCAAATGTCCCTTCCAGGTCGTGATAACCGCTTAACCGGTAATATCTCAAGATTACCTCCCCTGCATAGTAGGATTGAGCAATAAGCAATTACTACTTTCATGCTTGCTTAATTCGTAGAGGGCATAAAGTTTTTTTTCCTGATGAAAATTAATTATTTAAATGATTATGGAGGAATGTGTAGTAGTAATACTGTATTATATATATACGTGAAAACTTGCATGTTTTTGATTGTTGTGATGTTTAAACTTTATATATTTTACAATGATTTTGCGAAGCAAGTTTTAAAAACTTAATCACTCTATATGTGGTCATTCGATTGGGAGATGTACCGAGAGAAAACCACCTGTTCGAGCTGGCGACCACCCACATACTTCCCGGTCCGAGGATCGAACCCGGGTTGCATTGGTGAGAAGCAAGCGCACTAACTAAAATGTTTCTTTCGGAAATCGGTATATTTGTTTTCCCGATCGCGGCACGTGGGATGAATTCTGGAGACTCACGCCAATATCGGGAGAGATCACATGTGTGTGTCACAATAGATACAAAAATGGCGGCCGCCTGTATCGCTGTCGTCTCATAAATTTTATTAGTTTTAAACTGGTGCACAAAATTCGGTTTGGGGTTAATAATTATTTTGAAAACATTTCTGAAAAGACGTGCTTAATCAACTGCAGGCCAAGAAAATGATGTCGAGGTTTTTCCTTTAAAGAAATTCTATGAAATTTGTTACGATGAAGAAAATGTTTTTTAATTTGTTACGATGAACAATTTGACACAGCGATCTGGTAATGTAAATTTTATTCAAATTAATTGAAATTGTGAATATAGTGGAGTGTAAACAAAATATTTGATGTTAAATAACGTCTGTTTTGAGATGAATATTAATAATATTAACCCTTTCAACCCCACAGGCCTCTAAATAGGCTTATGAAAAGTGTAGATCCAGATGAGCCGGCTCGTAATGAGCCGTCTCATCAGGATCTGCACTTTTTTGCCAGTAATAATTATTACTATTTTTAGATAAAATTACCCATTTTGATAAATGAACTGGTCCAAATGTAATTTTCTTATTAATTTATTGGTCTAAAAATAGCATGCACTAATCCATGTCAGTTACTTGGTGTTGAATGGGTTAATAATAGGGTACTCAATGTATGTATGCAATTATATGTATTAATAGGATGGTTGATGAAGTTTGTTTTATAAACAATGACTTTCATGTATCTGACCAAAATAATTATACGTTAATTACATGATCATCTCATGGCATATCACATTAGAAGATATGTTTTTTTATAAATTTTTGAAGCTACTTTCAGGTTACCACCTTTATTTTCATACATAGATAGCATGCATACAGTAAAGTGTTTCTTTATTATAGTGTTACCCCTATTTCCATTTCTGACATATGAGACACCTCTTCTTATGAACATCAGTACTTCCCGAATCCTATGCTTGTATGCCAGACGCCAGGTTGGTAGGCAATCGGTAACCATTATTTAACTAGCTGGCGGCTCACCAACCGGCCATATCAGAACAAACCCCTGACGAGATTCGAACCTTCGACCTCCCGCTCCATAGGCGGACGCCTTAACCAATGGGCCACGGAGACGGTGCAATTGACGGAACATACATTTACAGTCTACATCCGTTATGTCGAATTCCGTCGGACCTAACAAAATACTTCGACATAACTGAAGTTTGACATAACGCAAAAATTCTATATAAATGTAGCCAGTTATATGTAAAATGATAGCGTCTGAAACGATTTTGATCTGATTTCGAGATAACCGGAGAATTCGACATAACCGACTTTGACATAATGGATGTAGACTGTATATATTAATATTATACATATATTATATATACATAATTTGATATCACATATTGCTAAGCATTGCATGTATTATCAGTTATTTGATTTGTATGTATATAATATTATTTTATGTATTACTATTTTTAGGTGAGAATAATGTAAATTGACAGAAAAAGCACCAACAATTCTTAACATAGTGATAAATGGAATGGGTCTCTGTCTGTATCATTGCACTATCCTCCACACATCTAAAATGACTAATTGCTTCAGGATGCGTCGCTCATATGGGCAACCGGTAGCGACGATAAATAAACGTAAAACACAAATAGTAATGTAATTTTGACAAAAGGTTGTCTCACTGTCCGTGGGCCACCCACTTGTAATCCATAAATTATCGTGCTACCACAGAAGAATCTGGTCACCAACATCCACCGCAGTATGATAACATGTCATTTTAATGAATGACCTACGACTCAAATATTCATTCTTATTAAACCCAATATCTGAGGCACAAGTAATTAATGCCTAGACTATCATTCACATTTGTATGAAAAATTACAAAGGGTGAGACACATTTGATTCGTTTCATTAATTTCGATATCTCTGTTTCATACTTAGCTTGACAAATACAGCGATTGAATACATTGACAACTAGAGAAAAGCACCCGGAGAGATGCAATCCCCCGTCTGCGTAGTTACCACAGACTGTGGAAAGGATAAGTCGAGAAGTGGATAGATTTTTATGAAAACTTTCTGGGTATATGTATATGAGTTGATGTAAGAGGAGACGAGTCGATTCTGGGAGTAATCGGTCAAGGCATATTGTCAGGACGGTCAGCCAAGTGTCCACTGCCATTGATTTGTGGGTATATTGAGGGTTGATGTAAGAGGAAGTGAGTCGATTCTGGGAGTAATCGGTCAAGGCATGTTGTCAGGAAAGTCAGCCAAGTGTCCACCGCTGTTGATTTGTGGGTATATAGAGGGTTGATGTAAGAGGAGGTGCGTCAATTCTGGGAGTAATCGGTCAAGGCATGTTGTCAGGATGGTCAGCCAAGTGTCCACTCCCGTCGATTGTGGGTATATAGAAGGTTGATGTAAGAGGAGGTGCGTCAATTCTGGGAGTAATCGGTCACGGCATGTTGTCAGGACGGTCAGCCAAGTGTCCACTCCCGTTGATTTGTGGGTATATAGAGGGTTGATGTAAGAGGAGGTGCGTCAATTCTGGGAGTAATCGGTCAGGGCATGTTGTCAGGACGGTCAGCCAAGTGTCCACTCCCGTTGATTTGTGGGTATATAGAAGGTTGATGTAAGAGGAGGTGCGTCAATTCTGGGAGTAATCGGTCAAGGCATGTTGTCAGGACGGTCAGCCAAGTGTCCACTCCCGTTGATTTGTGGGTATATAGAAGGTTGATGTAAGAGGAGGTGCGTCAATTCTGGGAGTAATCGGTCACGGCATGTTGTCAGGACGGTCAGCCAAGTGTCCACTCCCGTTGACTTCTATAGCAAATTGGACACATTGCTGACCTCCCTGCCCACACAACATAACGGACATATTAAATGCAGTATCTGCGCGTGCAAAGCAATTCAATAGCAAGAGGATAGTTGTTTATTTCAGGGAATGATGGAACTAAATTTCCCAGAATAAACATTGAAAGCAATATTATCAGGAGTCATGTTAGCCATGAGTGATAAAAATAGCTTTTTTAAAGGGCCCTAAGGAAGATTAGTTCAGAACTAATTAGTTACCCTCTATAAATAAAGAAATCTATCTTCTATGTTCATGAGTGAAATATTATTCGATCATTCACTTAAACGAACAATTGTTCCTTTTATTTTAGGCAGAAAAGTGTTAATATGATAGAAAACGATGCAAGCATGAGGTAAATGGCGTTAAAACGGCGTGTAAGACTACCACAAATGATATCATTAATGACATCACCGACAGCATGAATCCGAAATAGTTTGCGTTGACATCATTGCAACATGCAGCGGCTAGGTACCACACATGCAAACAAGTGAGATATAAGATGTGTTATTCCACTGCTTTCAACCAGTGAAATAACACATTTTATTTCACCAGTGAAATAACACATTTTATTTCACCAGTGAAATAACACATTTTATTTCTCTGATAAATTTCAATAGTACATTTGAAAGCATAAATAAAAACCCAAAAACAAAAACCCTTTATTTGAAATGGGACATATATAACCCTTTATTTGAAATGGGACATATATAACCCTTTATTTGAAATGGGACATATATAACCCTTTATTTGAAATGGGACATATATAACCCTTTATTCTATAAATATATATATATCAGCAACAGTGATTTATAGATTGTGAGATATAATACTGGAGTAAATTAATTGTTATACCTTGGCCTAACTTTCCTCTACCAGTGTAGCAGTGAATAGTATTTTCGCATATTTATTTAAGCTATGACTTCGCATTTAAGGATTATAAACATACATTCATGTATTCTGGAGAGAGAAAAAACCTCAGTCAATCTACACCAGTACAATTAATATTGTAACATACAAGGTCAACCACAATGGACAAGGAGTCTGACCGCAGATATAATGGATGACTCTAATACAACGGGAGAACAAAATACACAAATAGGAGAAGACCACTAACATAAGCTTCACCTTTCCGATCTTAAAATCCTTTTCTCTTTATTTGATAGTTTATCTATCATCACCCATTGGTTAATCGGGGCAACGCCTACTGAAGTATATTAGTCATAGTCTTTTTTAAGTATAGCGCAATACTCAAAAGCGTCCCTGAATCTTTTATATTCCCAGTGCATAGCACCGATACATGAGATCTTGGTATATATTCCCGGTGCATAGCACCGATACATGAGATCTTGGTATATAGTCCCATCGGATGTAGTTAATATAGATACATAAGATCTTGGTATATAGTCCCATCGGATGTAGTTAATATAGATACATGAGATCTTAGTATATAGTCCCATCGGATGTATGTAATATAGATACATAAGATCTTGGTATATAGTCCCATCGGATGTATGTAATATAGATACATGAGATCTTGGTATATAGTCCCATCGGATGTAGTTAATATAGATACATGAGATCTTGGTATATAGTCCCATCGGATGTAGTAAAAAACAAACAAACCCACAATAATATAGATACATGAGATCTTGGTATATAGTCCCATCGGATGTAGTTAATATAGATACATGAGATCTTGGTATATAGTCCCATCGGATGTAGTTAATATAGATACATGAGATCTTGGTATATAGTCCCATCGGATGTAGTTAATATAGATACATGAGATCTTGGTATATAGTCCCATCGGATGTAGTTAATATAGATACATGAGATCTTGGTATATAGTCCCATCGGATGTAGTTAATATAGATACATGAGATCTTGGTATATAGTCCCATCGGATGTAGTTAATATAGATACATGAGATCTTGGTATATAGTCCCATCGGATGTAGTTAATATAGATACATGAGATCTTGGTATATAGTCCCATCGGATGTAGGTAATATAGATACACGAGATCTTGGTATATAGTCCCATCAAAAAAAACAAACAAACCACAAAAAAGATAACGTATAGTCCCATCACTGGTATATAGTCCCATCGGATGTAGTAATATAGATACATGATCTTGGTATATAGTCCCATGGATGTAGGTAATATAGATACATGAGATCTTGGTATATAGTCCCATCGGATGTAGTTAATATAGATACACGAGATCTTGGTATATAGTCCCATCGGATGTAGTTAATATAGATACATGAGATCTTGGTATATAGTCCCATCGGATGTAGGTAATATAGATACATGAGATCTTGGTATATAGTCCCATCGGATGTAGGTAATATAGATACACGAGATCTTGGTATATAGTCCCATCGGATGTATGTAATATAGATACATGATATCTTGGTATATATATAGTCTCATCGGATGTATGTAATATAGATACATGATATCTTGGTATATAGTCCCATCGGATGTAGGTAATATAGATACACGAGATCTTGGTATATAGTCCCATCGGATGTAGGTAATATAGATACATGAGATCTTGGTATATAGTCCCATCGAATGTAGTTAATATAGATACACGAGATCTTGGTATATATATAGTCCCATCGGATGTAGTTAATATAGATACACGAGATCTTGGTATATAGTCCCATCGGATGTATGTAATATAGATACATGAGATCTTGGTATATAGTCCCATTGGATGTAGGTAATATAGATACATGAGATCTTGGTATATAGTCCCATCGGATGTATTAATATAGATACACGAGATCTTGGTATATAGTCCCATCGGATGTAGTTAATATAGATACATGAGATCTTGGTATATAGTCCCATCGGATGTAGGTAATATAGATACATGAGATCTTGGTATATAGTCCCATCGGATGTAGGTAATATAGATACACGAGATCTTGGTATATAGTCCCATCGGATGTATGTAATATAGATACATGATATCTTGGTATATATATAGTCTCATCGGATGTATGTAATATAGATACATGATATCTTGGTATATAGTCCCATCGGATGTAGGTAATATAGATACACGAGATCTTGGTATATAGTCCCATCGGATGTAGGTAATATAGATACATGAGATCTTGGTATATAGTCCCATTGGATGTATGTAATATAGATACATGATATCTTGGTATATAGTCTCATTGGATGTAGGTAATATAGATACATGAGATCTTGGTATATAGTCCCATCGGATGTAGTTAATATAGATACACGAGATCTTGGTATATAGTCCCATCGGATGTAGGTAATATAGATACACGAGATCTTGGTATATAGTCCCATTGGATGTATGTAATATAGATACATGAGATCTTGGTATATAGTCCCATTGGATGTAGGTAATATAGATACACGAGATCTTGGTATATAGTCCCATCAATCCATAGATTCACAGTCACAAAGTTATTGGTGATTTTATGACTAAATATCCATAAAGGGAGGTAATTAGCAAGTAATAGTTTCAAAATTAAAAGTTCATTTATGGGAAGATCTTCAAACTATTACTAAGAAAAAACTCAATAAATCATTACTGAAACATGGAATGAGATATTATTGGTGGAAGACAACCCTTTTCTACCCATGCCGATATAAACTACACTCTTCCCTCTTTTTGTGTTTTTGGGATCTGCACTCCGATCACTGGAGCCAAACTCCTACCCCTTTTGCCCGCACCCTACCTGATATCCTCATTGTCATTAAAGAGAGTATAAGAGGAACGGTTAGCGGCCCGACTCAAACTCTCTTGTTCAATGTGAGAGCTCTACAACTGAGCTAGCCGGGTCGATGTACTTCCCACGTCGGAATACTCTTCAGTTTTGAAGAAGTGGAAAATAGATAACCACCATGGGACAATCTTGGATTTCAGATCAGAATGAATCTAGAGTGATTTAAAATATCAATGATCTGCTAGTCGTAGCAATGCTCCATACCAAGTTTCATAACAATTGACAAAACAGTTTAAGATCATACCAAGTTTTGTAACAATTGACAAAACAGTTTAAGATCATACCAAGTTTTGTAACAATTGACAAAACAGTTTAAGATCATACCAAGTTTTGTAACAATTGACAAAACAGTTTAAGATCATACCAAGTTTTGTAACAATTGACA
>CM026404.1:9846809-9962237 GCA_014843695.1 Archivesica marissinica | reverse complement strand
TGGCTGGAAATGTTGATGACTTCGTAAGACATAGCAGTAGGTTGCTAGTAAATGTTGATGACTTCGCAAAACATAGCAGTAGGTGGCTGGAAATGCTGATGACTTCGCAAAACATAGCAGTATGTCGCTGGAAATGTTGATGACTTCGCAAAACATAGCAGTAGGTGGCTGGAATGTTGATGACTTGGCAAAACATAGCAGTATGTCGCTGGAAATGTTGATGACTTGGCAAACATAGCAGTAGGTGGCTGGAAATGTTGATGACTTGGCAAACATAGCAGTAGGTCGCTGGAAATGTTGATGACTTGGCAAAACATAGCAGTAGGTGGCTGGAAATGTTGATGACTTGGAAAAACATAGCAGTAGGTCGCTGGAAATGTTGATGACTTGGCAAAACATAGCAGTAGGTGGCTGGAAATGTTGATGACTTCGCAAGACATAGCAGTATGTTACTAGAAATGTTGATGACTTCGCAAAACATAGCAGTAGGTGGCTGGAAATGTTGATGACTTCGCAAAACATAGCAGTAGGTTGCTGGAAATGTTGATGACTTCGCAAAACATAGCAGTAGGTTGCTGGAAATGTTGATGACTTCGTAAAACATAGCAGTAGGTGGCTGGAAATGTTGATGACTTCGCAAAACATAGCAGTAGGTTGCTGGAAATGTTGATGACTTCGCAAAACAAGCAGTAGGTTGCTGGAAATGTTGATGACTTCGCAAACATAGCAGTAGGTGGCTGGAAATGTTGATGACTTCGCAAAACATAGCAGTAGGGTGGAAATGTTGATGACTTCGCAAAACATAGCAGTAGGTGCTGGAAATGTTGATGACTTCGCAAAACATAGCAGTAGGTGGCTGGAAATGTTGATGACTCGCCAAAACATAGCAGTAGGTGCTGGAAATGTTGATGACTTCGCAAACATAGCAGTAGGTTGCTGGAAATGTTGATGACTTCGCAAAACATAGCAGTAGGTGGCTGGAAATGTTGATGACTTGGCAAAACATAGCAGTAGGTGGCTGGAAATGTTGATGACTTCGCAAAACATAGCAGTAGGTGGCTGGAAATGTTGATGACTTCGCAAAACATAGCAGTAGGTTGCTGGAAATGTTGATGACTTCGCAAAACATAGCAGTAGGTTGCTGGAAATGTTGATGACTTCGCAAAACATAGCAGTAGGTGGCTGGAAATGTTGATGACTTGGCAAAACATAGCAGTAGGTGGCTGGAAATGTTGATGACTTCGCAAGACATAGCAGTAGGTTGCTAGAAAATGTTGATGACTTCGCAAAACATAGCAGTAGGTGGCTGGAAATGCTGATGACTTCGCAAAACATAGCAGTATGTCGCTGGAAATGTTGATGACTTGGCAAAACATAGCAGTAGGTCGCTGGAAATGTTGATGACTTGGCAAAACATAGCAGTAGGTGGCTGGAAATGTTGATGACTTGGCAAAACATAGCAGTAGGTGCTGGAAATGTTGATGACTTGGCAAAACATAGCAGTAGGTGGCTGGAAATGTTGATGACTTCGCAAAACATAGCAGTAGGTTGCTGGAAATGTTGATGACTTCGCAAAACATAGCAGTAGGTGGCTGGAAATGTTGATGACTTCGCAAAACATAGCAGTAGGTTGCTGGAAATGTTGATGACTTGGCAAAACATAGCAGTAGGTGCTGGAAATGTTGATGACTTCGCAAAACATAGCAGTAGGTTCGGGAAATGTTGATGACTTCGCAAAACATAGCAGTAGGTGGCTGGAAATGTTGATGACTTCGCAAAACATAGCAGTAGGTCGCTGGAAATGTTGATGACTTGGCAAAACATAGCAGTAGGTGGCTGGAAATGTTGATGACTTCGCAAAACATAGCAGTAGGTTGCTGGAAATGTTGATGACTTGGCAAAACATAGCAGTAGGTGGCTGGAAATGTTGATGACTTCGCAAAACATAGCAGTAGGTTGCTGGAAATGTTGATGACTTCGCAAAACATAGCAGTAGGTTGCTGGAAATGTTGATGACTGTGGCTGGAAATGTTGATGACTTCGCAAAACATAGCAGTAGGTTGCTGGAAATGTTGATGACTTCGCAAAACATAGCAGTATGTGGCTGGAAATGTTGATGACTTGGCAAACATAGCAGTAGGTGGCTGGAAATGTTGATGACTTGGCAAAACATAGCAGTAGGTCGCTGGAAATGTTGATGACTTGGCAAAACATAGCAGTAGGTGGCTGGAAATGTTGATGACTTGGAAAAACATAGCAGTAGGTCGCTGGAAATGTTGATGACTTGGCAAAACATAGCAGTAGGTGGCTGGAAATGTTGATGACTTCGCAAGACATAGCAGTATGTTACTAGAAATGTTGATGACTTCGCAAAACATAGCAGTAGGTGGCTGGAAATGTTGATGACTTCGCAAAACATAGCAGTAGGTTGCTGGACATGTTGATGACTTCGCAAAACATAGCAGTAGGTTGCTGGAAATGTTGATGACTTCGTAAAACATAGCAGTAGGTGGCTGGAAATGTTGATGACTTCGCAAAACATAGCAGTAGGTTGCTGGAAATGTTGATGACTTCGCAAAACATAGCAGTAGGTGCTGGAAATGTTGATGACTTCGCAAAACATAGCAGTAGGTGGCTGGAAATGTTGATGACTTCGCAAAACATAGCAGTAGGTGGCTGGAAATGTTGATGACTTCGCAAAACAAAGCAGTAGGTTGCTGGAAATGTTGATGACTTCGCAAAACATAGCAGTAGGTGGCTGGAAATGTTGATGACTTCGCCAAACATAGCAGTAGGTTGCTGGAAATGTTGATGACTTCGCAAAACATAGCAGTAGGTGGCTGGAAATGTTGATGACTTCGCAAAACATAGCAGTAGGTGGCTGGAAATGTTGATGACTTCGCAAAACATAGCAGTAGGTGGCTGGAAATGTTGATGACTTCGCAAAACATAGCAGTAGGTGGCTGGAAATGTTGATGACTTCGCAAAACATAGCAGTAGGTTGCTGGAAATGTTGATGACTTCGCAAAACATAGCAGTAGGTTGCTGGAAATGTTGATGACTTCGCAAAACATAGCAGTATGTGGCTGGAAATGTTGATGACTTGGCAAAACATAGCAGTAGGTGGCTGGAAATGTTGATGACTTCGCAAGACATAGCAGTAGGTTGCTAGAAAATGTTGATGGCTTCGCAAAACATAGCAGTAGGTGGCTGGAAATGCTGATGACTTCGCAAAACATAGCAGTATGTCGCTGGAAATGTTGATGACTTGTCAAAACATAGCAGTAGGTCGCAGGAAATGTTGATGACTTGGCAAAACATAGCAGTAGGTGGCTGGAAATGTTGATGACTTGGCAAAACATAGCAGTAGGTCGCTGGAAATGTTGATGACTTCGCAAAACATTGCAGTAGGTTGCTGGAAATGTTGATGTCTTCGCAAAACATAGCAGTAGGTGGCTGGAAATGTTGATGACTTCGCAAAACATAGCAGTAGGTTGCTGGAAATGTTGATGACTTGGCAAAACATAGCAGTAGGTGGCTGGAAATGTTGATGACTTGGCAAAACATAGCAGTATGTCGCTGGAAATGTTGATGACTTGGCAAACATAGCAGTAGGTGGCTGGAAATGTTGATGACTTCGCAAAACATAGCAGTAGGTCGCTGGAAATGTTGATGACTTGGCAAAACATAGCAGTAGGTGGCTGGAAATGTTGATGACTTCGCAAAACATAGCAGTAGGTTGCTGGAAATGTTGATGACTTGGCAAAACATAGCAGTAGATGGCTGGAAATGTTGATGACTTCGCAAAACATAGCAGTAGGTTGCTGGACATGTTGATGACTTCGCAAAACATAGCAGTAGGTTGCTGGAAATGTTGATGACTGTGGCTGGAAATGTTGATGACTTCGCCAAACATAGCAGTAGATTGCTGGAAATGTTGATGACTTCCGCAAAACATAGCAGTAGGTTGCTGGAAATGTTGATGACTTCGCAAAACATAGCAGTAGGTGGCTGGAAATGTTGATGACTTCGCAAAACATAGTAGTAGGTGGCTGGAAATGTTGATGACTTCGCAAAACAAAGCAGTAGGTTGCTGGAAATGTTGATGACTTCGCAAAACATAGCAGTAGGTGCTGGAAATGTTGATGACTTCGCAAAACATAGCAGTAGGTTGCTGGAAATGTTGATGACTTCGCAAAACATAGCAGTAGGTGGCTGGAAATGTTGATGACTTCGCAAAACATAGCAGTAGGTGGCTGGAAATGTTGATGACTTCGCAAAACATAGCAGTAGGTGGCTGGAAATGTTGATGACTTCGCAAAACATAGCAGTAGGTGGCTGGAAATGTTGATGACTTCGCAAAACATAGCAGTAGGTTGCTGGAAATGTTGATGACTTCGCAAAACATAGCAGTAGGTGGCTGGAAATGTTGATGACTTCGCAAAACATAGCAGTAGGTGGCTGGAAATGTTGATGACTTCGCAAAACATAGCAGTAGGTTGCTGGAAATGTTGATGACTTCGCAAAACATAGCAGTAGGTGGCTGGAAATGTTGATGACTTCGCAAAACATAGCAGTAGGTCGCTGGAAATGTTGATGACTTCGCAAAACATAGCAGTAGGTGGCTGGAAATGTTGATGACTTGGCAAAACATAGCAGTAGGTGGCTGGAAATGTTGATGACTTGGCAAAACATAGCAGTAGGTCGCTGGAAATGTTGATGACTTGGCAAAACATAGCAGTAGGTGGCTGGAAATGTTGATGACTTCGCAAAACATTGCATTAGGTGGCTGGAAATGTTGATGACTTCGCAAAACATAGCAGTAGGTGGCTGGAAATGTTGATGACTTGGCAAAACATAGCAGTAGGTGGCTGGAAATGTTGATGACTTGGCAAAACATAGCAGTAGGTGGCTGGAAATGTTGATGACTTCGCAAGACATAGCAGTAGGTTGCTAGAAAATGTTGATGACTTCGCAAAACATAGCAGTAGGTGGCTGGAAATGTTGATGACTTCGCAAAACATAGCAGTAGGTTGCTGGACATGTTGATGACTTCGCAAAACATAGCAGTAGGTTGCTGGAAATGTTGATGACTTCGTAAAACATAGCAGTAGGTGGCTGGAAATGTTGATGACTTCCGCAAAACATAGCAGTAGGTTGCTGGAAATGTTGATGACTTCGTAAAACATAGCAGTATGTTGCTGGAAATGTTGATGACTTCGCAAAACATAGCAGTAGGTGGCTGGAAATGTTGATGACTTCGCAAAACATAGCAGTAGGTGGCTGGAAATGTTGATGACTTCGCAAAACATAGCAGTAGGTTGCTGGAAATGTTGATGACTTCGCAAAACATAGCAGTAGGTGGCTGGAAATGTTGATGACTTGGCAAAACATAGCAGTAGGTGGCTGGAAATGTTGATGACTTCGCAAAACATAGCAGTAGGTGGCTGGAAATGTTGATGACTTGGCAAAACATAGCAGTAGGTGGCTGGAAATGTTGATGACTTCGCAAGACATAGCAGTAGGTTGCTAGAAAATGTTGATGACTTCGCAAAACATAGCAGTAGGTTGCTGGAAATGCTGATGACTTCGCAAAACATAGCAGTATGTCGCTGGAAATGTTGATGACTTGGCAAAACATAGCAGTAGGTCGCTGGAAATGTTGATGACTTCGCAAAACATAGCAGTAGGTCGCTGGAAATGTTGATGACTTGGCAAAACATAGCAGTAGGTGGCTGGAAATGTTGATGACTTCGCAAAACATAGCAGTATGTCGCTGGAAATGTTGATGACTTGGCAAACATAGCAGTAGGTGGCTGGAAATGTTGATGACTTAGCAAAACATAGCAGTAGGTCGCTGGAAATGTTGATGACTTGGCAAAACATAGCAGTAGGTGGCTGGAAATGTTGATGACTTGGCAAAACATAGCAGTAGGTCGCTGGAAATGTTGATGACTTGGCAAAACATAGCAGTAGGTGGCTGGAAATGTTGATGACTTCGCAAAACATTGCAGTAGGTTGCTGGAAATGTTGATGACTTCGCAAAACATAGCAGTAGGTTGCTGGAAATGTTGATGACTTCGCAAAACATAGCAGTAGGTTGCTGGAAATGTTGATGACTTCGCAAAACATAGCAGTAGGTGGCTGGAAATGTTGATGACTTGGCAAAACATAGCAGTAAGTGGCTGGAAATGTTGATGACTTCGCAAGACATAGCAGTAGGTTGCTAGAAAATGTTGATGACTTCTCAAAACATAGCAGTAGGTGGCTGGAAATGCTGATGACTTGGCAAAACATAGCAGTATGTCGCTGGAAATGTTGATGACTTGGCAAAACATAGCAGTAGGTGGCTGGAAATGTTGATGACTTCGCAAAACATAGCAGTATGTCGCTGGAAATGTTGATGACTTGGCAAAACATAGCAGTAGGTCGCTGGAAATGTTGATGACTTGGCAAAACATAGCAGTAGGTGGCTGGAAATGTTGATGACTTGGCAAAACATAGCAGTAGGTCGCTGGAAATGTTGATGACTTGGCAAAACATAGCAGTAGGTGGCTGGAAATGTTGATGACTTCGCAAGACATAGCAGTAGGTTACTAGAAATGTTGATGACTTCGCAAAACATAGCAGTAGGTGGCTGGAAATGTTGATGACTTCGCAAAACATAGCAGTAGGTCGCTGGAAATGTTGATGACTTCGCAAAACATAGCAGTAGGTGGCTGGAAATGTTGATGACTTCGCAAAACATAGCAGTAGGTTGCTGGAAATGTTGATGACTTCGCAAAACATAGCAGTAGGTGGCTGGAAATGTTGATGACTTCGCAAAACATAGCAGTAGGTGGCTGGAAATGTTGATGACTTCGCAAAACATAGCAGTAGGTGGCTGGAAATGTTGATGACTTCGCAAAACATAGCAGTAGGTCGCTGGAAATGTTGATGACTTGGCAAAACATAGCAGTAGGTTGCTGGAACTATCCGGAACGATGGCATTCATACAATGAGAACATGTTGCGGTTGGAAGGTTGGGTACTCTTCTTATCCAGGCAAATACTCGACTTCTTCGAAATACCCAAACTGTGTGTGAATCGGCACAGAGAGGACACTCGATGTCGTGAAACATCACGCGTCCACTATCCGAGACATTTATTTGAATATTAAAACCAGGTTGATAATCACTTATGGGGTTATGACTTCTGCTTACCCTCCAAAAATGTGTCACATATCAAAACAAACAACGTTAAAAACACGTGCCGCTTCCGTATGTCATATGTCAAATAAAGCTCCTACCACCCACTGGATATTGACCTAAAGCAATGCTGTTCAAAATTGTGACCTAAACTGTTGGTCGATTCAGGCTAGTTGGTTGATGGCAATTTTGGTCTGTCTCCGTGAACCTGGCTATTGTGTGCTGGAAATGTTTGTCTCTCTTCGCGTATAATGGCTGTTGAGTGCTACACATGGTGATGTCTTCGAGTAACCTTGCTCTTGGGTGCTACACATGTTGATATATTCGCGAAACATGGCTGTTTGTTGCTGGAATTGTTGGTGTTTCTTCCCGAAATATGGCTGTTGGTTGATGGTATAAAATGTTGGTCTGTCTCTCGGCGAAATATGGCTGTTTGTTGATGGCAGTTTTGTCTGTCTCTCGGCGAAACCTAGATGTTGGTTGATTGAAATACTGTTCTGTCTCTGCGAAGTCTGGTTGTTGGTTGATTGAAATGCTGCTCTGTCTCTGCGAAGTCTGGTTGTTGGTTGATTGAAATGCTGGTCTGTCTCTGCGAAGTCTGGTTGTTGGTTGATTGAAATGCTGGTCTGTCTCTGCGAAGTCCGGTTGTTGGTTGATTGAAATGCCTGTCTGTCTCTCGGCGAAACCTAGATGTTTGTTGATTGAAATACTGGTCTGTCTCTGCGAAGTCTGGTTGTTGGTTGATTGAAATGCTGGTCTGTCTCTGCGAAGTCTGGTTGTTGGTTGATTGAAATGCTGGTCTGTCTCTGCGAAGCCTGGTTGTTGGTTGATTGAAATGCTGGTCTGTCTCTGCGAAGTCTGGTTGTTGGTTGATTGAAATGCTGGTCTGTCTCTGCGAAGCCGGGTTGTTGGTTGATTGAAATGCTGGTCTGTCTCTGCGAAGTCTGGTTGTTGGTTGATTGAAATGCTGGTCCGTCTCTGCGAAGTCTGGTTGTTGGTTGATTGAACTGCTGGTTTGACGCCTTGTCCTCGTTCAGCATACATACATTACTATGAGCTTGTGTTGTCTGTGGGTTTATATTAATAAGGGGAAATTCTACTAGTATTCAGTTGTCTTGATATTTAACAGATCGCAAGTGCTTTCAGTTCAAATAGGTAAGTTGTCCAAGCGAGATTATGCCACGTGTGAGTCTGTAACTAGAGCAGTACATGCAGTTTATTCCGTGCCTCATTTGACCATCCATTATGCCCAGGTGAGCAGTAATTGACGCCTGGTAACCTTGTTCACCAACAGGCAGCCAAAAGAACCATGAGACAATAGAGCGGTGTCTTTGATAGGTACCTCGACTCTTTTTAGACGGAAATTAATACCATTCAGAGACTATCGTATTCTGTCAATTCTGCTGTCACAATAGATTTCTGTTTTACACGTTCTGTCTATCGTTATGAATCAGTTTTGAGTTGTGTAATGAAACCAAAAACTACTACAGGTACACGTATATATATATATTGCCCCGGATGTAGTATATGTATAGTAATTTTGTCCCAGGACGACATTAGAGAGTATATATGTTTATATAGATGTTTATTAGCACAAGTGATTGAAGCTGTATTTTTTTTTTAATTTAAGTTTATTTAACATCGCTACCGTTTGCCCATTTGAACGACGGGCAGTTTACCTAACAACACCTTTCTTTGGCATGCTCAAGGCGTTAACCCAGTACTTGGTGCACCAATATCCGTAAGATACTTTTTTACATCAATAGATACGATCGAAGCGGGGCCCGAACCCGTGAGAACTGACCATCAGTGATGATCGGTTACAGTGGTATACAAGTCGGCGACCTTAACCACTCGACCACACAGGCGGTCTAAGCTGTATTATTATTTGAATAAGTTTACGTCGTCTACTGTACGCAGGTACGTATCTATGTATACTAGAGGACACAGAAAGCGCACACTTCGGATACGTGTGTTTTTACATGAAAAACAATAACTATATAAATACATAGTTACATTTTGGAATCTTTTTAGTTGTTCAGTTTGTGTTTTGTAATAAAGATGTAATATATCTTTGATGGAATCCTTCGTATTTCGTTTTCATGTACTAATAATCATATAATGTAGGTGTGCGTTGTCTATGTCCTCTAGTATATAATGTAGGTGTGCGTTTTCTATGTTCTTTAGTATATAATGTAGGTGTGCGTTGTCTATGTCCTCTAGTATATAATGTAGGTGTGCGTTTTCTATGTCCTCTAGTATAATAATGTAGGTGTGCGTTTTCTATGTCCTCTAGTATATAATGTAGGTGTGCGTTTTCTATGTCCTCAAGTATATAATGTAGGTGTGCGTTATCTATGTCCTCTAGTATATACTGTAGGTGTGCGTTATCTATGTCCTCTAGTATATAATGTAGGTGTGCGTTTTCTATGTCCTATAGTATATAATGTAGGTGTGCGTTATCTATGTCCTCTAGTATATAATGTAGGTGTGCGTTTTCTATGTCCTCTAGTATAATAATGTAGGTGTGCGTTTTCTATGTCCTCTAGTATAATAATGTATGTGTGCGTTTTCTATGTCCTCTAGTATATAATTTAGGTGTGCGTTATCTATGTCCTCTAGTATATAATGTAGGTGTGCGTTATCTATGTCCTCTAGTATATAATGTAGGTGTGTGTTTTCTATGTCATCTAGTATATAATGTAGGTGTGCGTTATCTATGTCCTCTAGTATATAATGTAGGTGTGCGTTTTCTATGTCCTCTAGTATATAATGTAGGTGTGCGTTTTCTATGTCCTCTAGTATATAATGTAGATGTACGTTTACTATGTCCTCTAGTATATAATGTAGGTGTGCGTTTTCAATTTCCTCTAGTATATAATGTAGGTGTGCGTTTTCTATGTCCTCTAGTATATAATGTAGGTGTGCGTTTTCTATGTCCTCTAGTATATAATGTAGATGTACATTTTCTATGTCCTGTAGCATATAATGTAGGTGTGCGTTTTCTATGTCCTCTAGTATATAATGTAGGTGTGCGTTATCTATGTCCTCTAGTATATAATGTAGGTGTGCGTTTTCTATGTCCTCTAGTATATAATGTAGGTGTGCGTTATCTATGTCCTCTAGTATATAATGTAGGTGTGCGTTTTCTATGTCCTCTAATATATAATGTAGATGTACGTTTTCTATGTCCTGTAGCATATAATATAGGTGTGCGTTTTCTATGTCCTTTAGTATATAATGCAGGTGTGCGTTTTCTATGTCCTCTAGTATATATAATGTAGGTGTGCGTTTTCTATGTCCTCTAGTATATAATGTAGGTGTGCGTTTTCTATGTCCTCTAGTATATACTGTAGGTGTGCGTTTTCTATGTCCTCTAGTATATATAATGTAGGTGTGCGTTTTCTATGTCCTCTAGTATATAATGTAGGTGTGCGTTTTCTATGTCCTCTAGTATATACTGTAGGTGTGCGTTTTCTATGTCCTCTAGTATATAATGTAGGTGTGCGTTTTCTATGTATATTTCTGTATAGAATGAGTCTAGAACGGCCACCCAGTGGGGTTAAATTATCGGTCTTTGTTGCCAGATGGGCTCTAGGATTACAAGGCAACACCAATGGTTTGAGGGTGATTACAACGACACTCTATAGATGGCGGTGTTTTAATGGCTTCGTATGGTTGTTCTTTGTTGCAATAATAACGCTATTGAATCAGAATACCATTTTATCTTGATATGTCCAATGTACAATGAAATAAGATTACATTTTTTAGGCAGAACAAGTTAAAGAGAAATTGGTTTCGCTCTTTGCCAATATAGCTTCTTAGCTGGTTTATCGTTGCTTTAAGTAACACGATGTCAACCTATTATTAATGTAATTTGTGCATATTACATTTTGTTTCTCATGCCATATATACTATTATGTATGTACATTGTATTACCAAAGGCAAGGTTATTGCCGATTTTGCAATAACACATACTGTATTGTATTGTTCTTTACCAAGTGTTGACTTGTATATTAATTAGTATAACATTGTTCGGTATTTTGTCTGTATACGCAAATAATGAATGTACCGTTTTTAGATCTGCAACAAACCATGGTTTAGCGCGTGGTGGCACATGTGACGTCATTTTACCAGCATTTTTTGTAGTTTTTTTGGGAGTTATGTAGGCACTGTAAAAATAAGTTATCCCAATACACAGACATCGGCATTAGACCTCAGTGTAGAATATTTTACTTCAATGTAACATTTTTCTGTTAAACCACATCGTAATCGCGTTGACTTGGCAAAGAGATTACCATATTCAGATTATACAAGAACAAGAACGTTTGGGGGTAATAGTTGCAATCAACTTTAAAAAATAGACACGGCTGGGCATACAGACAATAAAAGTACAGACGTGCACAATATTAGTTTATACAAATTTATTTTAGCTCGATTGCGAAACAAGTTCTTTCAAATTATATTAATCACTCTCGATACCTCATTCCTGATGGAATCCATCGCCATGAAGGAGAGAGAAGAGGCAATGTGGAATGTAATGCCTTGCCTAAGGGCACACTCGTAACGGCTCCAGCGGGGCTCGAACTCGAGTGTGCCATTAGGCAAAGCATTTAAATTCCACATGTCTATTCTCTCTCCTTTATGGCGATGGGTTCCATCAGGAATGAGGTCTAGACAATATTAAACCTGATACAAGAACTCGTTGTTAGTGTAGGTCATAATGCCCCCGGACATAAGCTCTGCCATGATGTTGACACAAGCGGACATAATCCCCACATAAAAACCCAGGTATGACGTAATTCCCCATTCAGATACAAGCTAGAACCCTAACCCTAGGCGGGGGCGGGGGTGCATTTGTCTGAAATAATTAAACTGAAATGAAAAACATGCCTCTTACCTAGACTGAAATCGTGTAAAACATACCCATACTATAGACTGAACTGGTGAAAAACATATGCATACTCTAGACTGAACTGGTGAAAAACATGCCCCAACTCTAAACTAAACTGGTGAAAGACATGCTCCTACTCTAGACTGAACTGGTGAAAAACATGCCCCAACTCTAAACTAAACTGGTGAAAGACATGCTCCTACTCTAGACTGAACTGGTGAAAAACATGCCCTACTCTAAACTAAACTGGTGAAAGACATGCTCCTACTCTAGACTGAACTGGTGAAAAACATGCCCCTACTCTAAACTAAACTGGTGAAAGACATGCTCCTACTCTAGACTGAACTGGTGAAAAACATGCTCCTACTCTAAACTAAACTGGTGAAAAACATGCCCTACTCTAAACTAAACTGGTGAAAAACATATCCATAATCTAGACTGAACTGGTGAGAAACATACCCCAACTCTAGACTGAATTGGTGAGAAACGTACCCCAACTTTAGACTGAACTGGTGAGCAACGTACCCCAACTTTAGACTGAACTGGTGAGCAACGTACCCCAACTTTAGACTGAACTGGTGAGAAACGTACACCAACTCTAGACTGAACTGGTGAGAAACGTACACCAACTCTAGACTGAACTGGTGAGAAACGTACCCCAACTCTAGACTGAACTGGTGAGAAACGTACACCAACTCTAGACTGAACTGGTGAGAAATGTACCCCAACTCTAGACTGAACTGGTGAGAAACGTACCCCAACTCTATACTGGACTGGTAAGAAATGTACCCCAACTCTAGACTGAACTGGTGAGAAACGTACCCCAACTCTATACTGAACTGGTGAGAAACGTACCCCAACTCTAGACTGAACTGGTGAGAAACGTACCCCAACTCTATACTGGACTGGTAAGAAATGTACCCAATGGCAAATCCACAGTAACTATAACTTAAAACGGGTGTATTTACATGTGTCAATTCAATAGTGTTGTTTTTCTTGATGTTTTATAGACGTGAAATAGTGTGAAATAGTTCGCGTTACGTTGATCTGCCAATATCATTGTGCGACAGTTCGTATATTTTAATGAAATTCACGGGTTTACCAGTAAAATATTTTCAACAAAAGCTCTCACTTTGAACACTTCAAATACGTTTCATGTTGTAAATCCCAATTTACATTTTTTGGAAAAATTGTTATCAAAATATTGATTGTATATTCTAAGCGATTTGATCAGGGTTATTAAACATGACATATTTGTGTCAAAGGTTTTACGCCGATATGTTGTACTGTCGCTGCAAAGTAAATTGGCAAGAACGTGTTCGTATGTTCGGTTGTCAAAAATAAGAAATTAAATATAATAATATTACCTTACAAACATGAGAATTGTATAATTTAATTTAAAACATCGTGGAAAGCATATATATAATTTTATGTGTGTGTGTGTTTTACGTTTATTTATCGTTGCTACCGGTTGCCTATATGAGGACGCCTCCTGAAGAGATTAGTCATTTTAGCTTTTTGGAGGATAGTGCAATGATACAGACAGAGACCCATTCCAGAGTCTCCTCTGGTTCTTTTACGTGCACGGTGTACAGCACCGACACGAGACCTCGGTTTAAAGTCCCATCTGAAAGACTGTTACTGTTAATGACACGCATACAATGATTTTGTACGAGAGTATTGTTTACGTACACGAGCCGGTCACGTTCTGTGGCTCGGTAAGGAATTTAGACATATCCACATTCCAACCAATCAAAGACATCGGTGTGGTCATGGGACACGTCTAGGCCAATCACCATCTAGGTGGGCCATTCGTCATTATAGATTAGCGGAGACTGGCTCGTTGCGTAAAATCCCATTAAATAGTACCATACTGCCAAGTTCATGTGCAGGGACAGTACAATCTATTGAGCTTTGGTTTAGTTTTTTATTTTGTCTAGATGTTGTTATTTCAGTCGACCACATCACAGGTGGTGGGGGGGGGGGTGTAGCTGAGACCCCCAGTGTATCTGAGGTAATCATATACCTAAAAGCCGTATGTGTGTCTGGTGTTATATGTGCTGCGTATCTGAGGATATGGCTTTGTCATAAGGTTATATAAGCTGCGTATCTGAGGATATGGCTCTGTCACAAGGTTAAATAAGCTGTTTCTTTGAGGTTATAACGTCACAAGGCTATATAAGCTGTGTCTCTGGGGATATGACGTCACAAGGTTATATAAGATGTGTGTGTCTCTGAGGATATGACGTCACAAAGCTATATAAGCTGTGTCTCTGAGGATATGACGTCACAAGGTTATATAAGCTTTGTGTCTCTGAGGATATGACATCACAAGGCTATATAAGATGTGTCTCTGAGTATATGACGTCACAAGGCTATATAAGCTGTGTCTCTGAGGATATGACGTCACAAGGTTATATAAGCTTTTTGTCTCTGAGGATATGACATCACAAGGCTATATAAGCTGTGTCTCTGAGGATATGACGTCACAAGGTTATATAAGCTGTGTTCTGAGGATATGACGTCACAAGGTTATATAAGCTGTGTCTCTGAAGATATGACGTCACAAGGTTATATAAGCTTTGTGTCTCTGAGGATATGACGTCACAATGTTATATAAGCTGTGTATCTGAGGTTATGGCGTCACAATGTTATATAAGCTGTGTATCTGAGGTTATGGCGTCACAAGGTTATATGAGTTGTGTATCTGAGGTTATGACGTCACCATATTATATAAGCTATATATCTGAGGATAGGACGTCACAAGGTTATATAAGCTGTGTATCTGAGGATATGACGTCACAATGTTATATAAGCTGTGTATCTGAGGATATGACGTCACAATGTTATATAAGCTGTGTATCTGAGGATATGGCTCTGTCACAATATATACATGTATAAGCTGTGTATGCTGAGAACATGACGTCGCAATGTTATATGAAGTGTATATCTGAGGATAAGGCTCTGTAAGTTGTGTATCTGGGGCTATGGCTGTGTCACAATGTAGTAACAATGGATGTAGTATACCGGTGATAGTTACATCACAATGGATGTGGTAATCCGAATGCAGCATTAACCCGACGACTGTAGTACCCGACTGTTGTATAATTGATACTTTATAAAAATTCTAAATAGCATTTTCTATCTACTATGGGTGATATGATACCACGTGTGTTATTGGGGAATGTTAAGGAAATCACACTAGGGTAGAAGCTATGTATGGCACGTGCCATGTGTCTATCATGTCGTCTTACGTGGATACTTGAACACTGTGCACGTGTTTTCGATGGAGATCTTTGTCCTTTTCAGTTCTAGTGTGTTCCAACACAAAGCGCATCAAATGCAATTGTATACAACAGTGGAAGTCGTGATAGCGCAGTGGATGCGCGTTCGCTTCAGGTGTGAAAGGTCCGGAGTTCGAGCCCCACTGGAGCCGTTACGATTGTGCCCTTAGGCAAGGCATTTAAATTCCACGTTGCCTCTTCTCTCTCCCTGGTGGCGATGGATTCCATCAGGAATGAGGTCTCGAGAGTGATTTATATAAGTTGAAATAACTTGTTTCGCAATCGAGCTCAAATAAATTTGTATAAACTATACAACAAATCGTATATACTGTCAAAACTTGATACAACCAAACATGAAAACCGATTTCAACAAACTGCTAACTCATCATCAGTTGTATCAGTCGAGTGTTGTATCAGACGAGTGTTGTATCAGTCGAGTGTTGTATCAGTCGAACGTTGTATCAGTCGAATGTTGTATCCGTCGAATGTTGTATCAGTGGCTTGTTGTATCGGTCGAATGTTGTATCCGTCGAGTGTTGTATTAGTCGAATGTTGTATCAGTCGAATGTTGTATCAGTCGAATGTTGTATCAGTCGAATGTTGTATCAGTCGAATATTGTATCAGTCGAGCGTTGTATTAGTCGAATGTTGTATCGGTCGAATGTTGTATCCGTCGAGTGTTGTATCAGTTGAGAGTGTTGTATCAGTCGAATGTTGTATCAGTCGAGTGTGTTGACATAGTTGTATCAATCGATCGTTGTATTAGTCGAGTGTTATATCAGTCGAGCGTTGTATCAATCGAATGAGGTATTAGTCGAATGTTGTATCAGTCGAGTGTTGTATCAGTGGAGTGTTGTATCAGTGCAGTGTTGTATCAGTGCAGTGTTGTATTAGTCGGGTGTTGTATCAATCTAGTGTTGTATCAGTCGAGTGTTGTATCAGTGGAGTGTTGTATCAGTGCATTGTTGTATCAGTCGGGTGTTGTATCAATCGAGTGTTGTATCAGTGGAGTGTTGTATCAGTGCAGTGTTGTATCAGTCGGGTGTTGTATCAATCGAGTGTTGTATCAGTGGAGTGTTGTATCAGTGCAGTGTTGTATCAGTCGGGTGTTGTATCAATCGAGTGTTGTATCAGTCGAGTGTTGTATCAGTGGAGTGTTGTATCAGTCGCGTGTTGTATCAATCGATTGCTGTATCAGTCGAGTGTGTTGACTTAGTTGGATCAATCGATCGTTGTAGTAGTCGAGTGTTATATCAGTCGAGCGTTGTATCAGTTGAGTGTTGTATCAATCGAATGTTGTATTAGTGGAATGTTGTATCAGTGGAGTGTTGTATCAGTCGAATGTTGTATCAGTCGATTGTTGTATCAGTCGAGTGTTGTATCAATCGATTGTTGTAGTAGTCGAGTGTTATATCAGTCGAGCGTTGTATCAGTCGAGTGTTGTATCAGTCAAGTGTTATATCAGTCGAGTGTTATACCAATCGAGTGTTGTATCAGTGGAGTGTTGTATCAGTCGAATGTTGTATCAGTCGAACGTTGCACCAGTCGAGTGTTGTGTATCAGTCGAGTGTTATATTACATTGTATCAAATTGTCATAGTATAGATTTGTTGTATCTGATTACACAGGTTGAATACAACAGTATCCACGTTGTTATATAATCCTGTCTCGTGAACCGTCTACACTGTGCCTTTCAGGTGGGACTTTAAGCCGTGGTCTCGTGTCGGTACTGTACACCGTGCACGTAATAGAACCAGAGGAGACTCTGGAATGGGTCTATGTCTGTATCATTGCACTATCCTCCAAAATCTAAAATAACTAATCTGTTCAGGAGGCGTTGCTCATATGGGCAACCGTTAGCGATGATAAATAAATTACACTGCTCCTTTAAAGCATGGAATGTCGCAGGGCGTACTGTATCAGTGAATGATCCCCTCGCAGGTGTAATGATGAATTTGAATCCACCGCATTTGATTTAAGTTTATTTAACGTCGCTTACTGGTTGCCCATTTGAGCGACGGGCAATTTACCTAGCAACACGTTTCCATGACTGGCTCTAGTGGTTAACCAGTACTTGGTGCACCAACACCAACTTCCGTAAGAAACTGCAACTAGTTCATATGAATCAACACGGTCTGAGTGGGTCTCGAACCCGTGACCATCAGTGATGATAGGTTACAGTGGTATTCAAGTCAGCGACCTTAACTACTCGACCACGAAGGCGATCTACTGCGTTTGATCTGCCATTCTTTTCTATTTATATACTATGCCTATTGTATTATAATTCATCAATATTCATTTTTAATAAATAAGTGATTTATGCATAAATCATTCAAAAGTAGAACGAAACACGAGTATTAAGGTTTTTTATCTTTTATTTAACGTTCGACATTTTCTGATTTTTCTCTCGCGAACATATTAATAATTTGCTACAAAATGAATCAGAAACATGCTCGTCTCAATATTTTGTAGTCGTCGCATTTAAAATAAAATAACAATAATATTTACAATACATTCATTAATAAATTTACAAATCTATAAATAATTGTGTAGTTGTGTCCGTCCAAACGGGTTTTTTTTCAACAGTCTATCAGATATACACAATATGAAAATGTACACCTTTTTTTCCGAAAAAACGTTGACGGAACGACTGGCTTTTTAACAATAATACAATACAATAACAACAACAACAAGCACTTAGCACGTGACCTCATGGTCGGGACATTCTCGTTTGTAGGCAGCTTCTCGTACACGTGGTTAGTCTCCGAGCACGTGCTTAGTCTATGAACACGTGCTTAACGATCACACATATGTTGGGTGTTCATTCTGTCTACGGAACGTTTATATTGTCTAGTTTTCCTTTGCAGCACTATTTTGTCTACTAACCCTCATGCGAACACATTTTGTCTGTAAATGAAGCTGCTTTCGATGATGCGGTTACAACCGTCCATACAATGAGGTTTCGAAAATAAATTAGCACAAGTGAGTGTGATAACACTATATACCGGTATTGCCCGTACTCTACCTTGACTGGAAGCACACTTTTTTGATAATTTGGTTGCCATGGTGACCTGTCACCTACAGCCACACCCCTCCACTACCATGTCATCATAAACTTTCAGTATCACTTTTTCATGTTCGTCTAAATACAACATGGAGATAGAACTAAGAGAAGTTGGAACACAACATGCGGTGGGTGCAGCCCGAGGGTCCACAGAGTTCACCAAAGTCTGTACTATAGCGTGATTGGTCGTGTTGAGGTTATCACTAAGCGGGAACGGACAACTCCCGTCACAGTAGTACGCGTCATAACCTAACGGCGCGACTATCCAGTCATTCCATTGTACATCATTAAAATCCACGTACAACGGCCGTCTCTGACACAGATCCTTGTGTCCCTCTCTCTCCTTGCCCGGAGGATTCTCCTTTCTTCTGTCTTTATCCTTTCTCTTATTTTTTTGCTTATTTTTTCTGCGCTCTCTTCGCTCTTTTCGCTTCCTTCTACACTTTTTACCTTTATCGCCCTTTGGACATTTTTTACGCTTCCGTTTACGTTTTTTCTTAGAATCACTATCACCATTGTCTTCAATTTCATCGTCCTCAGTATTATCAGTGTTATCACTACTCCGCTTAGTCCGTGATAAATTCGATGCTTTACCATCGTCTGTATAAGTTACTAATAAAGGTCTTTGAATATTCCATTCACTATCCCCTACCTCGGCACTTCTCCGTAATCTCACGTGTTTTAATGGATGAGACGATGGGTTGTTTTTATGTTGCACTACGCGAATTTCCAAACCATGGTTCGCCCGTGGTTTGTTCTTCCATTTTAATACAGCGGGGTGTACATCTAATGACACCCATGTGGAGTTTTGCACTATAATATCTTGAACATCTATAAGTCTACTAATTGGTTCTTCACCCGTTGCTACTGGCTTCATTATTTCGAACACTTGCAGTTTATGTTTCACGACGTTATCCGTGTCGTGTTCGTGCGTGTTATTTCTCTCTATGTATATTCTAAGCTCAGCGTCTATCAGTTGTTCCAGCTGGGGTATGTAGGTTACATTGAACCACAATCTGGCGCAGTTTTCCATGCTGCAGTCTTGAAGCTGTAGTCCATCTGAATAGTAGAAGAGACACCTTTGTTACAATATAATATTTACTATACATGTACGAATAAATATATACAGGTAGCCTGGGAATAGGCGTCGCTATATTTTGCCTGGTCAGTCAAATAAATATATATTAACACCGAGACTATAAATTGGACCGTATTAAGCTTCTGATAATATCAATGTCATTTTGCAAGAAGCTAAAAAGTGAAAAATCGACAGACTGGAACCCAGGGTGCAAAACGGTATAGACGGAAGTTGGGTGGTTTTATCTGGTGCATGTTTGTTTAAGCTCTTATCTACAGGTTTGGATATGCATCTGGGGCATATACGTTATTATATGTCATTGTTTACGGCGTACGAATACAACTCAGAGTAGACGGCACCGATTCCGTGCGCTTCAGTCGTAATAGAAACGTATGGTTAAAATATAATAATAAGCTTCTACTATAATTATGCTCTGGAACACGGCGACTGTGTTCGTTAATTTATACAAATTTATTTGAGCTCGATTGCGAAAGTTCTTACAACTTATATTAATCACTCTTGAGACCTCATTCCTGATGGAATCCATCGCCACGACGGAGAAAAAGAAGAGGTAATATGTTTAAAGGAATTTAAATGTCTTGCCTAAGGTCTTGCCTTAATCGTAATGCCCCCAACGGGGCTCGAACATCGGACATTTCGCACCTGAAGCGAACGCGTATTTGTGTTTGTTGCGCTATAACCATGCATGCACCATGAGAGGTTGCTAGGTGACAATATCTTTGTGATAAATTAATATTCAACTATTCAACATTTGTGGCGATGGTATAAATATAGATGTCAATGAGTCAGTCTGGATGTTATCAATAAACGTAACCTTAATTAGTCGGTATGCAATATTTAGTTCTATATGACTTGGCCACCCCCGTATATCTAAGAGATCCGACTAGCTGGAGGGCAACTAAGATCACGTGGTATGGTTTTGTGGTTGGTCTGAAAACTCGATTGACGCCAGTGCTATTATACAGTTTACAGCCGAGAGAACCGCTTCGGTAATCTTTAACCATAACCCATCTAAATGAAATCTAAGCGAATGGGGTATGTTTAACTTGCGGAGTTTGAATTGTAAATATAGAACATTGTGAATTAAAGCGGATTATACGCCACACTGTCATTGTTCATGTCGGTATATGAAATATCAATCTATAAACAGTGTGTCAGGTTTATTTTTTAAATGTTCAGTGTTCATGGTTCAAACCTTGTCACAAATGTGTTATTTAAGCTTACAGTCAAACCTGTCTTAAGCAGCCAGACAAGGGAATCACACGGAAAGTGGCTGCTTAGCACAACTGGCTGGTTAATTGAGGTCATATTGTTTAAGAAAACAACATTTTGGAGGTTGTTAATAAACTTAGCCATTTAATGGACTAATACAGGTTTCACTGTATTTGCTTTTTTGGTCTACTAAACTAATTGTAAATTATGAAAATTTGACCTTGGGTGAAACTGCGTTAAGCAGACGATAAAACACTCGCACGTGCTGACGCAGACGACGAACGGTGTGTACCATTGAGAATTATTTCCTAGCCCAGTATTGCTAGCATTTATAGCATTAGTCAATTCTTGTCAAACAAAAGTTTCTCATCGAATTTTAAATTATATTCAAGCCTAAATTGAATACATGCATAAAGGTTAAAGCTAACAAAAAGACATGTCATGCTTCGTGTAATATAGAATGCGTAACCAGTTTGAAACTTGTTAATAGTTTATGCGACAACAGATTTGAAGATGTAGGTGATGTCACGCTAACTAAGTACATGTTATCCCATGTCGTCTGCTAAAACGGGACATGATGATTGGCCTCGTAATGTATGTGTGTTTTACGTTTATTTATCGTCGCTACCGGTTGTCCATATGAGCGACGCCTCCTGAAGATATTAGTCATTTTAGACTTTAGAGGATAGTGCAATGATACAGACAGAGACCCATTCCAGAGTATCCTCTGGTTCTTTTACGTGCACGGTGTAAAGCACCGACACGAGACCTCGGTTTAATGTCCCATCTGAAAGACTGTTAATTTTATTAGGGTCAGACGGGGGATCGAACCTGCGATCCCTGGATTACCAGTCCAGCGTGTTACCACTGGGCTACATATCCGTCTGTGTCGTAATGAAAGATTGGGCGTACATTCTAATACTACTAACACTCGAGTTCGAATCCTAAGCGTGTCATGTAGGTATACCCGGTCCTATCTCAAGCACATTGCATACCGTGTGGGCTTAGAGTAACCTGGCAACAAGCGTTGATATATTTTGGCTTGTCAGTCATATAAATATATTTTAACATCGAGACAATTAATTGGGTCGTATTGAGTTTCTGATGTCATTTTGCCAGAAGTAAATTAGTGAACAATCGACAGACTGGAACCCATGCTATAGTTAGTGCTAAGCTATTCTAAGAGTATAGAGATTACGAAGGCACCTAGAATAGTTTGGAACTAACCCCACCATGTACGAGAATCGTGCGAGTACGACATAAAGGCATCGTAACTGTGGAATGAGGTCTCGAGAGTGAAAGAGTAAAGTAATGTCGTATGAATTTGTTTCGCAATCGAGCTAAAATACATGTGTATAAGCTAATTGTCTAAATATGTTTTCTGTTTATTAATTAAACATGGCATTAAACAACCTACGTTCATTATAATAGTGGTCACATGATGGCTGCTTTTGTGATCGATGGGTACCTGGTTCGAATCCCGTAAAGCGCGTTTACAATCATTGCTCATTTACACTAGTAAAGTTATGATAACACAAAATAATAAAATCAGATTTCAACGAGGACCGTGTTGCAGACTGGCCCGCCATTCAAGTGTTATCTTTAATAAACAACCGTCGAACAGGACGAGACTAACCTTCATGAAAGAAGCTTCTGATGGTGTTGGCTGGGTTGGACGTCTGGGTTCGGGTGAATACGCTGGGTATGTGCGTGTCCGTGTCCCCGCTCTGGGTCCTATATAAGTCTATCATATACTGAGGTATCACCACGCCTGGTTTTGGTCGGGGCCGACGGGAAAACCCGAATAATGTCAACAAGCTTGACTCGAGCGCCGCCACAGCTTTCTTCTTCTGTTGCTCGGTGAGGGGCGGTGGCGCGATGGCGGCGGAACCGGAAGTAGACTGCGTATGAGATGACGTGATTAACTCCGACAGCAGAACTGTGAGAACCAGTATAGTAAGACGGTAACTCGGGGTCATGATGAATATGCCTGCAAATATACAATAATACACATTTAAAATAACTCAGAAATACACAGACAGACAGACAGAATATTTTATTGTCGTAAACCATACACAGTTTCTTGACACATATATACAGCATAACACATGATGTGATGATCAATCCACATAGCTTGATATTCAAAAACATTATACACATATACCATATAATAGGAAATTATATTCTGTATATACACAATAATACTTATAATACAAAAAATAGCAAAGAAATACAGAATAGTACACATAGAAAATAAAATATACAATATTACACATGTATGCAATACCTTAAAATGATGCACTAATGCACATACAATGCTCAATAATACACATATACTATAGTTCATAACATAATACACATATTATTAAAATATAAATATAATATAATACACATAGGTAATAGCATAGAATTACACAATAATATAAACAGACATGTCCAGCTATATACAGTAATATTAAGACGTAAAACACTGAAAATACAGTGCCATAGTATCAAATACAATGCACGCATGGCATAAATAATAGCAATCATATAATATCCCGAAATGAGCTATACAATATACAACAGTAAAAATATATAATAGTTTTAACATGTACAATAAGTAAAAAAAAACTGTATTTATTTTACAGCGATTGCGAAACAAGCTTTAACAATGTAAACATAACACACCATGGAAACATTAAATAACGTACGAGCTTAGCATACCGAGCATACATTAATACAAGCAATGACACACCCGAAATGTGTGATTGCTTTTGTAAATAATTTAATTTCCTACTCTAATAAAAACAAACAAACACACTTGGGTGGTTTAAAAGTATCAAACCATGTATGATAGCGTATGTTGTAATGAAACTACCGGATGGTAGGCCTACATCAATAACCTCCCACACCAAGTCCGTCACGCTAAGCTTGTAATAAAAATCCACAATCCGTAATTACTTCAACTGTTTTATCTTTAGCTTAAAACCACAACACATAGCTTGCGATATACCCCGTAACTCACACGTTCTACACGAGAAATAGTATCTTATACCGACGTGAGCTCATCTTACATACATGCTTCTTTATTGTCATGTCAACTTTGAATGAATGGATATCAACTCGTATATCAGTTTTTACAAGCATATGTATAGCATAATCGCTTACGTTTTCGATCTAATCTAGATAAAAAAATTTTTTTACAAATGGTACTGAGAGATAAGGAGGGTCGTAAAAGTGACTGGACATTGCTTGTTGCGCACTTCAGGCTAATATTTTGTTTGTTTCGCGCTTATTACGACATTAGCATTTTCATTGTATGTCGCTTATGACTTACACATAGCTTTAATTATGTATCGATAACATTCACTGTAAAACTTTCGGAAATTTGTTGTAAACATGCCGGCAAGCATGCGTGACAACACGTTTGATAAAGGTAAAAGTTCGCAAACGTATGACAAGCATTTCTAATTAAGTTTCGTAAATTATTCATAACAGTCGCTTACTGCATTAATGATATATTATTGTTTTAAAATTTCTTATTATCATAATGAAGTATAATGATTTATTTAAATGTATCTCTGTGTCCCGGTTATGATTCTGAAATTCACCTGATTACAATCGAATGGCTTGATGAATGCGGGAGCTGTTCAAGTCTAAATATTTTCAAGCCCAAAGCCTAAACTGGATTTAATGTTGTTTCCCTTCTTGATACACTAGAGTAACGTAATCGTGACAGGGTATCAGAGTGGGAAACCGGTTCTTCCTTCATTACATTGGTGCCCTTTAAAACGCTTTATGTAATAATATTGTAATTTAATATAGCAAATACGGTACTTGTTCCAATGTATCTGTTCAGACTATTTAGCAAATACGGTACGTGTGCCAACGTATCTGTTCAGACTATTTCTAATGATAGCATTTGTTAATTGTGTAGAATTGTATAATAATACTAATACTATTAATAACGACTTTATTTAACGAGAGAACTCATTTGAACAATTAAGTCAATCTACCATGAGGTCCTCAACAAATCAAAACATCAAATAGCATAATGAAACATGTAAACAGTAACCAGTAAAACGTTCATAAGAAATAAGATATAAGCTGCAAGAACTAATATTTATAGTCTTGTTTCAGTGAATCTATGTTACTGTCGCACTATCCTCTAGAACACACTAAGTGTATAGTAAACATTATTTGCGTAACTATTTGTATTAACGTATTAATTTAGTGATTAATCAATTAAAACCAATACTGACCATAACAGGGATCAATCTTCCGGTAAACACTACTTAATATCCGTTGATTCATGGATTTCACAAAAATAACAATTCCAAGACTGGTAAACAATTATGTTTCTTTCTAGCACTATATACTTCATGCGATTATCGCTGATTAGTTAATAATAAATCAATAACAATATCGCTGTTTTGGGTTTTATATACGTGTAAAATAAAGTGCCCACACGTCTCGTGGTGTCATGAGTTTTGAGCAAAACAATAATGACTGACTCAACACCGTTAAAGACGTCTGTTAGCGCCAATAAAACTTTACAATTGAGTAAATCAAGCAGACCAATTAATGTAAAATGATCGATCTATTACCGATCATTGATTTTACAATGACACACGTACGGTAAAAGTGATTCAAATCACGACTGAGTCATTGATCTTTGCACAGTACGAGTATTTGATTGTTTTCGCTATATTCAAGTTTGTTTTAAACTTACTGATGTTTAAGTCCCCACCGTGACATGGTACTGATACAAGGTATTTAGAATATTAGTACGGGGGCGTTTTCAAAAATAGAACTTGGGTTATTAAAGTATGAAATATGTGGATGACTGGTTCATTGTTTTACTGTGTTTATATCAACTGCACCTTAACATCTAAGCCTTGTAGTGAAACATTTACATTTATATTTTGTGATGAAACATTAGATTTAAACAATGAAATCAAATATTCGATTTAAACATTGAAATCGAACATTAGATTTAAACATTGAAATCGAACATTAGATTTAAACATTGAAATCGAACATTAGATGTAAACATTGAAATCAAACATTTGAAATCAAACATTAAAATCAAACTTTAGATTTAACCATTGAAATTAAACTTAATAACAATTAAAATCAAACATTAATTTAAACATTGAAATCAAACATTTGAAATCAAACATTAGATTTAAACATTGAAATTAAACATTGAAATTAAACATTGAAATCGAACATTAGATTTAAACATTGAAATTGAACATTAGATTTAAACAATGAAATCAAACATTAGATTTAAACATTGAAATCAAATTTTAGATTTAACCATTGAAATTAAACTTAATAACAATTTAAATCAAACATTAATTTAAACATTGAAATCAAACATTAGATTTAAACATTGAAATCAAACATTAGATTTAAACATTGAAATCAAACATTTGAAATCAAACATTAAAATCAAACTTTAGATTTAACCATTGAAATTAAACTTAATAACAATTGAAATCAAACATTAGATTTAAACATTAAAACAAACATTTGATTTAAACTTTGTACCGATGCACTAGATTGGAACCTTGTAATGAAACATTGTATTTCGTATTACATTGAGGCTTGATACACTATTGTAATAATCTAACTCACAATTTAAAAGAAAGAAACGAAAGAGAACAGAACAGAACACTTGATTTGAATCAACAGGTAATATAACATCATTAAATGATACTTTCAGAGAAGTTGTTGACTGTAAGTTTACACTGTTGAACTTAATTCGACACAAGTGCAATAAATCAACAGATAACCATAAGCTCCATTCATGTATATTTGCAATAAAAACACCCACTGGTATCGGGGCTTGGCGGGACATAGTGTCATAATGTCATGCTACGCTAGAGTGTAAGTTCTCTCACATATCTTAGCCCAGATTTTACCAGTTTTCCTGTCGATAAGACCAGTATGGACAGACAGTCTACCTCGGTTCGGACTACATCTACAAACACAGATAATCTAATTAATCCACATATAATCCTATTGTGTTCCAAATGTACCCCACCCACTTTAACAGCGAAGGCCAAACGTACTAACGTACTATGATACAGCAGAAACGTTGGTGTCAGAAATGTCAACATTATAAATATGTGTCAAGGGAGAAACGGTAGAACGAACATATTTCTGAATTGCAATTTAAATAGCAATGAAGCGAACTATTTGAAATTTATGTTTCTATATCGGAGTACCGTGCATTTTTTTAAAAACTTTATTTATTTTACAACGATTGCGAAACACGTTTTAACAATTTATATTAATTACTCTCGTTGGCGCGGATGAAAGCGTAAATGTGGTCATTCGTGCAATTGTTAGCGTAATTAGTGAAACTATGTTCGAAATAAAGTTCAGTATGCACGTAATTTGATTTTAGTTTAGAACTGTTCTAACTATTTTATTCTTTTGAAAGTTTCTGAAATACATTTGGTTTTTCCACGTTCATTTATAATATAATGAATATAAAGTACATATATATTAATATTATATACATGTCATTTCGATACTAATTTATGCATACCTACAATATTTCAGAATATCCGAGATTAAATTCACATACCTATAAGCTTTATAACGAACAAACAGATGCCATTGTTTACATATTATATAGAAAACATTCAGTATTTTATAAACTGTTCATACACGTCAGTGGATGTCAAAATTTATTTTAAATTTGGAATTTTTATTAGATAATACGGAATGGACAAACACTAAAAATTCGGTCTATTATATTGCCATAGAAACGTTTGTTTTACTAGAAGAATCTTGCGGAAGCCAGACTTCTTCTCTAATACAATACACGCGCAGTTTATTATGGGTAATAACTCGCCACTTTGATATCTAAACATAGTCGTCTCGCGTTTCGTTAAATACAACTCGTTTGTCATGCATTTAGCCTGGACGTCATATAAGATGTAAAGATATCGTACGGAGCATGCATGCGTGTTTAATTGAAGATAATATCTGCGCGCATATATATATAGTTTTATAAATATAGTACTTACTCTAGAGGTCTAAGATAGATACATCATAATCCTTTCATATTTAATTAATACTGAATAAACAACGATGAGATTGTTTCATTAAATATATTTGCTGAAAAAGGGACAGATGTAAATTTTGTTTCAATTTCTTTTAAAGCGTTCTCGTATTGTTAACGGCTACAAGCTAAAGGTCGGTACCATGAATACATATACTTGATTGTTTAATACAAACAAAACTGAGGGCAATGATTGTCTATTAAAGAACAGATGAAGCGATAAATCCCACAGACATTAACCGTACCATCCAAGCCCATCAACAGAAGAACATTAGTTCATAATTGCAATTAACAGATGTTGTATTTTAACTGGTGAAAAACAATTGGTGCCCATTTTTCTGCACACCTGAGAAAAACATAAAATATAAATTAGTGAATGGTTAGATGGACAAAGTATATAATTATTCATTCGTATACCTGTATGCGCTGTTCTATGTTCTGTGTGTGTGTGTGTGTGTTTTACGTTTATTTATCGTCGCTACCGGTTGCCCATATGAGCGACGTCTCCTGAAGAGATTAGTCATTTTCGATTTTTGGAGGATAGTGCAATGATACAGATAGAGACCCATTCCAGAGTCACATCTGCTTCTTTTATTTATCTATCCTCGAAAAATCTAAAATGACTAATCTCTCCAGGAGGCGTCCTCATATGGGCAACCGGTAGCGACGTTAAATAAACGTAAAAACTATTTTTTATACAAAATTACCCATTTTTTCATAAATGAACTGGTCTAAATGTAATTTTCTTATTAATTTATTGGTCTAAAAATATCATGCACCAGTCCAACTTGGTGTTCAAATATATTAGTTTATACAAATTTATTTTAGCTCGATTGCGAAACATGTTCCTACAATGGTTAACAGGAATATGACCTTAAGGAAGGGCCACATTACACGATATTACAAAATTATTATCAGTATACCAGCCAGACTTATTAATTAACATTTGATGACGAATAAATTGACTTGATTGTATACATTTATTGATATTGGTCGTCTTTTACACTAAATTGCCCGTGTCACAAACACAGCATCTCTATGGTAACGCCGGTCATTGAAATGTCAAAATATTTAATTATTAATAATTGATTCAAACATTATACATGATTACCACTTATAATTAAGAGTGACAAACGATAAATAAAATGTTTGTAAATAAATGTGTTAATATTGCAAGTGTTATTGCAACCTCTTTTCGTGGGTTTATTCTAAGTGCACGAATGTAGATGTATTATGTATGCACTATTTCCTTAATTGAATTCCTGCGCATATACCTCCATGTATAACAGCATCTATAAATATACTTAGTTTGAACCCCCGTCTGACCCGAATACAATTAACAGTCTTTCAGGTGGGACTTTAAACCGATGTCTCGTGTTGGTGTTTTCCACCGTGCACGTAAAAGAACCAGAGGAGACTCTGGAATGGGTCTCTCTGTGTATCATTGCACTATCCTCCACACATCTAAAATGGCTAATCTCTTCAGGAGGCGTCGCTCATATGGGCAACCTGTAGCGACGATAAATAGACGTAATTCACACACTCTATACATATACTTAGTTCGCTCTATATGACAATTTTAATGAGTTATTGCGACATGATTCGTTATTGTTGTTTTTTCCTGGAAAGGAAATGCTGCTTGCCTTCCCACAATATGTATAATCAGCTCATTTAGCTCGGTCACTAACACACGCACTACTACAGCCCGCATAGCCCAGTCTCTGACTGGCAATATTGCGCTCCACCAAATCCGATTCACCACTCATCATACTGCACCCCACCTAAATCGGCCCCTCACTCGCAAAACTACACCCCACCCAGCGCGGTCCCAGACTCGCACACTTACACCAGTCCCTGACTCGCCATACTGCACCCCACCTAACTCGATCCACACGCGCAAGTGCACCTGCGTGGGTCAGACACAGGTGCTTGGTTACGTTGTCAATTTCAACTGACGACCCGTCAATCACACCGCTCGTAACTGTTGTACTGGAATGTTTTATCTACTTGTTATAATATACACTCCCGAATAAAGAGTAGAAACTATCTTGCATCCCTTGTTACCGGCTATGTATATATAATACTTCCGATTTATGTCAGTTTTTAATGTCGTTTGTGACATTTTCAAATAAAACACCACAATAGGGTCACTTTATTTGTTATAAAACCATCTAGAGACATAGTTCATAGTGTATGTTTAAAGACGCACGAAGGTAAATTTTCTGTGGTTATATTACCAGAGTATATTTTGACGGACTTCTTTTCAGTCCCTTAGAATGTATTAATACTAAACTAGTTCAGAAACAACGTTATCGTGCCAGCTTCTGATGAGCTTAATGACATATTTGTTCTGGGCGAGATTAATAAAATGTTTATATGAAAATGAAATGAAAACGAGTCACACATTTTCTTCAGCACATGAAATACGGCCATTAAACAATTTTGTGAAAAGATTTACACGCATTCCCGCTAAATTAATTGACCTAATATCATAGTCGCCATATTTGTTTATATGTACATGTATGCCACATGGGTCTGATACCTGGATTTAAGCAAATAAAACTTTGAAACATCACACTCATCACTCACGAGTATCGATATATACACGTATAAAGTAGTTCCCTATAACGGTTCCAGTTTATTTCATTTTAACATATATTCAACAAAAGTTGAAAGGCAAATAAATAATGCATCTAATCAGAGATATGTGAAACAGATTGTTAATATTATTAAGATGAGACGGGGGTGGGGTCATACCCACGACCCGTGGATTTGCATTCCACCTAGTTAACCAGTGGGCCACTGATCCGCTCCGCTATGAAATGTGGATACGTATATTTACCTCGCCCCCTTGTTGATCGGGGCGACACATCCAGAAGTATATTAGTTTATAGTTTATACAAATTTATTTTATCTCGATTGCTAACAAGTTATTACAACTTATATTAATCACTCTCGAGACCTCATTCTTGATGGAATCCATCGCCACGATGGAGAGAAGATGCAATGTGGAATTTAAATGCCTTGCCTAAGGGCACAATTGTAACGGATGCAGCGGGGCTCGAACTTTTTGCACCTGAAGCGAACGCGCATCCACTGTGCTATCACGTATGTTAGTCATTAATATGTGGATGGTAGTGTAAGATACAGACGACGCTCAAATACTAGAAACGTCCATGGTGCATAGCACCGGTACCTGAGATCTCAGTTTATAAGCCTCATTTGAAAGACTGTTAATAGTGTCCGGATAAGACGGGTGGGTGGGTGTCGAACCTGCGACAACTGAATTCGCAGTCCAACGTGTTCACTACTAGGACCACTGACTCGTCTGTGATTAATATTATTGAAATTGGTTTTGCCCTCATTTATCAACGCTACCGGTTTCCAATATGGGCGGGTCGTTCCTGAAGATATTAGTCATTTTAGATGTCGGAGGACAGTGCAATGATACAGACAGTGAGCCATTCCAGAGTCTCGTCTGGTTCTTTTTCGTTTTTCGTGCACCGACACGAGACCTCGGATTAAAGTCCCATCTGAAAGACTGTTAAATATTATTATGGTCAGACGGTGGCTCGAACTCAGATCCCTGGATTCGCAGTCCAACGTGTTAACCACTGGATCACTGAGCTGTCTGTAATTTAATATGTCTCTGGACTGTTGACTCTATATGTAGACGAGTTATTGATGCGTAAATATATAAGATAGAAACTGCATGTGTTAGGTAACATTTATGTCTTTACACTTGTGTGCTTGACACGAAAAGCGTCCTAGTGAAACAGTTGTAATATTACATACATTAGTGGTTATGGCAAACAGCACCACTCTATTATATAACTGATCACTACTTAGTAGCAAAACGCTGTGTGCTTATTTGTGTTGTTTATTAATTTCTTAGCAGATATAGACAGAACCAATTCTTCCGTTTTTTTATGATTTGGCGGAAAATTACGTCTTCAATGATATGGGAATGGGGTCAACGCATTCTTGAATTGCTGCCGTCAACGATTTACCTAAATATACGTGTAGATGAATCGTAGAGAACACACGTATTCATCCATTAGCTTAAATTTTATTGCGCAGACAAAAGCATTTGACAGTGTAATTTGCAAATAAATAATAGCCAGCTAAACTGTGCCAAGAAATCGGTGTTTTAATCCATCTTAGATTTCACTTAATTCTACTAAACGTAAATATAATTGGTATCAAAGTTTCATCCCTGTAATATAACTGTCAGTTTTGCATATAAACATCATATGAAGCTGCGCATTAAAAGCGCTATGTTATAAGAGTACCTGAATTAATATTATATCATAAAATGCGAAAGCAGTACCCGTGTCATAGCACGAACTTCGCAGGTGCAGCTTTTACAGCTCTATTAACTGTTAACGAGAGATAGAAAGACGATTTATTAAACCACACAACGTGCATTGCAAAATATTCAAAATATTCGCAGACAAGAAGTCCGTAATCGATTGCAACTGATGCAAAATATTCGCAGACAAGAAGTTCGTAATCGATTGCAACTGACGAAAGAAGCCGATATACATACAAACAACATGACTAAATCACTAATATATAACACGCTATTTGTAGCAGATTGCATGAACATTGTTTACATGTTATATTAGATACGAAGCATGTCTGAGGTCTCAGCGTTAATGACTGTCAGATACGACTACAAAGCGAGTACCATTCCGGTAAATCTCGTAGAATAAACATATTCATACGGCTAGTTAGTAGAATATGTTCTTGAGTATTATCGGAGAGGGATATACAGAGTTTGTTGTTAATGGATAAATCATAGCACGCGTATCTCCAGGAGAAACAACATACATTTAATTGCTTCAAAGGCAGGATGGGGCAAAAACATGAATATGTTCATACGGCATTTGCTTTGAATTTTATATATGTTTGATTCATGTGTGTGTATATAATCTTGTGCCAGTGTATAATGTAAATTAATGTTATGCGAGGTATGTGCTACCCAGCCGTTCTGAGCTACCCGACAGTTATGTGCTGAGCTACCCGACAGTTCTGTGCTATCCGACAGTTCTGAGCTACCAGAGAGTTCTGTGCTACAATATAGTTCTGTGCTACCCGACAGTTCTGTGCTACCCGAGAGTTCTGTGCTACCCGACAGTTCTGTGCTACCCGACATTTCTGTGCTACCCGAGAGTTCTGTGCTACAAGATAGTTCTGTGCTATCCGACAGTTCTGAGCTACCCGACAGTTCTGTGCTACCCGACAGTTCTGTGCTACCCGACAGTTCTGTGCTACCCGACAGTTCTGTGCTACAAGATAGTTCTGTGCTACAAGATAGTTCTGTGCTATTCGACAGTTCTGAGCTACCCGACAGTTCTGTGCTACCCGACAGTTCTGTGCTACCCGACAGTTCTGTGCTACAAGATAGTTCTGTGCTACAAGATAGTTCTGTGCTATCCGACAGTTCTGAGCTACCAGACAGTTCTGTGCTACCCGACAGTTATGTGCTATCCGACAGTTCTGTGCTACCCGACAGTTCTGTGCTACCCGGCAGTTCTGTGCTACCCGACAGTTCTGTGCTACCCGACAGTTCTGTGCTACCCGACAGTTCTGTGCTACCCGACAGTTCTGAGCTACCCGACAGTTCTGTGCTACCCGACAGTTCTGTGCTACCCGACATTTCTGTGCTACCCGACAGTTCTGTGCTACCCGACAGTTCTGTGATACCCGACAGTTCTGTGCTACCAGGCAGTTCTGTGCTACCAGACAGTTCTGTGCTACTAGGCAGTTCTGTGCTACCAGGCAGTTCTGAGCTATCCGACAGTTCTGTGCTACCAGGCAGTTCTGTGCTACCAGGCAGTTCTGTGCTACCCGACAGTTCTGTGCTACCAGAGAGTTCTGTGCTACCCGACAGTTCTGTGCTACCCGACAGTTCTGTGCTACCCGATAGTTCTGTGCTACCAGACAGTTCTGTGCTACCAGACAGTTCTGTGCTACCCGACAGTTCTGAGCTACCCGACAGTTATGTGCTACCCGACAGTTCTGTGCTACCAGGCAGTTCTGAGCTATCCGACAGTTCTGTGCTACCCGACAGTTCTGTGCTACCAGGCAGTTCTGTGCTACCCGACAGTTCTGTGCTACCAGACAGTTCTGTGCTACCAGGCAGTTCTGTGCTACCAGACAGTTCTGTGCTACCAGGCAGTTCTGTGCTACCCGACAGTTCTGTGCTACCAGGCAGTTCTGTGCTACCCGACAGTTCTGTGCTACCAGGCAGTTCTGTGCTACCAGGCAGTTCTGTGCTACCAGGCAGTTCTGTGCAACCAGACAGTTCTGTGCTTCCAACAGTTCTGTGCTACCCGACAGTTCTGTGCTACCCGAGAGTTCTGTGCTACCAGGCAGTTATGTGCTACCAGACAGTTCTGTGCTTCCCAACAGTTCTGTGCTACCCGACAGTTCTGTGCTACCCGACAGTTCTGTGCTACCCGACAGTTCTGTACTACCAGGCAGTTCTGTGCTACCAGGCAGTTCTGTGCTACCCGACAGTTCTGTGCTACCAGGCAGTTCTGTGCTACCAGGCAGTTCTGTGCTACCAGGCAGTTCTGTGCTACCCGACAGTTCTGTGTTACCAGACAGCTCTGTGCTACCAGGCAGTTCTGAGCTATCCGACAGTTCTGTGCTACCCGACAGTTCTGTGCTACCAGGCAGTTCTGAGCTATCCGACAGTTCTGTGCTACTCGACAGTTCTGTGCTACCAGGCAGTTCTGTGCTACCAGGCAGTTCTGTGCTACCCGACAGTTCTGTGCTACCCGACAGTTCTGTACTACCCGACAGTTCTGTGCTACCAGACAGTTCTGTGCTATCCGACAGTTCTGAGCTATCCGACAGTTCTGTGCTTCCCAACAGTTCTGTGCTGATCCACCCGACAATTCTGTTCTGAGCTACCCAACAGTTCTGTGCTACCCGACAGTTCTGTGATACCCGACAGTTCTGTGCTACCCGACAGTTCTGTGCTACCCGACAGTTCTGTGCTACAAGACAGTTCTGTGCTATCCGACAGTTCTGTGCTACCCGACAGTTCTGTGCTACCCGACAGTTCTGTGCTATCCGACAGTTCTGTGCTATCCGACAGTTCTGTGCTACCCGACAGTTCTGTGCTACCCGACAGTTCTGTACTACCAGGCAGTTCTGTGCTACCAGGCAGTTCTGTGCTACCCGACAGTTCTGTGCTACCAGGCAGTTCTGTGCTACCAGGCAGTTCTGTGCTACCAGGCAGTTCTGTGCTACCCGACAGTTCTGTGTTACCAGACAGCTCTGTGCTACCAGGCAGTTCTGAGCTATCCGACAGTTCTGTGCTACCCGACAGTTCTGTGCTACCAGGCAGTTCTGAGCTATCCGACAGTTCTGTGCTACTCGACAGTTCTGTGCTACCAGGCAGTTCTGTGCTACCAGGCAGTTCTGTGCTACCAGGCAGTTCTGTGCTACCCGACAGTTCTGTGCTACCAGGCAGTTCTGTGCTATCCGACAGTTCTGAGCTATCCGACAGTTCTGTGCTTCCCAACAGTTCTGTGCTGATCCACCGACAATTCTGTTCTGAGCTACCCAACAGTTCTGTGCTACCCGACAGTTCTGTGCTACCAGATAGTTCTGTGCTACCCGACAGTTCTGTGCTGATCCACCCGACAATTCTGTGCTACCAGATAGTTCTGTGCTACCCGACAGTTCTGTGCTACCCGACAGTTCTGTGCTACCCGACAGTTCTGTACTACCCGACAGTTCTGTGCTACCAGACAGTTCTGTGCTATCCGACAGTTCTGAGCTATCCGACAGTTCTGTGCTTCCCAACAGTTCTGTGCTGATCCACCCGACAATTCTGTTCTGAGCTACCCAACAGTTCTGTGCTACCCGACAGTTCTGTGATACCCGACAGTTCTGTGCTACCCGACAGTTCTGTGCTACCCGACAGTTCTGTGCTACAAGACAGTTCTGTGCTACAAGACAGTTCTGTGCTATCCGACAGTTCTGTGCTACCCGACAGTTCTGTGCTACCCGACAGTTCTGTGCTATCCGACAGTTCTGTGCTATCCGACAGTTCTGTGCTACCCGACAGTTCTGTGCTACCCGACAGTTCTGTGCTACCAGACAGTTCTGTGCTACCAGACAGTTCTGTGCTACCCGACAGTTCTGTGCTACCCGACAGTTCTGTGCTACCCGACAGTTCTGTGCTACCCGACAGTTCTGTGCTACCCGACAGTTCTGTGCTACCCGACAGTTCTGTGCTGAGCTATCCGACAGTTCTGTGCTGAGCTATCCGACAGTTCTGTGCTATCCGACAATGCTGTGCTATCCGACAGTGCTGTGCTATCCGACAGTTCTGAGCTACCCGACAGTTCTGTGCTACCCAGCCGTTCTGTGCTATCCGACAGTTCTGTGCTACCAGACAGTTCTGTGCTATCCGACAGTTCTGTGCTGAGCTATGCGACAGTTCTGAGCTACCCGACCGTTCTGTGCTACCCGACAGTTCTGTGCTACCAGACAGTTCTGTGCTATCCGACAGTTCTGTGCTACCCGACAGTTCTGTGCTACCCGACAGTTCTGTGCTATCCGACAGTTCTGTGCTATCCGACAGTTCTGTGCTACCCGACAGTTCTGTGCTACCCGACAGTTCTATGCTACCAGACAGTTCTGTGCTACCAGACAGTTCTGTGCTACCCGACAGTTCTGTGCTACCCGACAGTTCTGTGCAACCAGACAGTTCTGTGCTACCCGACAGTTCTGTGCTACCCGACAGTTCTGTGCTACCCGACAGTTCTGTGCTGAGCTATCCGACAGTTCTGTGCTGAGCTATCCGACAGTTCTGTGCTATCCGACAGTGCTGTGCTATCCGACAGTGCTGTGCTATCCGACAGTTCTGAGCTACCCGACAGTTCTGTGCTACCCAGCCGTTCTGTGCTATCCGACAGTTCTGTGCTACCAGACAGTTCTGTGCTATCCGACAGTTCTGTGCTGAGCTATGCGACAGTTCTGAGCTACCCGACAGTTCTGTGCTATCCGACAGTTCTGTGCTACCAGACAGTTCTGTGCTATCCGACAGTTATGTGCTGAGCTATCCGACAGTGCTGAGCTATCCGACAGTTCTGTGCTATCCGACAGTTCTGTGCTACCAGACAGTTCTGTGCTATCCGACAGTTCTGTGCTGAGCTATCCGACAGTTCTGAGCTACCAGACAGTTCTGTGCTATCCGACAGTTCTGTGCTGAGCTATCCGACAGTGCTGAGCTATCCGACAGTTATGTGCTACCCGACAGTTCTGTGCTACCCGACAGTTCTGTGCTACAAGACAGTTCTGTGCTACCCGACAGTTCTGAGCTACCCGACAGTTCTGTGCTACCCGACAGTTTTGAGCTATCCGACAGTTCTGAGCTATCCGACAGTTCTGAGCTATCCGACAGTTCTGTGCTGAGCTATCCGACAGTTCTGTGCTGAGCTATCCGACAGTTCTGTGCTGAGCTATCCGACAGTTCTGTGCTGAGCTATCCGACAGTTCTGTGCTGAGCTATCCGACAGTTCTGAGCTATCCGACAGTTCTGTGCTGAGCTATCCGACAGTTCTGTGCTACCCGACAGTTCTGAGCTATCCGACAGTTCTGTGCTATCCGACAGTTCTGAGCTATCCGACAGTTCTGTGCTGAGCTATCCGACAGTTCTGTGCTACCCGACAGTTCTGTGCTACCCGACAGTTCTGAGCTATCCGACAGTTCTGAGCTATCCGACAGTTCTGAGCTATCCGACAGTTCTGTGCTACCCGACAGTTCTGAGCTATCCGACAGTTCTGTGCTATCCGACAGTTCTGAGCTATCCGACAGTTCTGTGCTGAGCTATCCGACAGTTCTGTGCTACCCGACAGTTCTGTGCTACCCGACAGTTCTGAGCTATCCGACAGTTCTGAGCTATCCGACAGTTCTGTGCTACCCGACAGTTCTGTGCTGAGCTACCCACCAGTTATGTGCTTCCCAACAGTTCTGTGCTACCCGACAGTTCTGAGCTACCCAACAGTTCTGTGCTACCCGACAGTTCAGAGATACCCGACAGTTTTGCGCTACCCGACGAATCTTACTTGTTCTGAAGGTGGTTTCTGTTAAAACATTCAATGGGACCCTGGATCTTTGTTTCGTGGATAAATCTGTTGACAAGTATCCTGACGTCATTATGATGGTTGTAATTGATGTATGCCAACAACCGGAATCAGTGAGTCATACACATTCTTAAAACGTCTACTAGTGTACGTAAAGTAGACACTATTCTCATATCTTAACCAGTTTACGCAAATTAGACGTTATTCTCACATCGTAACCAATTTACGTAGAGTACACGTTATTTTTAATGTCGTAAAATATTTACCAGTTTACGTAAAGTACACGTTATTCTAATGTCGTAAAACATTTACCAGTTTACGTAAAGTACACGTTATTCTAATGTCGTAAAACATTTACCAGTTTACGTAAAGTACACGTTATTCTAATGTCGTAAAACATTTACCACTTTACGTACAATACATGTTATTCTCGTATAAATGGCTGTGCACTGTTTTATAGTATGTGTTATAACTGTATGATGATAGTTGTACATATATTAGACTAAACACTGATAAAAACTGTTACTATGTTACCGATGTCCGTTCATTCTATCAGTAGTATACACAGAAACTGGGATCTCATACCAGATGTATTGTTATGTAGTTTGCAGTATCGAATAAACTATGCTTAATTGAAGTGCTTAGTGCAAAATTAATGTAGCTTAACCCATATATCTGATTTTCTCAGTATTTAATTAATTAAAACCATATTAATATTGATATATTAAACATAGCATAGCTATATATGGTAACGCATTGACGAATTGGGTGGGGTGTGTGACGTTGGGTGGGCTACATGCCACTGGGTGGTGGGGTGTACGCAGGAATACTGGCTCAGGTTCTTCCGTGTTTCAATATTATTCTGACTTCAGCTTCAAATCTCGAATGTATGTCACGTTATAGGCGTGTTTTTTTTATATATGTTTTTTAAAAAAACAAGCAACTTCTCCAAATTCAACCCACACACAAATATCAAATAAATTTATTTTATCATTTTAAGAAAATGTCTCCAACAAAATGATGATACAAAATGTGTAAGTAACTATTTCGAGCTTGGGATGTTTTATGATGGTATAATGCTATATTGTACGAGAAAACACATAACATATGCAACGTAATACACCCAGATATCGTCAGTACACCTAGATATCGTCAGTACACCCAGATATCGTCAGTACACCCAGATATCTATATCGTCAGTACACCCATATATCGTCAGTACACCCAGATATCGCCAGTACACCCATATATCGACAGTACACCCATATATCGCCAGTACACCCAGATATCGCCAGTACACCCATATATCGTCAGTACACCCATATATCGCCAGTACACCCATACATCGTCAGTACACCCATATATCGTCAGTACACCCATATATCGTCAGTACACCCATATATCGACAGTACACCCATATATCGCCAGTACACCCATATATCGACAGTACACCCATATATCGTCAGTACACCCATATATCGCCAGTACACCCATATATCGTCAGTACACCCAGATATCGACAGTACACCCATATATCGCCAGTACACCCAAATATCGCCAGTACACCCATATATCGCCAGTACACCCAGATATCGACAGTACACCCATATATCGCCAGTACACCCATACATCGTCAGTACACCCATATATCGTCAGTACACCCATATATCGCCAGTACACACATGAGAACTGTTTTCAGATTTTTAATATGCATTTGGAGAGGAAATAATATAAGTTTTCTGAAAACTTGTTTTCCAATCCAAACCATTCACAATTTATGTAATTTGTAACATTTTTTGTGTTATACATGTAAATTTATTGGAATAAATACTGTTTAAACCAATATGCATTTGACGATTTGTATCTTAAGTGTTAAAGTTATTTTCCCTTCGCGTGTTTGTTTCAATATTGTATGGCTTTTCCAAACAGAAAATTGACAGCACCAATTTTTCAGCGTACTGACCCATATAAACCACATAAAAGGCGACGAGGATAAAAATGTATGCCCGTCCAACAAATACCCACTCCATTAGTTTACGTGTTATCTTGGGTACTGAAATGTCTTACAGTAAAACTGCCTACCAGTAATGCAAGTTGAATAGAGAGTAATAGCGATTAAATGACAGGACAACAATAACACGTGATAACGTGCACAGAAACGGAAACATCCGTCGAGAGGATGCCGGGTAAATCAAACTCTACAATCTCCGCAATTATTATCGCTATAAACCGACGTTAAACTAAATACATTAACTGAATATTAATTGGCTTTAACAGCGAGATGCATCGAAGCTACACTTAAGTGCTGCTCAGTGACTGCTTCAGAGGCCATGGATCACACAGGCGGTATTCGAGTATACGATCACACGGACATTCCTTACGGAGTATACGATCACGCGGGCGCTCATCGAGAAGTGAAGATCACACTGGCGTTCCTCGAGGAATTGAGATTATGTGGGGGTTCTTCGTGGAGTATAAAATCATGCGAATGCTCCTCGAGGAGTTACGATCACGCGGGCGTTTCTCGAGGAGTTACGATCATGCGGGCGTTCCTCGAGGAGTTAAGATCACACGGGCTCTAGTTCTGTGGCGGAGCAGTCGTCCAGTGGTTAACATGCTGGACTTGTAAACCAGGGATCGCAGATTCGATCTCTCGCTATACCATACTAAAACGACTCATACCATAGTCTATATGGTGATACTTTAAACCGAGGTCTCGTGTCGGCGCTTTACACCGTGCACGTAAATGAAGAGGCAATGTGGACGCTAAGCGTAACGGGCTCCAACTGGGCGCGAACTGCAGGCGTCTCACATACTGTAGTTATGTGTGTACGGTCAGCGAATATCACACTATTGAAGCTGACATAGAACTGGGATAGATACCCGTCTGTACTCGTTATTCCAATAAGAATACTATTCCTCACCAATATGTTGTACTCAAACTCGAAATGAGCAGAGAACAGATGACTTATAACCTATATCTGAATGAAAACTTCACCTAAGAAAGAGGAACAGCTAAATATTAGAATATCTCCTAAGTAGAATAAAACGAAAGGCAAAACTAAACAGCACACTCACGCGAATATGACGGCATGCACAAATGGCCTTGCATTTTTGAAATAGCTGAAGTTCAAATACATTAAAATGGACAAAGCAAGTGATAAACCAACAGAAAACAAGCCGGATAAATGTTTCCTATATCGCGACAGATCAGTTCCCTGAGATCAACTGATAGAACGGGCGTAAATGTAATTGAAAGTTCAGTTTAAAAATTAATATGAAACTCGATCTGGCGGTGTCGTGTTGCGGCCAACGTAGAGACGCTTGCATACCATGATTATTCCATATGTCTATTATTCCACGTGTCTAACACAATATCAATTTCTTTCAGGTGGCTTTTAATGGTTCCAATACGTTCTGTAGCCGATCACCGTTCGTTTCTACAACTGTTACAACTAGTGGTGCGAACGTGTTCGGATAACCTTTATCATAACCGTTTAAACCCCTGCCGTTGCTTTAAGCTAAATGGTTGAACAAGGTATAGCAAATATACCATAGTAACTGTGAATGTTGAACATGGTATTACATGCTATAGTAACTGTGAATGTTGAACATGGTATTACATGCTACAGTAACTGTGAATGTTGAACATGGTATTACATACTATAGTAACTGTGAATGTTGAATGTTGAACATGGTATACATGCTATAGTAACTGTGAATGTTGAATGTTGAACATGGTATTACATGCTATAGTAAATGTGAATGTTGAACATGGAATTACATGCTATAGTAACTGTGAATGTTGAACATGGTATTACATGCTACAGTAACTGTGAATGTTGAATGTTGAACATGGTATACATGCTATAGTAACTGTGAATGTTGAATGTTGAACATGGTATTACATGCTATAGTAAATGTGAATGTTGAACATGGTATTACATGCTATAGTAAATGTGAATGTTGAACATGGTATTACATGCTATAGTAAATGTGAATGTTGAACATGGTATTACATGCTATAGTAACTGTGAATGTTGAATGTTGAACATGGTATACATGCTATAGTAACTGTGAATGTTGAATGTTGAACATGGTATTACATGCTATAGTAAATGTGAATGTTGAACATGGTATTACATGCTATAGTAAATGTGAATGTTGAACATGGTATTACATGCTATAGTAAATGTGAATGTTGAACATGGTATTACATGCTATAGTAAATGTGAATGTTGAACATGGAATTACATGCTATAGTAACTGTGAATGTTGAACATGGTATTACATGCTACAGTAACTGTGAATGTTGAATGTTGAACATGGTATACATGCTATAGTAACTGTGATTGTCGAACATGGAATTACATGCTATAGTAACTGTGAATGTTGAACATGGAATTACATACTATATTCATAGCGTATTTGTGAATGGCAAACAATGAATTGTATTGTATTTCAGGCACGGACGGGCACCCTGGTTGAACCACCGATCTTCCACAAGTCAACAAGCCAGCTGGATAGCTTCCTCACTTGAAATAATTCGAAACACACAGCGGGATTCGAACATACAACATACACCACTCGGCCAATGAGGACCCTGTATGCGTGTTGAGGTATTTACTCGCGTGCACCTTGTAACACGTATAAGTTTGTTGGAGTTTGTTCACGTATGGGTGTAGACTTTTGTTCTCACATGTTTGTTGGAGTTTGTTCTCAAATGTGTGTATGCTCACATTGTTAAATCTACGATGTACTCAAACTTTTATTTGCAGCATTATCTCATAAGTACGACTTAAAATAAAATATGCTTGTTTGGTGCGATTAACCAGCGAGAGTGGTTTCCGAGGTAATAAATGCGATGAGACTTACACTATCCTTTTAATTCTCAATTGACAATTAAATTTCTTACTTGCATTTAACGTTGAGAGCATTTCTCGCATTACGATTAATACACTATTTGTATACGTTTATCGTTTAGACAGTGATCATTAAGCATGGAGCATCTCTTACATAATCTCTTACCACGAGTAGATGAAGCAGGGACATGAATCCTTGTCAGTCGCCCTCAGATAATAATCATCATTAACAGGTGTTCGCTATATACCTATACCGCAATGATATACGTGTGTAAAATAGACATTATTATTTATTAAAGACAATATACACTCTACTACTGTGCTTTCAAAGTAAAGTAATAACGGTTGTAAACAAACATTCGATACACTATTGCATTATAGGTAAGTCAGGTATATACTATTAAACAATACATCACAGTACCTGTAGGCTATCGTATATTGCCTTACCTATACAGTAGTGTAATATTCCAACGGTATTATTACTTTTCTTTGAAAGCACAGTACCTTTAGTTCTTGTATATTATTTCTTGGATTTGCTCACGTGTACGTGAAACTTGATTTGTGTTTTGATATGCTTTTTGCTTTGGTACCGACAGCTTTGGCCATATTTTGATCGCGGCGGTAGACGCCCGGTACTCCAAAAGCTAGCTGTGTAAGCTTCCTTTCCTCACACGGAAGAATTGGTTTTGATAAGATTTTGTGTATGCGAGAAGTAATGGTATATGCCATTGAATATCTTGTTAAGAAACAACCACAATGATCAATACAACATACGTATGATAGTTTATGTCTTAGCCATATCAGTTCTCGGATTTTCTTCCGAGAATTATGAGTCTGTATGGTTCCTGTTGTATAACCGTATACGCTACATGCTAATAGTAAACATATTCCTAGCACAGTACTGACAACTATTAGTTTAATTTGTTTATGGCCATCACAATGACACGGATGGTCAAAATATGTCTCCGTTGTTGAAGAGACAATGCACATGTGATATGCTTACTGTTCACTGTCCTCGTTTTGTGAGCATCAGTCAATTGCATGTTGATTATGGATCGACATTAAATTTATAACAAAATAATAACAGTAACACAGTAACAGCAAACAACCGAAAGCTGATAAACAACTGCTATGTAGTGCTCGTTTGCCATTAAAGTCAAACACCGAACCATGCACCGAATAATGAAAACATTTATACTTGCATTGAGAAAAGAACCTACATCTGTATGTTTATCGCTTCATCTTTATTATCAGTGATTGAAAATATCCTTCTAGCTAGAAAGGTAATCTTTCAAAATCATAACCACTTATTGTAAAAATTCATTCAAAAGCTATCCAAATTATTTCGTATAATGATAAGCTGAGTTTATGAGACACGCATATGTTTAGGTAGAAGTTCTATTTGAACAAGATACTATTACATGCAGGACCCTATCATTTTCATTATTCACAAAATATCTTCACGCAAAAAGCATGTTAAACAATTCTGAAATGAAATTCAAAACTAGCGTTTAGCACAGCAGGTAATTACGGATTATTCCATCGCACAATTTGTATATTATTGCAAGCAAAAATAAGCATACAAAAAAGCCACTAATGTCGCTGTTGTGGTCTAATATTTCTGTTAAGAGGTACGAAGGAGAGAACTACAATGTAGTAAGCGGTCACGAGCTCTTGGGAAGCAATATGGTTCTCACATGCAATGTCGTGACAAAACACAGAACACCAAATGCTTGGAAAACGATCAAATTTGCATTTAATTTAGTTGAGAATCCACAGTAATTAATAATCGTAATTAATAATCGTAAACACGACGACATCTCATTAATAACATTGATAGAAAAAACAACACATACAGAGGGAAATATCAGGTTTGTGCCATTTTTATATATATTTAACATATGAGTGTTTATTTGTATGATAAATGTAGAATGCGATACGATCAGATGGTTTATATCGGTTCACCTGGCCGCCGGTTGCTAGTTGTCAGATGACTATCTCTGGCCTCTAGCCTCACTTTATTAACGGACAATACCTGGTCATAAATCACGCAAAATGTTCACTACAAATACTTCTGTCATTAATCTTTATTGTAAGCGATTGTAGAACATAATTAAAAGCATGAGATTTTCGCCTCTTCAAGAACTGTCACACTCGATGGATAATGCTTCTTTACCAATGCCACGACACGTAAGAAGTTACACTCAGGAGTTGCGCAATACGAGCTCTTGTTAGACATTGTCGTTTATTGCTGATTCAGTAAAACATATATCAGATATGCATTGTGTTGTACTCCATAGGCAGTCCTAGTATGCTATTTCTCTAGTTTAAGGAATGGAAACTAGTTTTGTGTATTGCTACTTCACGCGCCGTACATTCAATGTAACCAGGGGTAACCATCTTCGTGAACATTCATTCATTTATAAATTTAGGATACGTTATTTTATAAGACGAACTTTTTACAGAGATAAATGTATTGTACAAGTTTATGGCTAGAAACAGTCCAGAAGAAAACGGCAACGCTACTGTTTAAAAATGTTGTTTTTATCACGGGTGTTAATGGATGATATACACCAGGCGGTTTTAGCTTCACTGCACGTCTGGTAGGAAAGGAAGATGTTGATGTATTTATATGTGTGATGCCTTGTGGCGAACATCTGCCGCGGACGCATTTGAAATGAAACGAGTGCAATTGTACTGTTTTATGTTTATTATATACAATGAACGTCTGTGACAAATGGGCGGAGGTAAAAAAGATTGATGTTTTCATAAATGACCGAATTAGTAAATGGAAGAAACTACAATGTATAGCATGTATACGACTGTACACTACACTATGTCATAATACCGTTACGTACACTACACTATCATAATACCGTTACGTACACTACACTATCATAATACCGTTACGTACACTACACTATCATAATACCGTTACGTACACTATCATAATACCGTTACGTACATTACACTATGCCATAATACCGTTACGTACATTACACTATGCCATAATACCGTTACGTACATTACACTATGCCATAATACCGTTACGTACACTACATCATAATACCGTTACGTACACTACACTATCATAATACCGTTACGTACACTACACTATCATAATACCGTTACGTACACTACACTGTCATAATACCGTTACGTACACTACACTATGTCATAATACCGTAACACTACTATGGCAAAATACTGTGCACTACACACTACTTCAATATTAAGGTATGTTGAACGATGCAAATACAATATATAACACTATGTCAAATACCGTATATTACGCGGTGTCAAATACCGTATATTACGCGGTGTCAAATACCGTATATTACGCGGTGTCAAATACCGTATATGATTTAGTTTAAACAATATTTATTTCTTTGAATAAACATAGTCAAGTATAAATAATATGTACATACATGTAGGATATCATTTGTAATAATATATGGTAACTATGAAATTTCCTGTGTGTATGTGTGTGTGTCTTACGTTTATTTATCGTCGCTACCGGTTGCCCATATGAGCGATGCCTCCTGAATAGAGTAGTCATTTTAGATTTTTGGAGGATAGTGCAATGATACAGACAGAGAGACCCAATCCAGAGTCTCCTCTGGTTCTTTTACGTGCATGGTGTAAAGCACCTGCGATCCCTGGATTACCAGTCCAGCGTGTTACAACTGGACTACAGACCCGAAATTTCCTGATGTTATTGAAATACTGTTTGAACACTACGTATTGATTCCATAACTATGAATTCGTGGTTGAATGTGCATCTTGCTGTTTACCTACAGTTAACTAGAGTGAACATTACACCTTTGGTGAGTTTAAAACGTGCACAATATTTTCCTCAATACTAGTGCAATGTTATAGAGAACATTATTGACAAGTTTGCAAATAATACATTATTGCGTATTATTGGCAAATTCCGTTACGGAATAATTAGAACATACGTCAGTAAATAGTGCTACACTAACGTTTCATATTAGTTCACTTAACCTTATTGACACATAACTTCACTGACTATGGGCACAAACAACTGTAGTGAATATGGGCACACACAACTGTCTTGAATATGGACAAACAACTGTAGTGAATATGGACAAACAACTGTAGTGAATATGGACAAACAACTGTAGTGAATATGGACAAACAACTGTAGTGAATATGGACAAACAACTGTAGTGAATATGGACAAACAACTGTAGTGAATATGGACAAACAACTGTAGTGCATATGGACAAACAACTGTAGTGAATATGGACACGATACTGTCGTGAATATGGGCACGATACTGTCGTGAATATGGGCACGATACTGTCGTGAATATGGGCACGATACTGTCGTGAATATGGGCACGATACTGTCGTGAATATGGGCACGATACTGTCGTGAATATGGGCACGATACTGTCGTGAATATGGGCACGATACTGTCGTGAATATGGGCACGATACTGTCGTGAATATGGGCACGATACTGTCGTGAATATGGGCACGATACTGTCGTGAATATGGGCACGATACTGTCGTGAATATGGGCACGATACTGTCGTGAATATGGGGTGTTGTGTGTTGGGGTGTGTGTTGGGGTTGTGTGTTGGGGTTGTGTGTGGGTATGTCGTGAATATGGGCACGATACTGTCGTGAATATGGGCACGATACTGTCGTGAATATGGGCACGATACTGTCGTGAATATGGGCACGATACTGTCGTGAATATGGGCACGATACTGTCGTGAATATGGCACGATACTGTCGTGAATATGGGCACGATACTGTCGTGAATATGGGCACGATACTGTCGTGAATATGGGCACGATACTGTCGTGAATATGGGCACGATACTGTCGTGAATATGGGCACGATACTGTCGTGAATATGGGCACGATACTGTCGTGAATATGGGCACGATACTGTCGTGAATATGGGCACGATACTGTCGTGAATATGGGCACGATACTGTCGTGAATATGGGCACGATACTGTCGTGAATATGGGCACGATACTGTCGTGAATATGGGCACGATACTGTCGTGAATATGGGCACGATACTGTCGTGAATATGGGCACGATACTGTCGTGAATATGGGCACGATACTGTCGTGAATATGGGCACGATACTGTCGTGAATATGGGCACGATACTGTCGTGAATATGGGCACGATACTGTCGTGAATATGGGCACGATACTGTCGTGAATATGGGCACGATACTGTCGTGAATATGGGCACGATACTGTCGTGAATATGGGCACGATACTGTCGTGAATATGGGCACGATACTGTCGTGAATATGGGCACGATACTGTCGTGAATATGGGCACGATACTGTCGTGAATATGGGCACGATACTGTCGTGAATATGGGCACGATACTGTCGTGAATATGGGCACGATACTGTCGTGAATATGGGCACGATACTGTCGTGAATATGGGCACGATACTGTCGTGAATATGGGCACGATACTGTCGTGAATATGGGCACGATACTGTCGTGAATATGGGCACAATACTGTCGTGAATATGGGCACGGTACTGTCGTGAATATGGGCACGATACTGCCGTGAATATGGGCACGATACTGTCGTGAATATGGGCACGATACTGTCATGAATATGGGCACGATACTGTCGTGAATACGGGCATGATACTGTCGTGAATATGGGCACTATACTGTCGTGAATATGGGCACGATACTTTCGTGAATATGGACACACAACTGTAGTGAATATGGGCAAAATACTTACAGTAATACATACACCCGTATACAATCCTACAGTAATACATACACCCGTATACAATCCTACAGTAATACATACATACATATACAATCTTACAGTAATACATACATATACAATCTTACAGTAATACATACATATACAATCCTACAGTAATACATACATACATATACAATCTTACAGTAATACATACATATACAATCTTACAGTAATACATACATATACAATCTTACAGTAATACATACATATACAATCCTACAGTAATACATACATATACAATCTTACAGTAATACATACATATACAATCTTACAGTAATACATACATACATATACAATCTTACAGTAATACATACATATACAATCGTACAGTAATACATACATACATATACAATCTTACAGTAATACATACATATACAATCTTACAGTAATACATACATACATATACAATCTTACAGTAATACATACATATACAATCTTACAGTAATACATACATACATATACAATCTTACAGTAATACATACATATACAATCTTACAGTAATACATACATACATATACAATCTTACAGTAATACATACATACATATACAATCTTACAGTAATACATACATATACAATCCTACAGTAATACATACATACATATACAATCCTACAGTAATACATACATATACAATCTTACAGTAATACATACATATACAATCTTACAGTAATACATACATACATACATATACAATCTTACAGTAATACATACATACATATACAATCTTACAGTAATACATACATACATATACAATCTTACAGTAATACATACATACATATACAATCTTACAGTAATACATACATACATATACAATCTTACAGTAATACATACATATACAATCTTACAGTAATACATACATATACAATCTTACAGTAATACATACATACATATACAATCTTACAGTAATACATACATACATATACAATCTTACAGTAATACATACATACATATACAATCTTACAGTAATACATACATATACATCTTACAGTAATACATACATATACAATCTTACAGTAATACATACATACATATACAATCTTACAGTAATACATACATACATATACAATCTTACAGTAATACTACATACATATACAATCTTACAGTAATACATACATATACAATCTTACAGTAATACATACATACATATACAATCTTACAGTAATACATACATACATATACAATCTTACAGTAATACATACATATTACAATCTTACAGTAATACATACATACATATACAATCTTACAGTAATACATACATATACAATCTTACAGTAATACATACATATACAATCTTACAGTAATACATACATACATATACAATCTTACAGTAATACATACATACATATACAATCTTACAGTAATACATACATACATATACAATCTTACAGTAATACATACATATACAATCTTACAGTAATACATACGTATGCAATCTTACTATACACTATATATTGCAACACTTGTATGTTAACACATTGCCTATGTTACAATCGCAGTAAGTCTGCCGTATATTCACCGATATGATAATAGATTTAGAGAATAAATGCGAAACATTACAACAAAATAGTACATGCAAATACATATAAAATATGACGTTGGTGTTTACTACAATATCACCCCTATTGAAAGGGACTCCCATTGCTGACATATGAGATACCCCTAATGCACACGAGTACTTCCCGATCATAGCCTTGCAGACCATGTGCCAAATTTATAGGTAATCGATAGTAAACCATTATTTAACTAGGCTCACCTAATATCAGAATGCAATATCAGGTTCGATCCCCCAGCTGACCCTAATAAAATTAACAAACAGTCTTTCAGATGGGACGTTAAACCGAGGTCTCGTGTCGGTGCTGTACACCGTGCACGTAAAAGAACCAGAGGAGACTCTGGAATGGGTCTCTCTCTGTATCATTGCACTATCCTCCAAAAATCTAAAATGATTAATCTCTTCAGGAGGCGTCGCTCATATGAGCAATCGGTAGCGACGATAAATAAACGCAAGAACACACACTCAGAATGAACGCCTGACGAGGTTCGAACCATCGACATACCGCCCCATAGGCGAACGCCTTAACCACGGACAACCTGTTATAAAACCAGGCTACGACGCATTGCAATAGATTCGCCGCCATCGGAGGATCAGGTATTTTATTAGACAGCAACTGTCCATCAATGGACAGTGTACCGGTGCTATACTCACGCTGCTATCTGATGTCAGCCCCGTGCCGCACGGGTAGAACGGTGCTCCACATTGTTTGCCCTAGCCCATTGACACGCTGGGTCTCCGGTTCAAGTTGGACATGTATATATCCGATGTAGTGTCTAGTATAAATCCCGTGTAACTCCAGCGGTCTCGTTAAGAGACGGGAAACGGAATGTAACACACTTCTATGTTAAATTGTAATGTATCAATCCAGTCACACGTCTCGATAATAATTCATATTTATTTATATTATAATTATGCAGGTTGTTCGACTTCACTGATGATCCGATTTAACAGCCCTTTATTTCAACGAATCAATCTCCTTTAACAAAACCGATATGAAAACCTATACACAGTTTATTACTGCTAAATGCTAAAACGAAATGCACTTGTTTGCAAATTACCGAGGTTTATGTAATACGCTCCACGTCTCAATAAATCCAAAACATTTTAGATTCAAACTTTGTTAACTTCTAAAGTGGCTATATAAAATAAAATCCAAGATGAAATTTTCAATTAGTTTGAATGAAGTAGAGTGAATAATGGGTAAACTTGTCTATCGTCCGTTTAGATATCGTATGTTGGAGGGCAATTTTGTAAAGCTAAAAGTGTAATGTAAGTGACGAGTGTATCTCAATTTGATTGGTTGACTAGGCGGTCTACGGCCGTCCCACCTGTACTATACACCTGCATACAAGTTAAACTGTCTATTCCATATTATCATTCCATCTTGTGAATGGGTCGTATTGGTAATTCTATATATTACAAGCATATATTTAATACGCTTTACAAGCATTGTTAGTTTAACGCATTTCAATCGGCATTATATTATATTTGTTGGTAAAATAACATTGTTTTAGTATTCTATATGCTCCGCCATTATGGATAGCAATTAGGGCATTAAGCAGAGACGTGTTATCCATGTTCGTCCGCTAACACACGCGTCCGTCCGTTTGTTCATACGTAGACATATGCGTTAATCTATGCTTAAGGTCTCTATATGCGTTTTTCCTCAGTTGGGAAATAATATTATAATTCATATGTAAATTTATCCTAGTGTTACCTTTAGTAAACCACTATTTACAGAGTTATTGGTGATTTTGTTAAAAATATCCGTAAAGGGAGGTAATTTACAAGATGATAATTTCACAAAAGCAGGTTTGTTTGTGGGCATATTTTCCAAATTTTACTGTAATAATGTATTATTGAAAAATGAAAAAAATAATATAAGACAATAATCACAATATTTAATCATCCGCTCCTTACAATATCTTGGCGTTCAGCACATTCTAAGTAAACGCATAATGGATCTTTAACCATTTTACGTGTGCTCCTAATTTCCGAATTTCATGAAACTTGGCGACATGTTTATGATTGACCGGGTCCCCTCTTGCAACACCGCAGTTACAACCTATCAGCTAATAGGCGTAACCTAGTTTACACTCCTCTAATTATTTTAACAACTTAGCACTAGCGAGCAATAAGAAGTTACTGCACACACTTCAATGTCAAGGTCATCTGTGCTAAAATAGAATAACGTTCCCGCTCTCAAGAATCGTCATACTACTTGGCATAAATGAATAACAAAAAAACACGACGTTTCTGTGTTTATAGCTAGCCTCAAAAAACAGAGTCACTGTTACTAAAAATAGAATCATGTTTTCCCCTCAATAAATGTATATGCTCCTACCATTCATGAACATAGATTGCCCGTATCGGTCCGTGTGTCTGTCTTTAATACATATTCCCTCTTACCATTCAAGAATGTATGGCAAATATATTGAACTGTTTGTGCTAGTTTCCACCAATTAAAACCTGTTTGTTATACATGAAGAGATTTTAAAATGAACTTGGCACACATGACCACCATACTTCCGGTTCCGTGATGGCAATGAGTATGCGCATCTTCGCCAGGTCATATTTAATATCCATCTAATAACATAGTTTGACAATGTTACCACCCTATGCATGCCGTCACTATTTGGTGATTACCCAAAGCGGGCACTCGTGTGAATCGTGTCGTATGGGCACACATATAATACTTAAAGCGACACTACCTCGGAAAATAGGATGTATCTTTTATAAAAAGCACCAGGTATTTAAAGAATATAATTTCCAATGACTATGTGTTTATAAAAATCCAAATATTCGTACAGAGACGAACACCAAATAAATATAGCACGGTTGTATACGCGAATTGTTTATCGACACACGTCTGTAATCAATGCTTAACCCATTCAACACCAAGTAACTGACATGGACTGGTCCATGATATTCATAAACCAATAAATGAATCAGAAAATCACATTTGGACAAGTTCATTCATCAAAATGGGTAATTATGTCTAAAAATAGTCATATCACTGGCAACAAGTGCAGATCCTGATGAGACGGCTCGTCACGAGCCGGCTCATCTGGATCTACACTTTTTGTAAGCCTATTTAGAGGTATGTGGTGTTGAAAGGGTTAATGCACGTGCGTGATGCAACAACATCTGACTTAGATGTTTTGCCTGATTCCCGATAGAGAGAGATGCATTCCGAATGTACACAGGACGGTGAGAAACCGAGTCAGGAAAGTGGTACTTTAACTTTCAGTTTGTTATTTTGCAAAAACACACTATTTACTGACTGAAAATAATTATTAAAGAATAATGGAAGAATGTGTAGTAGCATTGGTACTCGTACGTAAAATTTCAAATTTTATAATGTTTTTATCCCACACTATATAGTGTCTCTTTAAAGTCAGAAATATTATGCAGTTGTTAAATATTACTAAGTGTGCTACGGATAAGTGTCTGTATTTTATGTTATTTGGCGGCTCCGTGCCCGAGTGGTTAACGCCGGTGACTGACAGTGACGTGTCCGTCACCACTACGGGTTTGAAACCTACCGCTGTCTGTTTCTTCCAATTGAGGAATATATCCAGTTGGCTTTTGGTAGGGCGGTGGTCCTACCCAAGAGAGGCACAGAGGATCGTCCGTCATCTCGTAGGTTGGATGTTTCCGCACTATATACTATAATATCCATACTATCATCCTGGAAGTCCGACGACAACGTCAAGGGTAGTGTAGTCAAGTACAAGACAAAGAAGATTAGTATATAGGAGCAACATGGGTTTGACATAGTTATTATCATAAGACACACTTAAAATGAATAGCTTTAAAATAGTTCCATGCCCCTTCAATACAGTCATGTACTATGATACAGTTTATGCCATAGACCCATTGCGCTGTCATACATGGAGCTCTACAAAAGTGTTTACTGTCTAATATGACCGCCTCCGTGGTCGAGTGGTTAAGGTCGTTGACTTGTATACCACTGTAACCTATCATCTCTGATGGTCACGGGTTCGAGCCCCACTCAGACCGTGTCTCATTTATATGAAAAAGTTGGCAGTTTCTTACGGAGGTTGGTGCACCAAGTACTGGTTAACCGCTGGAGCCTGCCCAGGAAAGGTGTTGTTAGGTAAACTGCCCGTCGCTCAAATGGAAAACCGGTAGCGACGGTAAATAAACATAAATTGAACGATCATGTCATGCTATGATAGGATTAGGTATACCGCAGTTTCCTGATTCTTGTCTACTAAATTCAAGTAAAGACTACACCGTTTGCGTTCAATAGGTGCCGTCTCGAACTTGTACTACTCAGACATACCACGAACATTCTCCACATCGAATTGTACTTGGTGATTCAACAAGAACACGCGTAAAACACCCCCAGCGCTCCAAGTATAATGGCACAGGTGTTTTGTAGTGTTTCTTTCAAATTAATTGCATAAATGTCGTTTTAGTGCTTCTTGTTGTTTATACACTCGCTTTAATTTCAGTGAGTGGAGATTTAAAACGCGAATGTCTTACAGACAATCGTAGATTCATTTTTATAAACTGCACATTGCAAAATGTTGATAACTGTCACCAAGCGATGACAACAAGGCAATGTACCATTCTTGACGTTTTGCAAGAGGCAGCGTATCGCCCAGGTGTGCGTAGTTGCTTGGTTAACCCACGACAGGAGTTCAAGTAGAGGTGTCATTTTGAACGTTCTTCAATCCATTTATCTCCATTAATAAAGTGTTCTTCAAGGTGTAAAATATCTCATCTGCAAAGTAATCCTTTTATTGGGAGCTCATTTCATTTGTATAGCAAAATAATACTTAAGCGGTGGATTTGTTTTCATAGATAGCGTACAAGTTACACGAATACGCACGTATAAAAGTTTTAGCTGAGGCAAGTTAATGCTTACACATTCAGAACATTCAAAAACGACAAAAGTAAATGAGTAACAGCAAGTGTGAACATTTCGTTTATTATTTTACTAAGCACTAATACTAATTGAGAACATCTAGCACTTCTCAGATCTCAAACTCAAGCTCAAGTAATTTGATTGGTCGAGTTTGAGATTTGTACACTCGGCTCAACCAATGGGAATGCGCTTTAGGTTGGATTGAAGCTTTAATATATCCAGAAGTCTTATACTATTATTCTCAGACAGTTTCACCTGGAACTTTATTTTCATCACTGTAATGAAGTGATCGTTTGAGAACCCGACTGGCCGTGCTAGTCAGTCATACAGGTAGCAAATAGTCTCCTATACAAGTATCCATACTTGACATAGAATGACTTCCATGCCCCTTTGGGATTGAAAATGTACTTTTTGGCGAAAACTCTCTACTTTAAGTGGTTCATTTACAATTTAGGTCCCCTGTTTGATTTTTACAATATTATTTATAATTACTATCAAGCAATGCGGCTAAACTTGCTGTTATTGATACATCAGGCAGTTTATTGTCATTTTTATTTACTTACTTGCTCTATTCCAATCTGTTGTCGAGCAAAATGCTATAGAGATTTTCATTAGAAAAAGACACGTCGCTTGACACGTCGCGTGCCGCAGGATCGTTTCTGTGTCTGGAAGTGCCGTTGTTCCGAATCTCTCCGGGGCATGTTTTCCGGCACACTCTCCCAGTGGAAATGGTGTTTGTTCGCATCGGTAGATCCGTAAACGGTGGAATCTTATGTTACACTGTATGAACTATATAATTTTTAGTAAGCGAACTAATTTGATTTATGTGATGGTCCCGACCGCTTTCCAATGTGTTCTTTATTTAAGAAATCATATTGCCCAGTTATTTATTGCCGATTAAAGTGCTGCATTAAAATTCGTGAACGTTGACAATGGCAGGATAATATGCATTTAGAGAGTTTGGGTTTTTATCCATTCCAGCAGCCACTGAGTAGTTTACACTTAGAAGAGTTGTAAGAAAAGGCGGAATTATCTGACTACCTTTATTTAGTTGTACAAAATCCATTACAATCATCAACTTGTTTAGTGTAATGGTCAGCTGTGTGTCTACTACGAGTATCAATATTGTTATAAAATCTAGTCTTAGCCAGCTTTACGTAATTATTAATTTTGGTTCTCACTTTTGTAACCTCATTCAAGTCAGCATCATTGTTTAAGGTATCTCTAATAATTCAAGCATACCTGGTCATGTGTCCAATGATTTTTTTTATTATTCAATAATTAGATTCGCACATATAGGTAATTAGTATGGTACACGGTATTTTGAGACAAAACGGTGCCATTTAATATGTATTGTAACAGGTAATGTTGCTCAATTTGTGTTCGGCTCCAAATAGGTGCAACTCGGGGCTATCTATCTCAAGTCACGTGTCAATAGACAAGTACTAGTCAACATTACCTTTTGTGATTTGCCTCCTCAGAGATGCAACCGGGTCATTTATTTCAAGACACGTGTCAACAGACAGGTACAGGTAATTTGCTAAAGATGTGCCCTGGCTCCAAAGAGGTACAAGTGGTGGCCATTTATATCGCGTCACGTGTCAGTAGACATGTACAAGCACATTATTCATTAAGTCATCAATGTTATACCGTAGAATGAAATAAACAGGTATTCATCATTGTCATAATCGACAGCTATCAGATGTTACGTAATGTGTCGTTCTTAAGCAATTGTCAATCGAGCGCAATGACAGCGCGCACGGCCTATCATGACCACCGGCCTTTGGCGATGACAAGTCTCGACAGTGACATTGTCAATCAACGAACAATTAATTTAATTAAGTCATTGGGTAATTGTTTAATGCAATATATCTAAATAATTATAACAGAAGAAGAATACAGTCACAGAGTATACCTCGAAATAATACTTATGCAGTAATTGTTCTTTGGTACGCTGACGAAGACTATTTTGTTTCTTTATTTCAGTCTCATCAATGTACAGCATGTAGCAAACACAGACTACATGTATAGTTTACATATTATAAAGTACATTGCCACTATACACTATTCATACCATATTACACTGCTATAGTATATACATGTGATAACTACATGCGTGAGATAAAGCTGAAAAGCAGTCGCTAATTGAAATTAAAAATCTTATTAAGATGAAATGGAATGAAACATACTGAAAGCAAAATAATAGTAGCTGAGGAGGCCTGGTAGCTCAGTTTTCTACCGCCCCCTCACCCACGCATGGCCACAATAGCTCAATTGTTGACTGTTAGCCAGTAACAGAGAAGAAGAAGAAGACGAAATAAGCACTACTGGACAACTAAACTGTTTTAAAAGATCAAATACCAATTCCAATCAGACTGCGATTAGCCTAGTTAGCAAATGCTTTTCAGGTGTAATAAAATATGAAGATGACATATAAAACACTCAATAAGCATTATTAAGAACGCATGTAATATTATTTTGCGCCATATGACAGTAATTCATACCCATTTGCTTACTGAGGAAACATGAGAAAACAATATGCACAGATACCACAGATGTGAAACATTCCTAGACTTGTGGCGTATGCTGTTACATGTATATGTATATTAAAATGACAGAGATATTATGAGCATGGCGTTATTTTAAGTCATATCCGGAACACGACCCGACGGAAACATGGCGCTATAGACAATGCCATATCCAGAACAAGACCGGTAATATGGTGTTTTAGACAATGCCATATCCGGAACAAGACCGGAAAGATGGTGTTTTAGACAATGCCATATCCAGAACAAGACCGGAAAGATGGTGTTTTAGACAATGCCATATCCAGAACAAGACTGGAAAGATGTTGCTTTAGACAATGCCATATCCGGAACAAGACCGGAAAGATGGTGCTTTAGACAATGCCATATCCAGAACAAGGACGGAAAGATGGTGCTTTAGACAATGCCATATCCGGAACAAGACAGGAAAGATGGTGTTTTAGACAATGTCATATCCAGAACAAGACCGGAAACGTGGCGTTATAGACAAAGCTATAATATGTATGTGAAGCAAGGCCGAATACATGGCGTTAAAGACAAAACCATATCCGGAACAAGGCCGGAAACATGGCGATAAAGACAAAGCCATACCCGGAACAAGGCCGGAAACATGGCGTTAAAGACAAAGCCATACCCGGAACAAGGCCGGAAGCAAAGCGTTAAAGACAAAGCAATATCCAGAACAAGACCGGAAACATGGCGTTATAGACAAAGCCATATCCGGAACAAGGCCGGAAACATGGCGTTATAGACAAAGCCATATCCGGAACAAGGTCGGAAACATGGCGTTAAAGACAACGCCATATTCGGTACAAGGCCGGAAACAGGATGACAGGAGTGAGTTTGAAATTTCATGTGAAAAACAACAGTAATTTATTAAAATATGTATCAGACTTTAAATCTTCATTACTATTGGTAAGTGGGTGGGGTAAAAGGATAGCCCATATTTTGAGTATATTTACTGTTGAGAAATCAGACGCCCGTGGTATTTCAGGTCATTCTTTCCATGGCATCGACGCTGTGTATTATTTGTTATATAGACATGTTTACGTAAAACCTAAATGAGTTCGTATGTATATTGCAAACAGAGCCCGAATGATCACACAGAACCTAGCTACACCTGGTGAGATGTTGTTACTAGAAATAATGTTGCTCCACAATGCTGAAACCAACAGCATTATATCGTCATGAAACACTCATTATTTCACACCTATATCTAAATATACTTGGCCATTTCTGTATTATTTATATCCGTATATTAATAATAGCCCAATATAAGATCTGGAATGAAAACAAAAAAATGCCTAAGATGAAATACCTCCGTACCATACATTCCGCTTACGTCATCGTTCAAAGAACAGGATACAGCAAATGTTCATGTAACCAACATGTGTCTTTTCATGGGCAGGCTCCAGCGGCTAACCAGTACTTGGTGCACAAACCTCCGTAATAAACTGCCAACATGTTCGTATAAATGAGACACGGTCTGAGCGGGGCTCGAACCCGTGATCATCAGTGACGATAGGTTACAGTGGTATACAAATCAGCGACCGTAACCACTCGACCACGGAGGCGGACTAATTTCTAACATCGATCAGACACTTCTATTATCGTGTTTATCACGTGCTACCAAGGGAGGGAACTGTCCACCCGAAGCTCACGCGGAGTACATGATAGCGCAGTGGTAGAGCGTTCGCTTCAGGTGCGAAAGGTCAGGAGTTGGAGCGCAGCTGTAGCCGTTACGAGTATACCCTTAGGCAAGCAAGGCACTTAAATTCCACGTTGCCTCTTCTCTCTCCCCCGTGGCGATGTATTCCACCAGGAATGAGGTCTGGAAAGTGATCAATATAAGTTGTAAGAACTTGTTTCGCAATCTAGCTAAAATAAATGTACATAAACCCACATGTATTGTTTAAAATGTTAGATAATGAACATACACTCAACATAATTCCTAATCTGGCCCCTATTGTTTTACCGCCATTTTATAAAAATAAAAAAACATTATAATATCAATGTTCATATTATCTTATTTAATTTTTATGCATCTAATTCCTGAATAATCATCTGAAATAAAATGCATTAAATGACTATTTATATTGCATGATTATTGGTTGACTGTATTGATCGTCACGGGTTCGAGCCCCGCTCAGACCGTGTCTCATTTATATGAAAAAGTTGGAATTGTGGAAGTCGTGATGGCGCAGTGGATGCGCGTTCGCTTCAGGTGCGAAAGGTCTGGAGTTCGAGCCCCGCTGGAGCCGTTACGATTATGTCCTTAGGCAAGGCATTTAAATTCCACATTGCCTCTTCTCTCTCCCTCGTGGCGATGGATTCCACCAGGAATGAGGTCTCGAGAGTGATTTATATAAGTTGAAAGAACTTGTTTCGCAATCGAAAAAAAAAAGTTGGCAGTTTCTTACGGAGGTTGGTGCACCAAGTACTGGTTAACCGCTGGAGCCTGCCCAGGAAATGTGTTGTTAGGTAAACTACCCGTCGCTCAAATGGGAAACCGGTAGCGACGTTAAATAAACTTAAATAAAAAAGGTGTTGTTAGGTAAACTGCCCGTCGCTCAAATGTGAAACCGGTAGCGACGTTAAATAAACTTAAATTATAAATACATAACTGTATTGCCATTTTAGATTAAATTTTGATTAAGCTGGCTTTTTTTCAGTTCGTTATAACCCAATGCGAGACCACGAACCAGGATTTAAGCAAAATAAAACTTCAAAATATTTGATGATAATATTCACGAAAAAGCTGACATGTTAGTATACAATGTATATCCATTTCAATTTTACAACCCGCTCAAATATTTGTAGACACAGAAATTAATTTTAAATACTACATTTACACCATCTCATTGCATTTTAATTTCGTGGATACCAAACAGGAGCAACTGCGTGCTATTTTATCGCCGTGTTATTACCTGATCCCCTTGAATTTGACTTCACATGTAATTGTTATCCACTAAATGCAGTTAAAGTGATGGCAAGATTTAGAGGAGGCCAACGAGGAGCAACATTAACGGCCGTCACGATAGTACATTCTTGTTGTTGACTGCAAGTGTCCGTATATCAGATTCCCGCGGTTCAGTGTCAATGTTCACTGTGTTTAAATACCCACACACCTGGCCAATGTCAGGTCGCTTCTCATGTTCTCACAAAAGGCACAAAAAAAAGTTTTTGGCCACTTAATTGTTACCGTACCATTCCTGATAAGCGACGATATATCCCATGTTTTATTTTATGTTCAAGCTTGTTAAGAATATCACTATAGCCTGTGTTGTATTGTTAACTATATTAACTTTGTACATAGATAATGTTCTTTAGAGCCTGTGTTGTATTGTTAACTATCTCCACTTTGTACATAGATACTGTTCTCTAGAGCCTGCGTTGTATTGTTAACTATATCCATTTTGTACATAGATAGTGTTCTATATAGCCTGCGTTGTATTGTTAACTATATCCACTTTGTACATATATACTGTTCTCTAGAGCCTGCGTTGTATTGTTAACTATATCCACTGTGTACATAGATACTGTTCTCTAGAGCCTGTGTTGTATTGTTAACTATATCCACTGTGTACATAGATACTGTTCTCTAGAGCCTGCGTTGTATTGTTAACTATCTCCACTGTGTACATATATAATGTTCTCTAGAGCCTGCGTTGTATTGTTAACTATATCCACTGTGTACATAGATAATGTTCTTTAGAGACTGTATTGTATTGTTAACTATATCCATTTTGTACATAGATAATGTTCTCTAGAGCCTGTGTTGTATTGTTAACTATATCCACTGTGTACATAGATAATGTTCTCTAGAGCCTGCGTTGTATTGTTAACTATATCCACTGTGTACATAGATAATGTTCTCTAGAGCCTGTGTTGTATTGTTAACTATATCCACTTTGTACATAGATAATGTTCTCTAGAGCCTGTGTTGTATTGTTAACTATATCCACTGTGTACATAGATAATGTTCTCTAGAGCCTGCGTTGTATTGTTAACTATATCCACTGTGTACATAGATAGTGTTCTATATAGCCTGCGTTGTATTGTTAACTATATCCACTGTGTACATAGATAATGTTCTCTAGAGCCTGTGTTTTATTGTTAACTATATCCACTGTGTACATAGATAATGTTCTCTAGAGCCTGTGTTGTATTGTTAACTATATCCACTGTGTACATAGATAATGTTCTCTAGAGCCTGTGTTGTATTGCTAACTATATCCACTGTGTACATAGATAATGTTCTCTAAGGCCTGTGTTGTATTGTTAACTATATCCACTTTGTACATAGATAATGTTCTCTAGAGCCTGTGTTGTATTGCTAACTATATCCACTGTGTACATAGATAATGTTCTCTAGAGCCTGTGTTGTATTGTTAACTATATCCACTTTGTACATAGATAATGTTCTCTAGAGCCTGTGTTGTATTGCTAACTATATCCACTGTGTACATAGATAATGTTCTCTAGAGCCTGTGTTGTATTGTTAACTATATCCACTTTGTACATAGATAATGTTCTCTAGAGCCTGTGTTGTATTGCTAACTATATCCACTGTGTACATAGATAATGTTCTCTAGAGCCTGTGTTGTATTGTTAACTATATCCACTCTGATACGTTATACATGTGCATGCATATATACGCTACATGGATACCTTAGACATGTGCATGCATATTAGCCTGGGTTCCATTCTGTCGATATTTCAATAATTTACTTCGGGTTGATATTATCAGAAACTCAATACGGCCCAATTAATGATCTCGGTGTTTATATGATTGATCAGGCAAAATATATCAACGCCTGTTCCCAGGCTACATGTATATTCAAGCTACATTGATATGTGTGTGTGTGTGGTGGATATATTGATATATGATTGTGTTTGTGGATATATTGATATATGTGTGTGTGTGTATGTGTGTGTGTGTGTGTGGATATATTGATATAGTATTGTGCATGTGGATATATTGATATATGCTTGTGTTTGTGGATATATTGATATATGCTTGTGTGTGTGTGGATATATTGATATATGCTTGTGTTTGTGGATATATTGATATATGCTTGTGTTTGTGGATATATTGATATATGCTTGTATGTGTGGATATATTGATATATGCTAGTATGTGTGGATATATTGATATATGCTAGTATGTGTGGATATATTGATATATGCTAGTATGTGTGGATATATTGATATATGCTAGTATGTGTGGATATATTGATATATGCTAGTATGTGTGGATATATTGATATATGCTAGTATGTGTGGATATATTGATATATGCTAGTATGTGTGGATATATTGATATATGCTAGTATGTGTGGATATATTGATATATGCTAGTATGTGTGGATATATTGATATATGCTAGTATGTGTGGATATATTGATATATGCTAGTATATGTGGATATACATATGTATATGTGTATGCAATATATTCTTATATTTACCTCATGCAAATCGTCAAGCTAACGAAGGTTCACCAAACAAGATCTCTGTTCAGAACATTTAATGCGTAAACTATGGTAGGGAAATTTACACAGGTGTTGGACCGATTCTCAAAGTTCTTTTTATCTCATAAACTGTCAATTAAACCATTTGTAGTACATGGTTGTTATCGTAAGCATACAATAGATCGAACTTGACGATTTCGGTCAAACGCTTAAAGACTCCAATCAAATACTTAAGATGTAAAGCCCGTAAATAAAATGTTCGTTGTAAATCTGTGTCTACCAGATGTTTTATCGACTCAATCTCAAACTGGTGCTAGTAAAATGCGTGGTATTGTGTCTATTTTGTTCCGTGCATACTGGTGTAGGTATAATGCATGGTAGTGTGTGTATTGTTCCGTGCATACTGGTGTTAATATAATGCCTGGTAGTGTGTATATTGTTCCGTGCATACTGGTGTTAATATAATGCCTGGTAGTGTGTGTATTGTTCCATGCATACTGGTGTAGGTATAATGCATGGTAGTGTGTGTATTGTTCCGTGCATACTGGTGTAGGTATAATGCATGGTAGTGTGTGTATTGTTCCATGCATACTGGTGTAGGTATAATGCATGGTAGTGTGTGTATTGTTCCGTGCATACTGGTGTAGGTATAATGCCTGGTAGTGTGTATATTGTTCCGTGCATACTGGTGTAGGTATAATGCATGGTAGTGTGTGTATTGTTCCATGCATACTGGTGTAGGTATAATGCATGGTAGTGTGTGTATTGTTCCGTGCATACTGGTGTAGGTATAATGCCTGGTAGTGTGTATATTGTTCCATAGAGCTTATAGGCCGGTATTGAACATACCCGGTGCTGGCCGATCTGGGCGTGCTTCAAACTCAAATATAACTAGCATTGTGCATTGGAAGGATTTATTTATGTAATAGTGTTATATATATATATATATATATATATATATATATATATATATATATATATATATATATATGACGAAATGAATTATACACTAAAGTGCGACAGACATGTGGTCATATTCACTATTTCACCGTGTCATCATTTCAACTACACGAATTCACGATTTCAACTTCACGAATTCACGATTTCAACTACACAAATTCACGATTTCAACTACATGAATTCACGATTTCAAACTACTGAATTCACGATTTCAACTATACGAATTCACGATTTCAACTACACGAATTCACGATTTCAACTACACGAATTCACGATTTCAACTACACGAATTCACGATTTCAACTTCACGAATTCACGATTTCAACTACACGAATTCACGATTTCAACTACACGAATTCACGATTTCAACTACACGAATTCACGATTTCACGATTTCAACTACATGAATTCACGATTTCAACTTCACGAAGTTACGATTGCACGATTTCAACTTCACGAATGCAGGACTTTCAAGCTTACGAGTTGATATCGTAAAATAACACCACGTTATAGAAGACAACGATTACAACTACAACTACTAGTATCTAACAACACTACTACAACTACTAGTACCTAACAACACTACTACAACTATAGTATATACATTTCGCATGTTTCTGTAGCCCGACAACTCTAGCCTTGTTATTGGCATCACACTCCACAAACACGCACGCACTCTCCCGCTATAATCGTCTCAGTGTAGATTTTATACTCACGAACAATTTCTTGAAGAGTTATTAATATACCAGGAATCAACACGTGGCTGTCTGGTTCGCTATTTTAGACTGTTCGGGAAGACTTGCCAGACCAGAAGCGCTCTCTGGACGGATGCAACAATTACCTGCCTATACATCATTGTACAGTTATGCTTTGGGTCACTATCTTCTCAGAATCTGTTAATCTCTTTAACATTTCTTCATGTATTAGGGACATTACTAAGTTCAAACTTCAGTTCAAACTTGTATTTAGTTCAAATTTGTGTTCAGTACAAACATGTGTTCAGAACAAACATAATATTATGTCCTTTCAAACTTGTGGTCAGTTCAAACATGTGTTCAATGTAAATTTGTGTTCAATTCAAACGTGTGCTCAATTCAAACGTGTGTTCAGTTCAAAACTGTATTTAGTCTTTGTGTTCAGTTCAAACTTGTGTTCAGTTCAAACTTGTGTTCAGTTCAAACTTGTTTTTATATAGTTAACCTTTAGCATGCTGTAGGCGAAATGAGCAGATAACAAGTGTGTAACATTTTCCCTATTTACCTAGAAAGTAGGGCTTGTGCCATTTCATTCAAATCGTCGCGATGGGTGCTCATTTCACATACAGCATGCTAAGGGTTAATAAAAATACTCTAATAGGTCGGAGTAGGTAATACGATAACAAATTCAAACACATAATATATCATTTGAAATAAATCAAAAATGCCCCTTGATCACACTTGTAAATATAGCGTAGGTTTGTACAAGTGGCTGTAAGATAACGAGTAAAGATTGCAGATTGTCATATATATATATATTAAGGGTTATACGAATATTCCTAAAATATTCTGAGGCTAGGGAAATATCACCCCTAACCGGTACTATATTTGTTTAGGGGTTTTATCGATTTTATTTTTGCCATTTTTAACCCGTCAATGAGTAATTTCACGAAGGGTGCTTTTTACCTTGACACCGACACGTCCAGATTTGGCTTCCATTAAGGTTTCATAGATTTTCGTATCGTATTTCGCTGTAGTTTTACCGTGGTGTTAAGCAATTGAACATATCTAAATAGTGTAAAATGTCGAAACATTACATCCATATTTATTTCAGCGTTGTACATGTGCATTGCGCATACTCTTACGCAGCTGAACTATGCAGCTTCCGGTTTTATTTTAAGAATCGAGAGGCACGCGAAAGGTATGTATTTTAAGGCTAGCCCGGAACTAGCACTATTTATTTACTGCACCGTTATCCAATCTACTGGAAACTGCATTGAATATATGTCACGTATTTCTAACGTCATAAATATAATAGTGTTCAATGTCACGTGTTTCTAACGTCATAAATATAATATTGCTTTGTGTCACGTGTTTCTAATGCTATACATATAACATTGCTTCGTGTCACGTGTTTCTGACGTCATAAATATAATAGTGTTCAATGTCACGTGTTTCTAACGTCATAAATATAATATTGCTTTGTGTCATGTGTTTCTAATGCTATAAGTATAACATTGCTTTGTGTCACGTGTTTCTGACGTCACAACTATGATATTGCTTTGTGTCATGTGTTACTAATTTTACAATGCATACATATAATATTACTTTCTGTCGCATATTTATCTAACGTTATGAATATAATATTGTTTTATGTCACGTGTTTCTAACTTTATTAATATATTTCATAAACTGCACTTAACTGCACACAGCACATAATTTAGAAACCTGTTGCATATGTCACTGACTAAGCATACTAAACAAGGTAGGGTGTTTTGTATGATTGTTTGATTGTATAATTGGGTTGGGTTAGCGAACAGTGTGGCTGGTTAACATAAACGTAACCACAACCGGCATGTTCCACATCATACTCGCGAAATCACTCAACAATCCAGATACGCCCCTGGCTGTTTAACTGACATTTGACCAGAAACAAACCCTTCTAATTGAATTTGATCAGTATCTTCATATTAATCGAATACACAAATCGGTTGGAAGTGGGCCTTGTCGGCATAGTGCAGATGCCTCGTCTTGGCCTGGGGTAACAGCTAAATAAACTGTTGTATAAACAGAGATAAGCGCGGCCAGGTGTGCACGAAGTTCACATACCTTACCAGACACCGCGATTTACGGAGTACTGACAGGAACACAACTGTACTTTAGCGATTTCACATGTTACAGCAGAGTTCACATGTTACAGCAGATTTCACATGTTACAGCAGATTTCACATGTTTTTCACATGTTACAGCAGATTTCACATGTTACAGCAGATTTCACATGTTACAGCAGATTTTACAATGAAACTACAGCCAATTTTAAATGCTCAATTTCTCTCCTTCCCACTTGCCAGAAAAAAATGTTGCATATGGATTTTAGTGAAACTTTGTGGATATATGGAGGAGAAATAGGTCACGGCATGCTGGCAGGGTGGTCAGCGGAGTGTCCAGTGTACTATAGAAATTATCGGGAGTGGAAACATGGCTGACCGTCCTGACCGCAGGCCTTGACCACAACAACATTTTTAACGTTCACGATTGATGATGGTTACGCTTATTAACCCTCGTCGCCGACGAACCATGTGGGCGAGCATTCTCGGATGATTAGAGTCGTACATTCTTAGCACCGTCGTTTAATCGTGACGTGCCCCGACCGCGACATGCACGCCGTGAGGAGATTAGTCGGGGTCGTGTCTACAGACAGATATTTGTGTCAAATACCAGCGCAAGGGTTTATATCTCTCCTAGTGCTATATTATGTGTTTGTTTTCCGTTTATTTATCGTCGCTACCGGTTGCCCATACGAGAGACGCATCATGAAGAGATTAGTCATTGTAGAATGTTGGAGGATAGTGCAATGATACAGACATATACCCATTCCAGAGTCTCCTCTGGTTCTTTTACGTGCACATTGTAAAGCACCGACGCGAGACCTCGGTTTAAAGTCCCATCTGAAAGACTGTTAATTTTATTAAGGTCAGACGGGGAATCGAACCTGCGATCATTGGATTCCCAGTCCAGCGTGTTACCACTGGACTACAGATGCGTCTGTCACTTTCAGAAAGAACAGTAGCGAAGATATGTTGATGAGGGCATATATGTATATTGTTTAAAGTCCCATCTGAAAGACTGCTAATTTTATTAGGGTCAGACGGGGGATCGAACCTGTGATCTCTGAATTACCAGTCCAACGTGTTAACCACTGGACTACAGATCCGTCTGTGACTGCTATTCTATATTGCAGTGTGTGTGGGGGAGGGGGAGGGGGAGGGGGAGGGGGTAATGACCATCCCGGGATATCATAGTTTTTCAAACAAACAGTTTTCCCATTGCCACTATAGATTCCGAGATTTATTTGCTAACTATGTAAACACGGTGAAATTGATGACGAAATGCCTCAGGTTAACGTGTGATTGTTTTAAACTTTGTTTAGGCATTGCTATACTTCATTACGTGGATCTGTTCTATATCCCATCTGTTTCAGATAACTTACCAATAAAAAGTAAATCCAAGGGTCACAGAAACTTGAACAGTTTGCTGGACTGATTTGCTTATACAAATTTATTTTAACTCGATTGCGAAACAAGTATTGTACTAAATTTTCCAAACAACATACTATCAGGATCTCTTTGATATAGGTTCCTGATACTACTGATCTTATTATCACCACACCGTACTATTAAGTAGGTACAATGTTGCCTGTGGGTTTGGCACTTAGTTGCTACTTTCTTCAGCACGCGTGTATATAGCAATGTCTAATTGGATAGTAACTCTACGACTGAGGGAATGTGCAATAATTCAATTAGGACGTTTGGCTGTTCAGGTACAAACATAAACTGTTAACAAACCCTATCAATCGTATCCGTAAATGTTTACATGGCCAGATATATCATAACTTTAATCTTGTGCTTTGAAACATGGACATTTTGTTTATACAAATTTATTTTAGCTCGATTGCGAAACAAGTTCTTTCAAATTATATTAATCACTCTCGATACCCCATTCCTGATGGAATCCATCGCCACGAGGGAGAGAGAAGAGGTAACGTGGAAATTAAATGCCTTGCCTAAGGGCACAATCGTAACGTGGACATTTATGTTGCAGTGATCCTCAGTTCCGGTGAAATCATCTCAAAGATTGAAAGTTTGTTCAGTATCTAAAATAGTGCACCACACAATATAGTTTAAACAAATTTATTTTAGCTCGATTGCCAAACAAGTTCTTATAACTTATAATAATCACTCTCGATACCCCACTCCTGATGGAATCCATCGCCACGAGGGAGAGAGAAGAGGCAACGTGGAATTTAAATGCCTTGCCTAAGGGCACAATCGTAACGGCTCCAGCGGGGTTCGACCTTTCGCACCTGAAGTGAACGCGCGTCCACTGCGCTATCACGACTTCCACACAATATGATCATTCTTAATCTAAGCTGTTACGAACAAGCAAACACACAGTGTCCTGCAGATAACTCTGTGACAGTCTATATAGAAGTAGTTGATGCACAGAACGGCGACGATTATCTGCAATATGAAGAATAATTACACGGACACGGGATTCACGTGTCACACCATGGATGTACGCTTCTACTGGTTCTTAACGTTGGACAATATTAAATATGTTGCGGTTATAAATATAACTAGGCAATCCTATATGCGTCAGTCAAACGAGTTCGGTGTTTAACCAAAACGAACTTTATAACCAAACGAACTGTATAACCAAACAAACTGGATAAACAAGGCGGAACTGAAAGCCCTGGAAGAGAGATCTCATAAAGTAATGGCGTATCTTTTTATTGCTAAAGTCTGCAATTTCAATTGACAGAATCGATCAAGTTTGTAGAAAAACATACTGTGTGAATCAAATCCTTTGATTGAGATTTTATGAGCGCATGATACCTATTAGAAAATGCGTGTTTCACGTCATTTAAACCACACAAATGGAATGTTAAAGCTGCATATACAATAGTAAATATTCCAAATAGATTACCGTATCGGCGATGCTAGTAAATCACTTGAGCAGGTTTTGTTTATGTTATTGTTTCCAATTTACAATATATCAACTATTTTCTAAAAATAGAAATGATATTCGTCTTCGATATTTTTCCAATATTCGACATTACAAAGTACGCATGTGAATGATCATATATTCAAAATACATCCAATTCCTTATATCAGTTGTTGTAAATGATCATGTATTGACAGAAAATATATATGTTTAAACTAACATACATACTAGTACTATGAATAAATTAAGCAGATTAACGTGTTCTACAGATTTATATTGTAGCTTTGATCAGATAAGCTAATCAGTGTCCATAGAGGTTGTAATTACGCAATAGAAATGATATTCGTCTTCGATATTTTTCCAATATTCGACATTACAAAGTACGATGTGAATGAAAATACATGCTCGTACTATGAATAAATGAAGCAGATTAACATGTTGTACATATTTATGTTGCAGCTCTGATCAGATAAGCTAATCAGTGTATATAGAGGTTGTATTTACGCAATAGAAATGATATTCGTCTTCGATATTTTTCCAATATTCGACATTACAAAGTACGATGTGAATGAAAATACATGCTCGTACTATGAATAAATGAAGCAAATTAACATGTTGTACATATTTATGTTGCAGCTCTGATCAGATAAGCTAATCAGTGTCTATAGAGGTTGTATTTACGTACACAATGTACATAGATAGAAGATGGCACACGGATGCTCTGGTTAAATAGGTTCTGGTAATCTCGTTATGATTCCTGTCTGTGCTAACATCATTATCAGCCTCTTACAAATATTTTACAGAAAATTAAGTACGGTGGCAAGAAAAAAACTTGCATCAGGAAGCACGTGCCTCGTGTGAACTGACAGATATCTCTATGTATCATCGTGCAGGGTCTGAGACGTCAGAATAATACATGTAATACTATAGTAGTTATATAGAGCAAGCGAGTGGGTATAGAAAAATATCGTCACATTCGAAGAAACTTTGCCAATAAACGACGTACCCATATAACGTTTATGTTGTCAACTTGACGGTACGTCAGTCTGATTCGTTGACGTTGATTAAACTTATTGTACTGTTATTATTAATGATGTTTATATGTATATGTTATTCCGTGTAATTATAAAGTTTATATGTGTACGTTATTAAGTGTAATTATAAAGTTTATATATGTAAGTTATTAAGTATAATTATAAAGTTTATATGTGTAAGTTATTAAGTGTAATTATAAAGTATATATGTGTAAGTTATTAAGTGTAATTATAAAGTTTATATGTGTAAGTTACTAAGTGTAATTATAAAGTTTATATGTGTAAGTTATTAAGTGTAATTATAAAGTTTATATGTGTAAGTTATTAAGTGTAATTATAAAGATTATATGTGTAGGTTATTAAGTTGAATTATAAAGTTTATATGTGTAAGTTATTAAGTATAATTATAAAGTGTATATATGTGTAAGTTATTAAGTATAATTATAAAGTGTATATATGTAAGTTATTAGGTATATTTATAAAGTTTATATGTGTAAGTTATTAAATGTAATTATAAAGTTTTTATATGTGTAGGTTAGTATTCAATGTAGTTACAAAGATTATATATGTAAATTATTATTCATTGCAATTATAACGTTTATATGTGTGGGTTATTGTTCAGTGTGGTTATATATTTGATTTGCATACAGTATTTACGAAGCTTATATGCCAAAACATGCATATTTATGATATGTCTTACGAAGCGTATATTGACCACCATTGGTTCTCATATACTTTGTATTAGAAAAATGTGCGATTTTATGATACAGAAATATTTTAAATAAGAAGATTTTTGATCTTTAATCATATATAATATATATAATATATATACGATTAAAGATCAATATTATATATATATTCTGCTTGGGGGGGGGGCGGGGTAGTGCGGAGAATAGATTAACGAAGCACAACGCACTGACCATCGGCGTCATGTGCTATAGACCAGCTGCATTATTTAAATCGCAGACACACTTAACAATTGCACAAATACGTATACAAACAAGATTAAATGAAATGAAACTAAGTGTTTGGTATATATAGGCTCGCTTAATAGCAAAATTCCAAAACTCGTTTAATAAAATATGGTATGAAATCACCACTCAAGTAAAATCCTATATATGTGATATATATGCATAGCTGGGTTGTTTTTCTCCAACGAGATACGAGTTTTATAAATGACTTGAGATGAGTAGGTAGGTTTACCTTTGTCACTGACTATCATTAGTTTATCGCTGCACATATCACATTAATCGCCGAGTACCACACCCTGTTTCCCAGCACATACTTTAGCATTGTCGGTTGAGTCCCATCCAATATAACATCTGCTCGCAATACCGTGCCAAACGTCGGGCCAAGCTCTCTCACATACCGACACACGGCCAACAGTCAAATTAATGTGACAGCTATTTCTTATTCATCTGTCTTACAGATTCCGGGTGTTACTGAGACATAATAAATGGTTTTCCCCACCTGTCGTGAAATATGCACATTTGTAACAGCCGTGAAATTGTTCGCATTGAGGAATGAAACAATTCTTCCAGACAGATCAATATACCGCCATAATTACTCTAAGCCTCAGATATCCCACCTGTGAAGATTATGACGCAAAATGTTAATATATACTGCTTACACCGCAGTCAGTGCCACAAACAGTACTATCACAGACATGGCATGCAGTTACACAAAACCTATACCGCAGTCAGTGCCACAAACAGTACTACCACATACATGGCATGCATTTGCACACACACAACCTACACCACAGTCAGTGCCATAAACAGTACTATCACAGACATGGCATGCAGTTACACACAACCTACACCGCAGTCAGTGCCACAAACAGTACTACCACATACATGGCATGCAGTTACACACACACAACCTAAACCACAGACAGTGCCACAAACAGTACTATCACAGACATGGCATGCAGTTACACACAACCTACACCGCAGTCAGTGCCACAAACAGTACTATTACAGACATGGCATGCAGTTACACACACACAACTGACACCGCAGTCAGTGCCACAAACAGTACTATCACAGACATGGCATGCAGTTACACACAACCTACACCGCAGTCAGTGCCACAAACAATATTATCACAGACATGGCATGCAGTTACACACAACCTACACTGCAGTCAGTGCCACAAACAGTACTATCACAGACACGGCATGCAGTTACACACAACCTACACCGCAGTCAGTGCCACAAACAGTACTACCACATACATGGCATGCAGTTACACACACACAACCTACACCACAGACAGTGTCACAAACAGTACTATCACAGACATGGCATGCAGTTACACACAACCTACACCGCAGTCAGTGCCACACACAGTACTATCACAGACATGGCATGCAGTTACACACACACAACCTAAACCACAGACAGTGCCACAAACAGTACTATCACAGACATGGCATGCAGTTACACACAACCTACACCGCAGTCAGTGCCACAAACAATACTATCACAGACATGGCATGCAGTTACACACACACAACCTACACTGCAGTCAGTGCCACACACAGTACTATCACAGACATGACATGCAGATACACACAACCTACACTGCAGTCAGTGCCACAAAGAGTACTATCACAGACATGGCATGCAGTTACACACAACCTACACCACATTCAGTGCCACAAACAGTACTATCACAGACATGGCATGCAGTTACACACACACAACCTACACCACATTCAGTGCCACAAACAGTACTATCACAGACATGACATGCAGTTACACACAACATGCACCGCAGTCAGTGCCACAAACAGTACTATCACAGACATGGCATGCAGTTACACACACAATCTACACCGCAGTCAGTGCCACAAACAGTACTATCACAGACATGACATGCAGTTACACACAACATGCACCGCAGTCAGTGCCACAAACAGTACTATCACAGACATGACATGCAGTTACACACAACATGCACCGCAGTCAGTGCCACAAACAGTACTATCACAGACATGACATGCAGCTACACACACACACACACACACACACAACCTACACCACAGTCAGTGCCACAAACAGAACTATCACATACATGGCATGCAGCTACACACACATAACTTACACCACAGTCAGTGCCACACACAGTACTATCACATACATGACATGCATCTACACACACACAACCTACACAGCAATCAGTGCCACAAAGAGTACTATCACATACATGGCATGCAGTTACACAACCTACACCGCAGTCAGTGCTACAACCAGTACTATCACATACATGGCATGCAGTTACACACAACCTACACAGCAGTCAGTGCCACAAACAGTACTATCACATACATGGCATGCAGCTACACACACAAACACACACACAACCTTCACCGCAGTCAGTGCCACAAACAGTACTATCACATACATGGCATGCAGTTACACACAACCTACACCGCAGTCAGTGCCACACACAGTACTATCACAGACATGGCATGCAGTTACACACAACCTACACCGCAGTCAGTGCCACACACAGTACTATCACATACATGGCATGCAGTTACACACAACCTACACCGCAGTCAGTGCCACAAACAGTACTATCACATACATGGCATGCAGCTACACACACACAACCTACACCGCAGTCAGTGCCACAAACAGTACTATCACAGACATGACATGCAGCTACACACACACAACCTACACCGCAGTCAGTGCCACAAACAGTACTATCACATACATGGCATGCAGTTACACACAACCTACACCGCAGTCAGTGCCACAAACAGTACTATCACAGACATGGCATGCAGTTACACACAACCTACACCGCAGTCAGTGCCACACACAATACTATCACATACATGGCATGCAGTTACACACAACCTACACCACAGTCAGTGCCACAAACAGTACTATCACAGACATGGCATACAGTTACACACACACAACCTACACCGCAGTCAGTGCCACAAACAGTACTATCACATACATGGCATGAAGTTACACACAACCTACACCGCAGTCAGTGCCACAAACAGTACTATCACATACATAGCATGCAGTTACACACAACCTACACTGCAGTCAGTACCACAAACAATAATATCACATACATGGCATGCAGTTACACACACCCCACACAGCAGTCAGTGTCACAAACATTTCTGATTTGCTTCACTCCGTGACACAGGCATGCTACGAAACCCATGTTCTGAACTCCGTGACAGAGACATGCGACCAAGCCCTGACAAAGAGTACTATCACAGACATGGCATGCAGTTACACACAACCTACACCACATTCAGTGCCACAAACAGTACTATCACAGATATGGCATGCAGTTACACACACACAACCTACACCACATTCAGTGCCACAAACAGTACTATCACAGACATGACATGCAGTTACACACAACATGCACCGCAGTCAGTGCCACAAACAGTACTATCACAGACATGGCATGCAGTTACACACACAACCTACACCGCAGTCAGTGCCACAAACAGTACTATCACAGACATGGCATGCAGTTACACACAACCTACACCGCAGTCAGTGCCACAAACAATACTATCACAGACATGGCATGCAGTTACACACACACAACCTACACTGCAGTCAGTGCCACAAACAGTAATATCACAGACATGGCATGCAGTTACACACAACCTACACTGCAGTCAGTGCCACAAAGAGTACTATCACAGACATGGCATGCAGTTACACACAACCTACACCACATTCAGTGCCACAAACAGTACTATCACAGACATGGCATGCAGTTACACACACACAACCTACACCACATTCAGTGCCACAAACAGTACTATCACAGACATGACATGCAGTTACACACAACATGCACCGCAGTCAGTGCCACAAACAGTACTATCACAGACATGGCATGCAGTTACACACACAACCTACACCGCAGTCAGTGCCACAAACAGTACTATCACATACATGGCATGCAGTTACACACAACCTACACCGCAGTCAGTGCCACAAACAGTACTATCACAGACATGGCATGCAGTTACACACAACCTACACCGCAGTCAGTGCCACACACAGTACTATCACATACATGGCATGCAGTTACACACAACATGCACCGCAGTCAGTGCCACAAACAGTACTATCACAGACATGACATGCAGCTACACACACACAACCTACACCGCAGTCAGTGCCACAAACAGTACTATCACATACATGGCATGAAGTTACACACAACCTACACCGCAGTCAGTGCCACAAACAGTACTATCACAGACATGGCATGCAGTTACACACAACCTACACCGCAGTCAGTGCCACACACAGTACTATCACATACATGGCATACAGTTACACACAACCTACACTGCAGTCAGTACCACAAACAATAATATCACAGACATGGCATGCAGTTACACACACCCCACACAGCAGTCAGTGTCACAAACATTTCTGATTTGCTTCACTCCGTGTCACAGGCATGCTACGAAACCCATGTTCTGAACTCCGTGACATAGACATGCGACCAAGCCCTGACTGGCGTCCGAGGCTCTGACCTGCGGCGTCTGGTATCCGTCATATAGGCTTACGATGAAGCTGTGACTTGTGTCTGAAGCTTTGGTGGGTTTCTGGACTATGTGAGGCATGCGGCGAAGCTGTGACCTGTGTCTGAAACTCTTGTTTGCGCCTGGCATCCGCGATATAGGCATGTGACGAAGCTATGATTGGCGTCTGAAGCTATGATTTGCTTCTGGAATCCGTGATATAATTATTCGACGAAACTGTGACTGGCGTCGGAAGTTTTGGTGCGCTTCTGTAATCCGCGATATAACTATTCGACGAAACTGTGACTGACGTCGGAAGCTTTGATGCGATTCTGGAATCCGCGATATAAATATTCGACGATGCTGTGACTGACGTCGGAAGCTTTGGTGCGATTCTGGAATCCGCGATATAATTATTCGACGAAGCTGTGACTGACGTCGGAAGCTTTGATACGCTTCTGGAATCCGCGATATAATTATTCGACGATGCTGTGACTGACGTCCGAAGCTTTGATACGCTTCTGGAATCCGCGATATAATTATTCGACGAAACTGTGACTGGCGTCGGAAGTTTTGGTGCGCTTCTGTAATCCGCGATATAACTATTCGACGAAACTGTGACTGACGTCGGAAGCTTTGATGCGATTCTGGAATCCGCGATATAAATATTCGACGATGCTGTGACTAACGTCGGAAGCTATGAATTGCTTCTGGAATCCGCGATATAAATATTCGACGATGCTGTGACTGACGTCGGGAGCTTTGATGTGATTCTAGCGTCTGTGATATAATTATTCGACGATGCTGTGACTGACGTCGGAAGCTTTGATACGCTTCTGGAATCCGCGATATAATTATTCGACGCTTCCGGTTTATGTGAGACATATCACGAAGCTGTGACTCAGACAATCATGTTAAATTTCAAACATATCTTCAAATCGACTAATCAAACTAAAACTGATGGATTCGGTTATCGAACAATAAACTGCGGCTACAGGTGGCTCATGTTCAAGTACCACTTTGGCATGACACGCCATCACATTTACATCGGGACATCAACGTTAATTGATAATTAATTAAGTTATGACGGATCGTGCAATGAATTCCATTGCCACTTTGGAGAGAAAACATCCACAAAAAGACGAAACACAGAGGTTTGTCTTGCACTCAAGGTATCTAACTTGGTTGACATTGATCAACGAGTACATTGTTTTCTACTATAAAGGAGCTTGAGAGTTCGTGCTGAACAAGGAATCAAGGCGATACAATTCATACTTGTTGTGATCAAGATGGTAACATTGATAGTAAATGTGGATAAATGTAGGAAGTTTACGTGTAACTTGTCAAACCATGCGATTTTTTGCTTATCACCGTTGTTGTACTGTTGTAATAACAAGAAACAGCTGTGTATCCCAGACTAGTAAATATCACATCAAGTGTCACAAAGGTCAAGTTAGTATACTCCTCCGATAACTACCGATATATTCCGAATAACTTCCGATATATTCCGAATAACTTCCGATATATTCCGAATAACTTCCGATATACGTGTAACCAGATAACTCCTTATTTATTCCGATAACTCTTGCCTGTTATAAATGTATTCCTAAACCTCACGATATATCCTTATACCCCCCTCCCCCGGTAATGTTTTCTCTACGAAGCAAGGTCTCCGGAGACCTTGGCGAGGTGGGCAGGCGTCTGGTCAAGGTCATCAACGAGCTGGTGAAGAAGTTGAAGTTCGCCAAAAGAGATGGTTATGGTTACCTGACCTTCTGTCCCTCCAACCTTGGTACCACACTCAAGCCAGTGTACATATGGCAATTCCCAATGTCTGCCAGGAACCAAAGTTTAAAGGTTACCGATAACTGCCGACTTATCCCGATGAATCTAGATAACTTCCGAATCCCGGAAATGCGTTAATACTCCTGATATATGGTGATAACGTTCACATACTGTTGGAGACTACAACGAGCGTCAATTGGGTGGTTGGGAGAATATTCTATCAAGCAACAGTGGTGTGTTGTTCCAGCTATGGGTGTAACTATTCTCCGTACATTCGCCGTAACGTACCGCCCAAGGAATTGAGTAATATTGTACGGAGACTTGCTTGCAACAGTTCTAAAACAACACGTCGTCACCATGTCAAATTCATTTTATTTGTACAATCCGCGTTTCCTATTTTGAAAAGGTTGTGGAAGTCGTGATAGCGCAGTGGTAGCGCACAAAGGGCACAGTCGTAACGGCTCCATAGGTCGCTTAATGTGTGTATACTATATCCGTTACATTTAAATATCGTCTGTGGATTGCAGTCATACACGGTTTCCACTGCTGGCATTGGTTACTCCATTGGGAATAGCATCGCATTATAATACAACAACTATATAAGCTGTTTTTTGTTCATTAACCTCTTTAACACATGAGAGAAGTTGCTAGCAGTATTGTAAAAGCATCATAATCCTTTGAAGACACAGGGACAATTCCGGGAAACTTTAACGTACCGCCAGGATCACAGGTATCCGACAAGATCGTTCCGGCAGATAACGGCAGATAGTACCTCCTCTGGGTACAATTATGTCGGATATCACTGCTAATCTTTAATATATACTTTATTAATTTGTCATAACGTACAAAGGTGGTATTTTAAAGAGCAATGCTGTTCATACGCGAACACGTGTTTTAATTTGCCCTACAACATAGCTTTCTAACTAAGTCAGGTTGTTGATCAAAGAAATCTATTTCACTTTGGCATTTCTAAGAAGTGCTATAAAATACGAGATTCATAAATCTACGATAATCAGAAAATAAAGCAGAACCACGTACGATTTTCAATTTCTGTAGTCTTTAAAGCGACACTACATCGGTGAAAACGCAAATGTCTGCAAAATGTAATTTGCTATTATATGGTATAATTTCCCCCAAATATTTGCCTAAAAAAAATTCAACAAATAAACAAACGTCGTATACGCGGTTTGTTGACATAACAAAACAATGTAAATAGGGTCGACATTCATGCGTAATACAACACGAGGTATGGTACATATTTACCGTGCTATCTCACATGTGTGCCTATGCATATTTATTTGTAGACTACTATTAATTAAATTATCTCTAAATGAAAGTATCGCGCGTTTAGTATTGACTTCAATGACAACAAACGTCATTTCAGGAGCGTGGATGATCGTTATATGAAATCCTACTTTCACGTTTGAAAGTTTGCATACCACAAACACATTATTTATTGCTTCAATGTTAGTGTTCGGTGTATTCAGAAGAATGTGTAGTAGCAATGCATTTATATTTGAAACAAATGCATCTCATTTGCTTTTTGCAATGTATTGTCGCTTTAATGGGAATCTTATAATGAAACTACTCATGCGATCTACCAGCACACGTCATTCCTTGGATATAAATGGGGATTACTTGTGTGAAGGATTTTAGCCCGGTCGATCTCCTCACGACGTGCACGTCGTGACCGGGGCACATCCCGCAGCAGCAGCGTAGGATTCTGGGATCTTCTGGTCGTCGATCTTGTGAAGGGGAGGCTCGCCAGCATGTGGATCCATGGTTACGGCACATCAGGACAGATCCACCAGCTCTTCTAGATAGTGGGGCTTTTCGACGCTATATCTTCGCCGGCTCGTTTCGACACTTTCTCTTCCTTCTTTTACTTCTCTGGCGGATAGACGAGACGGCGGACCTGAGGGAGCGGCAACAGTCGTGGATCCACGCTCCCCCGAGCTACACCGGAGTTTAGTAGACTCGTTTGCGACAATCGACGACCAGATGTCTAACTGTCAGATCCGTATTAATGTTGCTGCGGGGTGACCAACAGTGAGGAGTGTGGCCCTACAAAGGACCACGTACAGACCAGGCCTTGTCAACCTGGCCGGCACAGAAAGAAGTAACCACCTGATGACGTCTTCATAAGCCACACAGAATACAGAACCTTCAGAGAATACCGAACTAATCAACGTAGAAGAACAGGAATAATCATCATAGAAGCATAGGAATAATCATCACAGAACACGTATAATCATCATCGAATAACCACCACAGAAGAATCACCTTAGGACAAGAAGAATCACCTTAGACAAGAAGAATCACCTTAGGACATAACCATCTTAGAAAATACAGTCGCCCAAATGCATTTATGCGGTGGCGACTATAAACAAAATAAGAAAGAAGAGAAGGATTTTAGTACAGACGGATCTGTAGTCCAGTGGTAACACGCTGGACTGGTAATCCAGGGATCGCAGGTTCGATCCCCCGTCTGACCCTAATAAAATTAACAGTCGTTCAGATGGGACGTTAAACCGAGGTCTCGTGTCGGTGCACTACACCGTGCACGTAAAAGAACCAGAGGAGACTCTGGAATGGGTCTCTGTCTGTATCATTGCACTATCTTCCAAAATCTAAAATGACTTAATATCTTCAGGAGGCGTCGCTCATATAGGTAACCGGTAGCGACGATAAAATAAACGTTAAAAAAAAGAAAAGGATTTAGTAATGTTGTTTACTATGTAGGATATTCAGTGTATGTCGTATTATAGGCTATTAGTCAGTCAGATCTTTATTTTCAACAGGTGCTAAGCCGAAACATGTTCCCCTTTAAACATTATTTATTTTACAATGATTGCGAAGCAAGTTTTAACAACTTATATATTAATCACTCTCGTTGGCGCGGATGAAAGCGTAAATGTGGTCATTCGTGTGGGAGGAAACCGGAACACCCGGGGAGAATCAACCTGTTCCATTTGAAAATAATGGAATAAATGTATCAGCTTTCATATCTCCATTCGGTTTGACGTTGTCGGTTATCGGCACTTGGATTAATATAGTTATTAATTTATGTTGGTGACGACGATTGACAACATTGTACAATGTGTACCATGTATGTAAAATCAATGTAAAAATGATAAGATTCTACAATTAAAATCCATATTCTTATAGAGTGTTGCTGTAATCGCTTTTTAATTTAATTTATTCACGTCATACTATCGTATTATTGTATTGGTGACATATAGGCCCATTGGGCCGGGTGTTGAATGTTAATTCGTGTCGTTAATATGCTTTTGTTAATAGACACATGTCTCAATAATAAATCATTCACTTACTTATACTAGAGGACATAGAAAACGCACACCTACATTATATGATTATTATTACATGAAAACGAAATACGAAGGATTCCATCAAAGATATATCACATCTTTATTACAAACCACAAACTGATCAACTAAAAATATTCTAAAATGTTTAAAACTATGTATTTATATAGTTATTGTTTTTCATGTAAAAACACACTTATCCGAAGTGTGCGTTTTCTATGTCCTCTAGATTAATCATATGTTTTGTTCAAAATGGCCGCTGGAATGTCTTCCTTATCTAAACATTGTGGATAAGGAAGGTTTTATGTTTAACCATATTTTATTGCATAATCAATAGTTAATGTTATGCACAGAACGATACAATACATAGTATGACAATGCAAATGGTTTGGGCCACACGTTTTGACAACATTAGATAACGGCCCGCACCAGAAAGTCTAGCTAATGTTTGATTAAACTAAATGACAGAGTTTCTTTCCAGAAATGATTATATAAAAATAGGATGAAAAATAAAACTGAACCAAAGGATGGAGAAATAAAAGACAAACCTATAACCATAAAAAGTCGATATAGATGATATAAATGACTCATGATTACTCTAGTACACTATAGAGTAATGGTTAACGTATAGGCATGTACATGCCGTTAGCTCTATCAGTAGTACGTCACTTATAGCATGCTGCATGCATTATATGTGTATCTATTTATTTTTGTTTTCACGATATCCAATTTTTAATCACAATAATACGTGTTCTATTTGTTATAGAATTTGTTATACAGTTTGTCTGTTCTTTCATATCAATATCTAGACAATAAAATTCAGTTCAAAACTCATATGTAACTTATGTTATTACGGACGTTACAAAATGTACAATACAGATAAACGTTACATAGGTTACAGCACAATACAGACAAACGTTACGTAGGTTACAGCACAATACAGATACACGTTACGTAGGTTACAGCACAATACAGACAAACGTGACGTAGGTTACAGCACAATACAGATAAACGTTACGTAGGTTACAGCACAATACAGATAGACGTTACGTAAGTTACAGCACAATACAGATACACGTTACGTAGGCTACATCACAATACAGATACACGTTACGTAGGTTACAGCACAATACAGATACACGTTACGTAGGTTACAGCGCAATACAGATAAACGTTACGTAGGTTACAGCACAATATAGATAAACGTTACGTAGGCTACAGTACAATACAGATACACGTTACGTAGGTTACAGAACAATACATATACACGTTACGTAGGTTACAGCGCAATACAGATAAACGTTACGTAGGTTACAGCACAATATAGATAAACGTTACGTAGGCTACAGCACAATACAGATACACGTTACGTATGCTACAGTACAATACAGATACACGTTACGTAGGTTACAGTACAATACAGATAAACGTTACGTATGCTACAGTACAATACAGACACATGTTACAACTCTAGCGTGGTAAACAAGTATCAGATTGCAGCGTGGTTGGAAGAACTGTCAGGAACAAACGCTTACAGCTGTATGTTTCGGTTTGTGATCAGCGAGATACAGGCGTGAGTTTCTGCGTAACATCAACGCCGAATCACGGACACATCTAAGACACTATCATCTCACAAACTGCACATGTTGCTGATTACGCTGAAACTTTACATACTGTTTCTGTCACTGATACAAAAACAATTGATCTTCCGACTCTCAAGATAGATCGAGATCTCGTGCAAAACTTGAAATTCATGTATGCTTCATATGTTCGAATTTATGGCATCACAAAACTGGAAGCTTCACGGGTCACCATTTTTAAAAATTGAACGACAGACACTTGGTTTTGACCAACTTGTACGGCGACAACTTTTCCAATAACGTTCACCGCCTTGACCTTTGTGTTTTAGGCTTATTTACGGTCGCTACCGGTTACCAATATGAGCGACGCCTTCTGAAGAGATTAGTCATTTTAGATTTTGGGAGGATAGTGCAATGATACAGACAGAGACCCATTCCAAAGTCTCCTCTGGTTCTTTTACGTGCACGGTGTAAAGCACCGACACTAGACCTCGGTTTAACGTCCCATCTGAAAGACTGTTAATTTTATTAGGGTCAGACGGGGGCTCGAACCTGCGATCCCTGGATTACCAGTCCAGCGTTTTACCACTGGGCTACAGATCCGTCTGTGCCTTGACCTTTCCAATAAGAAGCTCGTTATAAGTGGTATTTCATTGTATCTTGTAAAAGATGGGACGGTAAACCGAGGTCTCGTGTCGGTGCTTTACACCGTGCACGTAAAAGAACCAGAGGAGACTCTGGAATGGATCTCTATCTGTATCATTGCACTATCCTCCAAAAATCTAAAATGACTAATATCTTCAGGAGGCGTCGCTCATATGGGCAACCGGTAGCGACGATAAATAAACGTAACACACACAACATCTTGTAACATAGCATAGTTATGCTTAATAATCTCGAGCTGTACGTGCTATTAATTCTAGAAATGTTCCTGCTATTATTTCTAGATCTGAACGTGCTATTATTTCTAGATCTGAACGTGCTATTATGTCTAGAGATGTAAGTGCTATTATTTCTAAGGGTTGTAAGTGCTATTATTTCTAAGAAATGTAAATGCTATTATTTCTAAGAGATGTAAGTGCTATTATTTCTAGAGATGTAAGTGCTATTATTTCTAAGTGATGTAAGTGCTATTATTTCTAAGAAATGTAAATGCTATTATTTCTAAGAGATGTAAGTGCTATTATTTCTAAGAAATGTAAATGCTATTATTTCTAAGAAATGTAAATGCTATTATTTCTAAGTTATGTAAGTGCTATTATTTCTAAGAGATGTAAGTGCTATTATTTCTAGATGTAAGTGCTATTATTTCTAAGATATGTAAGTGTTATTATTTCTAGATGTAAGTGCTATTATTTCTAAGAGATGTAAGTGTTATTATTTCTAGAGATGTAAGTGCTATTATTTCTAGAGATGTAAGTGCTATTATTTCTAGAGATGTAAGTGCTATTATTTCTAGAGATGTAAATGCTATTATTTCTAAGGGATGTAAGTGTTATTATTTCTAAGAGATGTAAGTGCTATTATTTCTAAGAGATGTAAGTGCTATTATTTCTAAGAAATGTAAGAGCTATTATTTCTAAGAAATGTAAGTGCTATTATTTCTAAGAGATGTAAGTGCTATTATTTCTAGAGTTGTTAATGCTATTATTTCTAAACCTATTTATGTTCGCGTTAGCAAATAACTCAAAACATAATTATGTAATTTCGCAAGAGACCTAAATAGGTGTAAGCGATTGCGAAACAAGCTTGAACAACTTATATTAATCACGCTCGTTGGCGCAGACGAAAACGTATATATATGGGCATTCATGCGGGAGGAAACCGGAGTACCCGGAGAAAACCCACCGACCACCGTAATAGGTAACAGATCCTTGAACACAATTAAGATATACTCTATGTGGGACATAAACACACGGTTTACTTCAAGTCTTGTATGAAATAGCTAATTGCGTGCTATTATATCGTGTCACAATTCCAGATAGTGATTACTCCCGGTCGTGTTTGTGAGCTGTCACATTATACACAGATGAATAATTTCTAATTATTTCATTCATAAAACTTCTCAAATGTTGGCAATCCTCTGCTAGAGCAAGGTGCTGGAATTTTATCTCAGATTCCATCAATTGAAATAACATGATACACACAATCGTAAAGAATATAATATTGTATATCATTTTGAAAATAAAACGCATTAGATTCTCTCCAAAGTTAATGGTAACGTAAGCGCGGGCTTAAACATGCGCAGAACTATCACAATACCAACACAAAGTCTCTGATTTAGGAATTGAATATTTGATAATAGATAATAAAATGATGTTATTCTCGATAATGCTTGGATTTATTGTAGCGTAACAGTGATATATGGACATATTTGTTATTATTTTGTATTTAGTATGACGGTATTATCTTTGATGTTCCTACTACAGTGTATCGTGTAGTCTGCGTTGCTGTGTGGTCTTTGTGATTTAGATATGAGATCCAATCTGTTATCAAAGCATGTACATGTACTGCATTTGCACTGGTTCCGAGGCAGCGGATCTGGTTCCCCGAACCATCCAATACCTGCTTTTAAAACTATATACACGCTAGCGAGAAAATATCATAGAATTTCCTTAGAATTGTGTTGTCGTAATGTCACAATTCTAATGAAAGTCTATGATATATTTCCAGAGTTTTCAATTACCGGTACAAATAAGAAAAACATTTTAATGATTTGTCGTCTGCTACAATTATTTGAACTATTTATAGCCTTTATTTAAAGAGTTAAACTGTAGGCCTATGCCAATGGTCAGCACCATTTCTAGTATAACAAGGGTCGTACATGTATCCCCATGCTGATCGTCATTTAAGCCTATTATGTGAATGGTGTGTGTGTGTTTTACTTTTATTTATCGTCGCTACCGGTTGCCCATATGAGCGACGCCTCCTGAAGATATTAGTCATTTTAGATTTTGGAGGATAGTGCAATGATACAGACAGAGACCCATTCCAGAGTCTCCTCTGGTTCTTTTACGTGCACGGTGTAAAGCACCGACACGAGACCTCGGTTTAACGTCCCATCTGAAAGACTGTTAATTTTATTAGGGTCAGACGGGGGATCGAACCTGCGATCCCTGGATTACCAGTCCAGCGTGTTACCATTGGACTACAGATCCGTCTGTGAATGGTGCATTGGCGAATACTTTAGCAACGTTATTTGAGCAACGTTGTCTGGAATTGTTGCTCTGACGCAGTGATGGAGTTATATGATCATGATGTGTTATTGTTATGGTGCACCGCCGCAACGAGTGGTTGCTGATCCGAAACCTGGCGTATAGCATTGAGGTACACCGTTTGGATCTTTACTAGCTCTCCAGACAGACGAGAAATAATCGGTTGTTAGCCATATTAATGTCCATATGTCTCGCGTTGAATGTGCTTCTACGAAAGATCGATGATGACATTTCACAAATTCACGATTTCAACTTCACGAATTCTTGAAATAGTGAAATTGAAATTGAGAAATCGTGACGTTGAAATCGTGAAATGCGAATGTGTCACCCCCGATATTTCCTATGTTTCTGGTGCAGGGGCGTATTATGTATCTTACACTATCCTCCGAATACCACTGAAGGCGTCGCCCCGAATACCGGGGAAGATAACCATATAATTAATGAATAGAGATTATTTATATGCATATACTCGGCATTAACTCGGAAGTTAACCACCACCGTGCACTCCCCGGCTTTCCTCCATTTAGACAGCGAATGAACGTTCCCATATTGAACGATCGATTGAATGAACGTTCCCATAATGAACGATCGACTGAATGAACGTTCCTATAAACGTACGGTTCGATCGATTGAATGAACGTTCCCATAAACGTATGGTTCGATCGATTGAATGAACGTTCCCATAAACGCATGGTTCGATCGATTGAATGAACGTTCCCATAATGAACGATCGATTGAATGAACGTTCCCATAAACCTATAGTTCGATCGATTGAATGAACGTTCCCATAAACGTATGGTTCGATCGATTGAATGAACGTTCCCATAATGAACGATCGATTGAATGAACGTTCCCATAAACCTATAGTTCGATCGATTGAATGATCGTTCCCATAAACGTATGGTTCGATCGATTGAATGAACGTTCCCATAAACCTATAGTTCGATCGATTGAATGAACGTTCCCATAAACGTATGGTTCGATCGATTGAATGAACGTTCCCATAAACGTATGGTTCGATCGATTGAATGAACGTTCCCATAAACGATCGATTAATGAACGTTCCCATAAACGTATGGTTCGATCGATTGAAACCTATAGTTCGATCGATTGAATGAACGTTCCCATAAACGTATGGTTCGATCGATTGAATGAACGTTCCCATAAACGTATGGTTCGATCGATTGAATGAACGTTCCCATAAACGTATGGTGCGATCGATTTAATGAACGTTCCCATAAACGTATGGTTCGATCGATTGAATGAACGTTCCCATAATGAACGATTGATTGAATGAACGTTCCCATAAACCTATAGTTCGATCGATTGAATGAACGTTCCCATAAACGTATGGTTCGATCGATTGAATGAACGTTCCCATAATGAACGATCGATTGAATGAACGTTCCCATAAACGTATGGTTCGATCGATTGAAAGAACGTTCCCATACACGTATGGTTCGATCGATTGAATGAACGTTCCCATAAGCGTATGGTTCGATCGATTGAATGAACGTTCCCATAAACGTATTGTTCGATCGATTGAATGAACGTTCCCATAAACGTATGGTTCGATCGATTGAATGAACGTTCTCATAAACGTATGGTTCGATCGATTGAATGAACGTTCCCATAAACGTATGGTTCGATCGATTGAATGAACGTTCCCATAAGCGTATGGTTCGATCGATTAAATGAACGTTCCCATAAACCTATTGTTCGATCCATTGAATGAACGTTCCCATAAACGTATGGTTCGATCGATTGAATGAACGTTCCACCAATCGTTTTGTGTTGGTGCCACCCGATGAACGTTCTCTGGCCCACACCGTTATTGTGTTCAAGCGATTGAATGAACGTTCCACCAATCGTTTTGTGTTGGTGCCACCCGATGAACGTTCCCTGGCCCAAACCGTTAGTGTGTTCAAGCGATTGAATGAACGTTCCACCAATCGTTTTGTGTTGGTGCCATCCGATGAACGTTCCTTGGCCCAAACCGTTATTGTGTTCAAGCGATTGAATGAACGTACCCACTAGCGTATATAGTGTGCTGCATACAGGACACGTAGACTAACCCTGGATGTTTCTGGATCTGTCTTCTGTATATTGCGCTATCCGCCAAAACATGAAATGACTAATATACTTCTGAAGGTGTCGCCCCCGTTTAACCAGGGGTCGACGACAATTAAACGTATTAAAAAACGTACCAGATTTATTCCTTGAGTCCTATATCTTTCTGTTTAATCGGTACTATTTCTTGGTGAAGCCAGATATAATCTACTTCATTTATTAAGTTTCGTTTCGTTTGCAACATATATACAAACAATACATTTAATTATTTTACGTTTAATCGGTACATTAATTAACACCATCGGTTTAGTTCTCTGCAGCATTGGGCAGACTATTAAAATACTGTCGGACAGCAGACGACACTGAGGCAACATTGTGAACTTGAGTTATAGAATTTCAGAGTCGATAGTAAGACCGTTGAATTATTAGTATGTTATTCAGCCAGTTAGTTTAAACTTGATTTATTTTACAACGATTGCGAAGCAAGTTTTAGCAACTTATATTAATCACTTTCTTTGGCGCGGATGAAAGCGTAAATGTGGTCATTCGTGTGGGATGAAACCGGAGTACCCATCTGGCGACCACCGTACCATCTCACACACTTCCCGGTCCTGGGATCGAACCCGGATTGCATTGGTGAGAAGCGAGCGCTCTAATCGGACAGCCACTAAACAACCAGTTACGATGACGTGTTAGAACATGGACTCACAAGGGACAAGAGGGAACTACAAATAGTTGGCAGCTGAGTATACAGGGGGGGGGGGGGGGGTTCCGCCATAGAAACTCACAACAACGTGTTATTAACTCTTTGCATGTTGGGTAATTAGTTAATTCTATAATATTTAAATTATTTGTAGCAGACGACAATTCATTAATGAGGTTTTCTTTATTTATAACTGGAAATATGTCATGAAATTTCATTAGATTTATTATATTCATGAAATATCATGACATAACGACACCATAATAATGAAATATCATGACATAACGACACAATTCTAATGAAATACCATGACTGACATAACGACACAATTATAATGAAATACCATGACATAACGACACAATTATAATGAAATACCATGACATAATGACATAATTATAATGAATATCATGACATAACGACATAATTATAATGAAATACCATGACATAACGACATAATTATAATGATATACCATGACATAATGACATAATTATAATGAATATCATGAAATAACGACACAATTATAATGAAATACCATGACATAACGACACAATTATAATGAAATACCATGACATAATGACATAAGTATAATGAATATCATGACATAACGACACAATTATAATGAAATACCATGACATAACGACACAATTATAATGAAATACCATGACATAATGACATAATTATAATGAAATATCATGACATAACGACACAATTATAATGAAATACCATGACATAATTATAATGACATATCATGACATAACGACACAATTATAATGAAAACACCATGACATAACGACACAATTATAATGGAATATCATGACATAACGACACAATTATAATGAAATACCATGACATAACGACACAATTATAATGAAATACCATGACATAACGACATAATTATAATGAAATATCATGACATAATGACACACTTATAAAGAAATATCATGACATAATGACACAATTATAATGAAATATCATGACATAACGACACAATTATAATTAAATACAATGACATAATTATAATGAAATATCATGACATAACGACACAATTATAATGAAAACACCATGACATAACGACACAATTATAATGAAATATCATGACATAACGACACAATTATAATGAAATATCATGACATAATGACACACTTATAAAGAAATAGCATGACATAATGACACAATTATAATGAAATATCATGATATAACGACATAATTATAATGAAATACCATGACATAATTATAATGAAATATCATGACATAACGACACAATTATATTGAAATATCATGACATAATGACATAATTATAATGAAATATCTGGGTACACAATTATAATGAAATACCATGACATAACGACACGATTATAATGAAATATCATGACATAACGACACAATTATAATGAAATATCATGACATAACGACACAATTATAATGCAATACCATGACATAATGACATAATGATAATGAAATATCATGACATAACGACACAATTATAACGAAATACCATGACATAATTATAATGAAATATCATGACATAACGACACAATTATAATGAAATACCATGACTGACATAACGACACAATTATAATGAAATACCATGACATAACGACACAATTATAATGAAATACCATGACATAACGACACAATTATAATGAAATACCATGACTGACATAACGACACAATTATAATGAAATACCATGGCATAACGACACAATTATAATGAAATACCATGACATAACGACACACTATAATGAAATACCATGCCATAACGACATAATTATAATGAAATACCATGACATAACGACATAATTATAATGAATACATGACATAACGACACAATTATAATGAATACATGACATAACGACACAATTATAATGAAATACCATGACATAACGGCACAATTATAATGAAATACCATGACATAACGGCACAATTATAATGAAATACCATGACATAACGACACAATTCTAATGAAATATCGTGACATAACGACACAATTCTAAATGAAATACCATGACATAACGACACAATTCTAGTGAACTTCCATGACATAACGACACAATTATAATGAAATACCATGACATAACGACATAATTATAATGAAATATCATGACATAATGACACACTTATAAAGAAATATCATGACATAATGACACAATTATAATGAAATATCATGACATAACGACACAATTATAATGAAATACAATGACATAATTATAATGAAATATCATGACATAACGACACAATTATAATGAAAACACCATGACATAACGACACAATTATAATGAAATATCATGACATAACGACACAATTATAATGAAATATCATGACATAATGACACACTTATAAAGAAATAGCATGACATAATGACACAATTATAATGAAATATCATGATATAACGACATAATTATAATGAAATACCATGACATAATTATAATGAAATATCATGACATAACGACACAATTATATTGAAATATCATGACATAATGACACAATTATAATGAAATACCATGACATAACGACACGATTATATTGAAATATCATGACATAACGACACAATTATAATGACATATCATGACATAACGACACAATTATAATGCAATACCATGACATAACGACACAATTATAACGAAATACCATGACATAATGACATAATTATAATGAAATATCATGACGGACATAACAACACAATTATAATGAAATACCATGACATAACGACACGATTATAATGAAATATCATGACATAACGACACAATTATAATGAAATATCATGACATAACGACACAATTATAATGCAATACCATGACATAATGACATAATGATAATGAAATATCATGACATAACGACACAATTATAACGAAATACCATGACATAATTATAATGAAATATCATGACATAACGACACAATTATAATGAAATACCATGACTGACATAACGACACAATTATAATGAAATACCATGACATAACGACACAATTATAATGAAATACCATGACATAACGACACAATTATAATGAAATACCATGACTGACATAACGACACAATTATAATGAAATACCATGGCATAACGACACAATTATAATGAAATACCATGACATAACGACACAACTATAATGAAATACCATGCCATAACGACATAATTATAATGAAATACCATGACATAACGACATAATTATAATGAAATACATGACATAACGACACAATTATAATGAAATACATGACATAACGACACAATTATAATGAAATACCATGACATAACGGCACAATTATAATGAAATACCATGACATAACGGCACAATTATAATGAAATACCATGACATAACGACACAATTCTAATGAAATATCGTGACATAACGACACAATTCTAAATGAAATACCATGACATAACGACACAATTCTAGTGAACTTCCATGACATAACGACACAATTATAATGAAATACCATGACATAACGACATAATTATAATGAAATATCATGACATAATGACACACTTATAAAGAAATATCATGACATAATGACACAATTATAATGAAATATCATGACATAACGACACAATTATAATGAAATACAATGACATAATTATAATGAAATATCATGACATAACGACACAATTATAATGAAAACACCATGACATAACGACACAATTATAATGAAATATCATGACATAACGACACAATTATAATGAAATATCATGACATAATGACACACTTATAAAGAAATAGCATGACATAATGACACAATTATAATGAAATATCATGATATAACGACATAATTATAATGAAATACCATGACATAATTATAATGAAATATCATGACATAACGACACAATTATATTGAAATATCATGACATAATGACACAATTATAATGAAATACCATGACATAACGACACGATTATATTGAAATATCATGACATAACGACACAATTATAATGACATATCATGACATAACGACACAATTATAATGCAATACCATGACATAACGACACAATTATAACGAAATACCATGACATAATGACATAATTATAATGAAATATCATGACGGACATAACAACACAATTATAATGAAATACCATGACATAACGACACGATTATAATGAAATATCATGACATAACGACACAATTATAATGAAATATCATGACATAACGACACAATTATAATGCAATACCATGACATAATGACATAATGATAATGAAATATCATGACATAACGACACAATTATAACGAAATACCATGACATAATTATAATGAAATATCATGACATAACGACACAATTATAATGAAATACCATGACTGACATAACGACACAATTATAATGAAATACCATGACATAACGACACAATTATAATGAAATACCATGACATAACGACACAATTATAATGAAATACCATGACTGACATAACGACACAATTATAATGAAATACCATGGCATAACGACACAATTATAATGAAATACCATGACATAACGACACAACTATAATGAAATACCATGCCATAACGACATAATTATAATGAAATACCATGACATAACGACATAATTATAATGAAATACATGACATAACGACACAATTATAATGAAATACATGACATAACGACACAATTATAATGAAATACCATGACATAACGGCACAATTATAATGAAATACCATGACATAACGGCACAATTATAATGAAATACCATGACATAACGACACAATTCTAATGAAATATCGTGACATAACGACACAATTCTAAATGAAATACCATGACATAACGACACAATTCTAGTGAACTTCCATGACATAACGACACAATTATAATGAAATACCATAACATAACGACACACTTATAATGCAATACCATGACTGACAGAACGACACAATTCTAGTGAAATTCCATGACATAACGACACAATTCTAGTGAAATTCCATGACATAACGACAATTCTAGTGAAATTCCATGACATAACGACAATTCTAATGAAATACCATGACATAACGACACAATTATAATGAAACTCCATGACTGACATAACGACACAATTCTAGTGAAATTCCATGACATAACAATAATAATAATAATAATAAAGACTTTATTTCACGAGAGAACGCATTTAAACAATTAAGTCAATCTACCATGAGGCCTTCAATAAATTAAAACATGAAACAGTGAAAGTCCATGATATAACGACACAATTCTAGTGAAAGTCCATGATATAACGACACAATTCTAGTGAAATTCCATGACATAACGACACAATTCTAATGAAATTCCATGACATAAAAAAAATAAAAATAATAAAGACTTTATTTCACGAGAGAACGCATTAGAACAATTAAGTCAATCTACCATGAGGCCCTCAATACATTAAAACATGAAACAGTGAAAGTCCATGATATAACGACACAATTCTAGTGAAATTCCATGACATAACGACACAATTCTAGTGATATTCCATGACATATCTGACTGTTATATTCACCGCTAGAATGCAAAGCGTAATCAGTAAGACTTATATAAACGTAGAAACAAAAGTATGTTATTGAAAGAGAACCACGAGAACTGCTATATAACTTTCTGGTTTGCCAATCCAGATTTCCGGAGATGAAATGAACCGTGTTCTGATGTTGCTGTGAGTAAAACTAGATACTGTATAATAAAAAGGAGAATGAGTGTAATTTTGATATCGTGATGTTCCGCACACTCGGCAAGTAACACAGTTGTTGATACGTTATTTCACGGGTTATTTGCGTGAAGTCAACAACACATCTACTGCTGACCTTGTTCCTAGGTCTGATGTGTGGTTTAGAGTAAGTGTAGATAATGAATTTACGACGGTTTATCACGGAACACCTGGGCTAACCACCTGTTCGCCTTTCAAATCTTTTGACATACTATTAATCGATATGCTACATACATCACGTTCGAAGCTAATATCGAAACAGTCTGACAGTTAATATTTAATAGAACTTGTGACCGTCGTACCATGTAGATGGTGGTACTTCGATGGTAACACAATACTTTATTGCTATTTGCAAACATAATTTAAGCTAAGCCGCACGTAGAACAACTATGTGTGTGTGTGTCACCCCTACGGTGTGCACGTCGCGGTCGGAGCACATATCGTAATAGCAGCGAAGGATAATTGGGTCTTTGGTTGCCGAACTTGCGACAAGGGACACGCGCTCCAGCGCTTCTGCCTTACGCAACAGAAGTGGTGGATGTATGGACTGACACTGGAGCGACCTAAACGCCAGATGTCTAACTTTCTGATCAGTTTATTTGCTGTTTCTGAATGGAGGAGGGTGGCCCGAAGAGCCATTCGAAAGTAGAAACTATCAGGACTTGTGACGCTGAAAGGAAGAAGATGCCTCCGCCAGTTGTCACATTTTACTGCACCATCACCGGAAACTTCAAGACCAGCATTACAAGACAACACTCTACAGATCAACCACACAATACGAATAGTCGACGGAAGGTGCAACGCACACATCTAATGTTCTGAGAATGCTTGCTCACATGGCTCGCTGGAGGCGAGGGAAAAAATCATCATCATGGAACAAATATGTTAGAGCAAAACTATACGTCAACAATTCACCCTCGTACGCGCACAACAACACACACATACAGTAACAAGTAAGCATAAATGCACGAGCTTATATAAATTTAATTTAGCTTCATTGCAAAACAAGTTCTTACAGCATTCAATTGAATGTACTCGCTCTCGAGAGCTCATTCCTTATCGAATCCATCGCTTTGGGGAAGAGAGAAGAGGTATTACGGATGCAAGAGTCTAAGGACATCAACACCGTGGTTCGGTCGGGGTTCGAGCTCACAACGATTACGAGTTTGGAAACTGCATCTATTTCACCTCTGGGGCCTATCGTAGTATAGCATTAAAGTGCACAGAATTGCTGTTAATTGTGTATATTGTCACTTCACGAACTGGCTTGGTGGTCGATCCAATGCTTAAAATACAGTTCTAAATGTTATTGGGTTGTATGTACATGTATATTTATTTAATGTCGTCACCGCCGAGAAATACGGGCGACTGAATGTGTCTAGTTGTTCAGTCTTCTAAGATGATTTCTGGTCCAGTAGACATCCCGATGCAGCTTCTTTTTCCTTGTCCCCCCCCCCATTTTTATTTAAGTTTATTTAACGTCGCTACCGGTTGTCCATTTGAACAACATCTTTACTGGGCAGGTTCAAGCGGTTAACCAGTACTTGTTGCACCAACCTCCGTAAGAAACTGTCAACTTTTTCAAATAAATGAAACACAGTCTGAGCGGGGCCCGAAACCGTAACCATCAGTAATGATAGGTTACAGTGGTATACAAGTCAGCGACTTTAACCACTCGACCACGGAGGTGGTCTCTTTTTCCTTCTAAGGTGACAAGTCCTTTGAAGTATTGCTTCTTTCGAAATGGCTCTTTGTAGGAACACACTCCTCACTGTTGGTCATCCCGCAGTAGCATATAAACGGATCTGACAGTTTGACATCTGGTCATCTATGTCGCTCCATGGTCTGGCTATACTTCCGTAAAACAGCGATGCTGGAGAGTGTGTCCATTGTGGCAAGGTCGCCAACCAGAAGATCCAAGTATCCTACGCTGCTGCTGCGAGATGTGCCCCGACCGCGCCAGTCAGCCGGGTGTCAGTACGAGCTTATGTTCATTTTATTTACACATATGTACCCCATTGTACTCGTCTATAAACCCTATATCAATTTCATTGTTGAATGTCTGATCATGTCTTGTCTCACAAGTGTTACGCGTTCTCAAATAACAATCTGAAATATTATTTGCGTTTTGAGTTATTCTTTGTAGTGGCTTAAGCTATGGAAGAGGTATGGTCAGGTGGTTGAACAAGGTGAAGTAGCCATGGAAGAGGTATGGTCAGGTGGTTGAACACGCTGATGAAGTAGACATGGAAGAGGTATGGACAGGTGGTTGAACACGGTGATGAAGTAGACATGGAAGAGGTATGGTCAGGTGGTTGAACAAGGTTGTGAAGTAGTCATGGAAGAGATATGGTCAGGTGGTTGAACAAGGTGATGAAGTAGCAATGGAAGAGGTATGGTCAGGTGGTTGAACAAGGTGATGAAGTAGCCATGGAAGAGGTATGGTCAGGTGGTTGAACAAGGTGATGAAGTAGCCATGGAAGAGGTATGGTCAGGTGGTTGAACACGCTGATGAAGTAGACATGGAAGAGGTATGGTCAGGTGGTTGAACAAGGTGATGAAGTAGCCATGGAAGAGGTATGGTCAGGTGGTTGAACAAGGTAATGAAGTAGACATGGAAGAGGTATGGTCAGGTGGTTGAACACGGTGAAGTAGCCATGGAAGAGGTATGGTCAGGTGGTTGAACAAGGTAATGAAGTAGACATGGAAGAGGTATGGTCAGGTGGTTGAACACGGTGAAGTAGCCATGGAAGAGGTATGGACAGGTGGTTGAACAAGGTGATGAAGTAGCCATGGAAGAGGTATGGTCAGGTGGTTGAACACGCTGATGAAGTAGACATGGAAGAGGTATGGTCAGGTGGTTGAACAAGGTGATGAAGTAGCCATGGAAGAGGTATGGTCAGGTGGTTGAACACGCTGATGAAGTAGACATGGAAGAGGTATGGTCAGGTGGTTGAACAAGGTAATGAAGTAGCCATGGAAGAGAAATAACTTATTGCTTCAAGAAATGAAGAATTACAGAATTACGGAACTGAACATTCAGAATGACCGTGGGAGCCGTCATGCTGCAATTCGAGTTGTCATATTGAAATCAATGATAGCATTATCGGCAATTAGTAGACTAAACCCTCTGTGTGATCGAGTATCAACATATCAATATAATGAGTGTGAAACAGTGTCGCCTAACTATTTATGGCCCATACAATGACACTATCTGATCATACCATCCAACGGGTCACCGGCGACCAACCTAAATTGTCAAGCAGGTTGCCAACTGATCTTGTTGATGGCCAGTACGGGTATGGTATGAAATCATTCTGCCAGTTATATATACCATAGCATATTATATATATAGTTTTTTACGTTTCAGCTTTTAACATTACTATATAATTCCAATGTGCAATGTTCACTTATTGTCCTATCTTTTGATTGCATTTGATTTGTATATATGTCGAGGGCCTCGCGGTAGATAATGTTTGTTAAATGAGTTCTCTCGTAGAATAAAGTCTTTATTGTTATAGTCAAGCAGATGAAATAGGGTGTTTAAAAGTATGGATATGTAGCGAACTATGAGAGACATTGGTCATTTACTGCCCCTAAATACTCCCAAAAGTAGATTAGTCCTCTTAATTGGTTTCCTCTGTTTTTATCGTAGCTTCCTTTGCACACCATCCTATCAATGTTCATCTGTTTCCTCATCTCGTAATTATTTAATTATGAAATATATCCTACAGTATGTCCAGTGGATATTTTACTGATAGAAATGTTATCAATTAATTAACATGAATTTTGATAAACAGAGAACTATATTTCAATTAATATACAGTCAAACTTGCTCGAAAGACCATGTCTATTAAGTGACCACATTGATTAAGAGACCACTTTTTCAGTTCCAGTGTGTGTTGTTAAAGAACAAATTACCCTGTGTTTAGAGACCATTCCTGTTTAGAGCATTTTTTGTGCTTTCCTTTAGTTTAAACTTTATTAATTTTACAACGATTGTGAAGCAAGTTTAAACAACTTATATTAATCACTCTCATTGGCGCGGATGAAAGCGTAAATGTGGTCATTCGTGTGGGAGGAAACCGGAGTACCCGGAGAAAACCCACCTGTCCGATCTGGCGACCACCGTACCATCTCATATACCTCCCGGTCCGAGGATCGAACCCAGGTTGCTGTGGTGGTCTCCTAGCACAAGTTATTAGTACTTGATGCTTTGGAATATGAAACTGGCATCTTAGTGACCTACATACAGTACTTAACTAGACACTAGCACTGTTGGATCTTGTGATTGTTACCAGGCACATAGTTTCTATAAGGCACTGAAGGCCCGGGCCTGCATATTGCCACAGAAAATTCCAAATGGCCAAAAATGCAATAAAATTGGAGTGGGTATTAGCATGTCTGTATAATATATAGAATCTAGACCAGCGGTTACATATCTCACGATGCGATCATATATTTTAATTGTCAATACATTTCACCTCTGTGCATAGCAATTATATATTAATTTGGTAATATTTGCAAAAGATACATAGAAATTTGAACGTCAAAAACGTACATTAAAATGAGTTTATAGTGCACCATTTACGTTCTTGGATTAAACTTTCCTGGAGGAGCATGTTCCCAGACACCTCCAGCACCACTGTAGCTCAATTTATTATTCGGGCCTACATATTCAAATAGGCTAGTTACGCTATTGGTTACCAAAATCATAAGGATGTTTAATATAGGTTCAATCTTCACTTTGGTAAATGGCTTAAAATTCAAAAAATGTGGGTGGTTAATACAATGACGGAATGAAAAGTATTTGATCACACAGAAAAAACAAACATATTCTGAGATTATATTAGAAATATATTAGAAATATATAATAACAAGTGTTTATTTGACATATTGCATTTTTCTGCATGCAATATAAAAAATACACCATCCTATGTACTAGCACATTGATATAAATATAAGCAAGTTTCGGACGTTGCATGTTATAATTCATGTCTTTGATTGCGGCATAACAAAACACAACACATCATTCAAACAAAATGCTAAAACTGCTTGGTATAAATGAAATGTTACCAATTTAACTCTTTGCATGCTGGGTAATATAGAGGCTATAAATAGCTCAATTCATCAATGTGTTTTTCTTATTTGTAACTGAAAACTCTGGAAATATGAAATGCAGAATTGTGTCCTTAACTCTTTAACATAACGGTTGTAAATAGTTGAAATAATTGTGGCACACGACAATTCATTAATGTGGTTTTTCTTATTTGTAATTAGAGACATTGGTGAGTTACTGCCCCTGAATACTCCATAAAAGTAGATAGGTCCTATTAAGTGTTAATTACCTCTGTTTTTATCGTTGTTTCCTTTGCACAACATGCTAGCAATGTTATCCCACTATCGCTTCTTATGCTTATTAAATTACTATATCTCGACAGATCTCCCACAGTATATACAATGGGTACTTATTTGTAAAATAATGTTATCATTTAATTAACACGTTTTGGATAAAATCACATTTATCATACCGCAACATCTGGTTAGGGCACAACAGTAAAAACAAAGGATTCTAACTAATAGATCCTACTCACATTTTGGAATAAATTAGACTTTATCTGCCAAGGGAGGCAATAGAAAATTACAGATGTCTCTCATTGAAACAGTAACAGAATATGTCATGGAATTTCATTAGAATTGTGTGGCTGCGACACAATTGTAATGGAATTGTAATGGAATTCCAGGAATTATTTCACTGTTATTTTCACCGCTAAAGTGCAAAGAGTTAAGCCAATGAAATTGCATGACATATTTGAACTGTGTTGCGAGTTAGATATACCAGTTCCGGAGTTAAAAAGGTAACAATATACAGCTACAGAATGTTCAGTTTGCTTACTTATTTGTGGAGGGTGGTAAAACATGTTACACTTGGGAAGGGCTGTGATATGTTCTTAGAACTTCTGACCTATCCCATTTGCTTTGAATCGAGCAATAAAGTATAATTAACAGAAATTAACAACAATATACCAATGGAAAAACAGGAAAGACATACTTCACTACAAAGCGCCAGAAAATCATTAACAAACAACACAAACAACAACAACAACAACACAAACAACAACAACAACAACAACTTCAGTGAGATTCTACAACCTAATTATATACTGGTTAGAAAAATAACGCAACACATACAATGTAAAATCTAATAGTGAACCTTAAAGTCCCTATATGTGTTTTATCCACAACTGGAATATAAAAGTATATTTTAGACAAAACGTTATCACAGTACTAATAATAGCAATAAACCATCTTATACAAAGATATATATAACTTTCTCAACACATAAATGTTCTAAATTAATTAACAAGTATATTATAATATAACCAACGATCAATCTATTACAAAATTTTAGTGCGACCTGATTACTAATTAATTAATTATAATTAAATTATTAAAACATCACAGATGTATCTAGACCTAAATTGATGTGCAGATCCTGCTAGTCGCCGCGGCCAACGAAAATGTTGCCTTTCAAGGATGCAAGCATGAATATCAGGTATAAAACATTTTTTGGATGTTTTGAAAGCATAATGTTTGGAAATGAGGTGCAGTGCCAATAGCTATATAAAGCAACAATGTGTATGTATCAATATGTGTAGAGCATTCTAAGTAAACACCATAGGGGGCTTTAAGGAGCATTCCAAGTAAACACCATAGGGGGCTTTAAGGAGCATTCCAAGTAAACACCATAGGGGGCTTTAAGGAGCATTCCAAGTAAACACCATAGGGGGCTTTAAGGAGCATTCCAAGCAAACACCATAGGGGGCTTTAAGGAGCATCACTAATACACTATTCCTGACTCGGATAACTCATCATTAGTAATAGTAATATAATATAATACAGGTCTCATTCTAGGTTTGGAAGAAATGAGAAAACTTACAATTGAATCCTTAAATCGTATTATTTAACCCTTTCCCTCATAGAAGCACCTCTTGAAGCCATTACCAATACGACATACATTGACAATTTAGTAGCCAAACCAATGTTCATAAACCCTTTCCCTCATAGAAGCACCTCTTGATGCCATTACCAATACGACATACATTGACAATGTAGTAGTCAAAGCAATGTTCATAATAAAGGCCTGTATCTCGTGTAGTCCCAGTAATATCTATGGAGGTGGGATAGATATGGCGACTACTTATCCACTGCATGATAGCTAAATGGCTGCCGCTTGTATGGAGATATAATAGTATATTAACCTAAATCTCTATGTAGTCCCAGTAATATCTATGGAGATGGGATAGATATGGCGACTACTTATCCACTGCATGATAGCTAAATGGCTGCCGCTTGTATGGAGATATATAATAGTACATTAACCTAAAAATGTAATTTGTTTTTCTTAGGGTGAAGTGGGGGCCCCCAGGGGGTGAAGTCGGAGTCCATAGGGTGATTATTTCGCCCAAGTCGCCCAGCAATAGTTCATTTAGGTATCATCAGACATAGCATATCACAGTGGTAGTTTATCATATTGTGTTTGTGTTTCACAGTGGTAGTTTATCATATTGTGCATCACAGTGGTAGTTTATCATATTGTGCATCATAGTGGTAGTTTATCATATTGTGCATCACAGTGGTAGTTTATCATATTGTGTATCACAGTGGTAGTTTATCATATTGTGTTTCACAGTGGTAGTTTATCATATTGTGCATCACAGTGGTAGTTTATCATATTGTGCATCACAGTGGTAGCTTATCATATTGTGCATCACAGTGGTAGTTTATCATATTGTGCATCACAGTGGTAGTTTATCATATTGTGCATCACAGTGGTAGTTTATCATATTGTGTATCACAGTGGTAGTTTATCATATTGTGTATCACAGTGGTAGTTTATCATATTGTGCATCATAGTGGTAGTTTATCATATTGTGTTTCACAGTGGTAGTTTATCATATTGTGCATCATAGTGGTAGTTTATCATATTGTGCATCACAGTGGTAGTTTATCATATTGTGCATCACAGTGGTAGTTTATCATATTGTGTATCACAGTGGTAGTTTATCATATTGTGCATCATAGTGGTAGTTTATCATATTGTGTATCACAGTGGTAGTTTATCATATTGTGCATCACAGTGGTAGTTTATCATATTGTGTATCACAGTGGTAGTTTATCATATTGTGTTTCACAGTGGTAGTTTATCATATTGTGCATCACAGTGGTAGTTTATCATATTGTGCATCACAGTGGTAGCTTATCATATTGTGTATCACAGTGGTAGTTTATCATATTGTGTTTCACAGTGGTAGTTTATCATATTGTGTTTCACAGTGGTAGTTTATCATATTGTGCATCACAGTGGTAGTTTATCATATTGTACATCACAGTGGTAGTTTATCATATTGTGTATCACAGTAGTAGTTTATCATATTGTATATCACAGTAGTAGTTTATCATATTGTGTATCACAGTGGTAGTTTATCATATTGTGCATCACAGTGGTAGTTTATCATATTGTGTTTCACAGTGATAGTTTATCATATTGTGTTTCACAGTGGTAGTTTATCATATTGTGTTTCACAGTGATAGTTTATCATATTGTGTTTCACAGTGGTAGTTTATCATATTGTGTTTCACAGTGGTAGTTTATCATATTGTGCATCACAGTGGTAGTTTATCATATTGTGCATCACAGTGGTAGTTTATCATATTGTGCATCACAGTGGTAGTTTATCATAGTGTGCATCACAGTGGTAGTTTATCATAATGTGCATCACAGTGGTAGTTTATCATAGTGTGCATCACAGTGGTAGTTTATCATATTGTGCATCACAGTGGTAGTTTATCATATTGTGCATCATAGTGGTAGTTTATCATATTGTGTATCACAGTGGTAGTTTATCATAGTGTGCATCACAGTGGTAGTTTATCATATTGTGTTTCACAGTGGTAGCTTATCATATTGTGCATCACAGTGGTAGTTTATCATATTGTGTTTCACAGTGGTAGTTTATCATATTGTGTATCACAGTGGTAGTTTATCATATTGTGCATCACAGTGGTAGTTTATCATATTGTGTTTCACAGTGGTAGTTTATCATAGTGTGCATCACAGTGGTAGTTTATCATATTGTGCATCACAGTGGTAGTTTATCATATTGTGCATCACAGTGGTAGTTTATCATAGTGTGCATCACAGTGGTAGTTTATCATAGTGTGCATCACAGTGGTAGTTTATCATATTGTGCATCACAGTGGTAGTTTATCATAGTGTGCATCACAGGTAGCAAGGAGCTAATGTAAATCATGTATTAATTTATACCAAATGGGCAACATGTCAAGAACTATAATAATAGTATAACACAACCGTTTAAACGTTTAAACATGCAATAAAACCTGCAATACAATATGCAAAACTTGCACACATATACCGGTAGATAAAATAATTTTACTTGGAAACAACAGTTGGTAAAAAGTGACAGAAGAATTTTTTACCATAATATCATCTCAGTTAGCCCTGAGCTTTATGTTAAATTCAACTTTAACCCTTTCAACCCCACAGGCCTCTAAATAGGCTTATGAAAAGTGTAGATCCAGATGAGCCGGCTCGTGACGAGCCGTCTCATCAGGATCTGCACTTTTTTGCCAGTAATAATTATTACTATTTTTAGATAAAATTACCCATTTTGATAAATGAACTGGTCCAAAGGTAATTTTCTTATTAATTTATTGGTCTGAAAATATCACGCACCAGTCCATGTCAGTTACTTGGGTTGAATGGGTTAAATAATAAATGCACGTTTCATGATTAAGAAATTTCACATGGAATAACATAAAGGATAATATACCAAGAAAGTGGACACATGGATTCTCATTTTTACTCGTACTAGTCTATGATATATCGGTGCTGACATTCGCTACTTCGACATTTCTACTACCCAAAATCGCCGATTTCAACACCACAAATTCACAATGTCAACTTCACGATTTCAACATCACAAATTCACAATGTCAACTTCACGATTTCAACATCACAAATTAATGATTTCAACTTAACAAATTCACAATGTCAAATTCACGACTTCATATTTCATTTTCGCAAATTCACAATTTCACAATTTTATCTTCACAATTTCACGAATTCGTGACTTCAACTTTCAAATGTACGATTTCAACTTCATGAATTCCCATTCACACAAATTTACAATTTCAATTTTCAAGTTGAAATCGTGAATTCGTGAAATTTAAATATGGACTGTCACCACAGGTATTTCGTACTAGATTTATATCGCAGATTATCCTGCAATAGCATAATAATTACTCAACTGTTTCTTCCCAACAACCTCTCAAATGATGTCCCAAAACAATGAGACATCTAAATGGTGTCCCACAACCACGAGACATCTAAATGGTGTCCCAAAACCACACGACGCCAAAATGTGGCTATGATACAGCAATGTTTTATCATCATATACCTAAACCCAAACATGCAAGCTACAGTTATCACAATGCACATAAACAAAACAAGCGACTAATATGCGAGAGAGAGATTTACAAGATAACGGCAATAGTATCACAGATTTGTTTTGTGGTTAAATTCAAATGTTTGGTGAATCAGGGAAAAGCGTTCAAGCAGTTAGGTTAATTGTCTCCGTAGACCAACAGTGCGAGGGTGTACAATAACAAGCCTGCATACACTGGTGCTAACCGATACCTGCAAATAACTGTACAAATATTTGATACGTATTTTGTGGTTGGGTGAAGAAATGTGGCGAATTAAATAGATAACAATCCCAGAGTATAAGTCGGCTCCGAGGTCATTGTGGTGACTGTACAACATGCCTACTGTGACTTGTACCGTGTCAGCGAGTTAAAGTCTGTCCAACCTACACATGTAACCTAAGTTTGTTGGGCTGTCCAATTAGCGCAGTGGTTAGCACGCTCGCTTCTCACCAATGCAACCCGGGTTCGATCCTCGGACCAGGAAGTATGTGAGATAGCACGCTGGTCGCCAGATCGGTTTTCTCCGGGTACTCCGGTTTCCTCCCATATATACACTTTCATCCGCGCCAACACAAGTGATTAATATAAGTTGTTAAAACTTGCTTCGCAATCGTTGTAAAATAAATAAAATTTAAAAAATATGGTTTATATTATAATTATATAAATTTAAATAAACTCATATCATAATAAGATGAAAAAATCAAAATGAGAGTAAAAGTATGTTCAACTTACACATGAAACGTATGTTTTTGGTTTTTATCATAATTATATAAATTTAAATAAAATAATATCATAGTACATTTGTAAGATGAAAATTTTTAAAATGTCTTCTCCATAAGTTATGATGCAAAATGATGTTGCACGGGTAAGTGTGGAATTAGTCAGGCTCTTAATTTACTACAAATTTAGTTTAGCTCAATTGTGAAACAAGTTCTTACAACTTATATTAATCACTCTCGAGACCTCATTCCTGATGGAAGTAGATCGCCACGAGGGAGAGAGAAGAGTCAATGTGGAATTTAAATGCCTTGCCTAAGTGCACAATCGAAACGGCACCTCCAGTTAGATTCAAACTTACATCTGTGAGGGGCAAGCGATTTGTAGTAAACGACCCTAACCTCTCAGCAAACGGAAGCCCCTTTAACAAAGCAAACCTTTGGGTTGGTTGGACTAGCATTCACAGAGGGAGAAATCTTAAAAATATATTTTCCATTGCCGTATGGTCAAGTGACTTGAGTGACTCAGCAGACCAGTGTATTATTTGTATCAGTCGTCCAATCAGATTCTGCCTGTCATGTTGTATATTTCACTTTAGCCACGACATACACGTATCAGGTAATCAAATATCCCCCAGACGTATTACATACAGTCAGTCATCATGTGCACGACTATATACTAACCCATCATTTAACAAGCACTGCCCGTGACTTTGTCCCATGGGGTATCAGTTGTGGACATAACTGATCACAATCTGGTATGAACTTGTTGATCTAACAGCGGTATACATTAACATATTTAACCCTTAAACTGAGGGCCTTTATGCAAGATTGACCTTGCCAAATAAGTTACGGCATTAAATAAAATTGTTATTATTATTTTTATTATTTATTATTATTATTATTAAATAATGGAATGCTACCATATATTTCCAGATCTTGGCCGTAAGTCAAGGGTAAAACTTTGGATTGCAAATCTGATTTTAAGCTGGATCCGTCTAGAATTCAAGGGTACGTTGTGGACTTATGACAATCGATATGACAATGTTTTTTTTCTCTCTCTCATTTTTGAATGAAACTGGGCTCAATTTGAGATATCTGGTTGACTCACTATATTCCATGACAAATCATAAAAAATGCACAACAATATATATTTTTTATTTTTATACAAATTTATTTTAGCTCGAATGCGAAACCAGTTCTTTCAACTTATATTAATAACTCTCGAGACCTCATTCCTGATGGAATCCATCGCCATGAAGGAGAGAGAAGAGGCATGTGGAATTTAAATGCCTAAGGGCACAATCGTAATGGCTTTCGCACCTGAAGCGAACGTCACTGCGCTATCACGACTTCCACAATAATAATTCATAAAGTTTGTGTATCAGCTTTTTCTATGGATTATAATGTAAATTCTTATCTAAACCAATTGTTATATTAAAACAAATAAAATTAAATAATAAATAATAATAAATAAATTAAATAAATTAATACAAATAAAATTGACAAAGTTAAACAAGAAATATTTTTATTTAATTTTTGTGTGTTTGTTTCTCGGCCAATTATTTTCATCACATTTCTGGATGAGAAGGTCGACTTATTGCCAGGACATTATTAATATTTACATAATACAATATTTAAAATTTAATTTGTAGCTGGATGACATAACAATCATTTAAATTGTATTTAACTCTTTGCATGCTGGGTAAAATAAAAACTAAAAATTCTTCAAATAATTGTAGCAGACGACAATTCATTAATGTCATTTTTCTTACTTGTAACTGAAAATTCTTAACACTTTCCCCCATAGAGATGTTTTATTTCATATATTTGGCTGTAATTTACCAATCGTACACAATGGATAAGCTGTGAACTTGCCTACTCCACCTTCATGTAGGTTACTAGGAATTATTAAGTGTTATACTATATATATTATAGCTTGTTTGACTGCTAATGTGTTGATCTATGACAATAGGCATTGGCGTCGAGAGGCGCTTCTAAGAGGTTAAACTATTATTTTATGGAATTTCATTATAATTGTGTCGTTCCGAAATTCAAATGAAATTGTAGGACATATTTGACTGTTGCTTTCATTACTTAGTGTGCAAACATTTAAATATCAGGGGTATCTAAGTAGCATGTTCATCGGACGTTCCGGCAACATTATGAATACCTAACCTCTCACAAAAATGTTTTTTTGCGAAATCTCGATTTGTAAATTACCTTCCTTTACGCATATTTATTTACGGATAACTTCTAAATAGTATTGTTTATCTTACAATATGTGTTTTTTTTAATGAATATGATGAAAAGGGACAAATATCAATGGGATTCAATCGACCTAAATATTGCATAGAATTTTCCTAACAAAGTTAAATAAATAATGTGTTTAGTCGTGTTTTGTTGTTCGCCGTTTACTCAGGTATTGTCCGGGATAAATTGACTCAAACGTAGTATACATGCATATGTATAGTTTAAACTTCATTTATTTTGCGAAGCAAGTTTTAACAACTTAATCACTCTCATTGGCGTGGATGAAAGCACAAATGTGGTCATTCGTGTGATAAGAAAACCGGATTACCCGGAGAAAGCCCACCTGTCCAATCTGAGGATCACCGTACCATCTCACATACTTCCCAGTCCGAGGATCGAACCTGGCTAACAACTGCGCTAATCGGACAGCCAACAACTTCTGTAATTGTACATGTACATGCAGGTACAGTCAAACCTGTGTTAGTGGTCACCTCTATTAAGCAGCCAACCTATATTAAGCAGTCAGTTTCCAGATTCCCAATATGCTGTTTTATTATACATTTGACCTCTATTAAGCAGACACCTGTGCTAAGCAGCCACTTTCTGAGATTCCCTTGGCTGGCTGCTTAAGACAGGTTTGACTGTACTTTACCATTAATGGTACTATCTTTTCTATGCAAAATAAAATGAACATAAAAACAAAAACTTCACACAAATTTATAATAGCAAAACAGTTACAAAAGTAACTCGTAAAAAATAACAAAAATATGAATATTCATTATAAATTCTATATAAAAAGCAATGTATAAGTTTTTGATTTGATTACCGGTATTTGATTTATTACCAAAATGTAACTACAGTGAAAGCAGCATATATAATGTAGGGGTTTATTCTAGAGTGCAATGACTGGGTGCCCCACCCTGCCCCCTTTTAGGCCCGCCCTTTTGACGATATAAACTACAACTCGTCCGCACTTTTCACCAATATGTTCGGCCCTACTGCCTCTTTGATCGAGCATAATTAGCTGTCAATCACCATAAGTTAGTAACGTTTTCTAAGGGGCAACCACCTAATTACCCCCACCCTATCCATTCATGGCTCAAAATGTACCCTGCTTTATTTTTTGATCCACCTTGACCCTTTTCTGGCCCACAATGCCCTTTTTCTGATCCACCCTGACCCTTTTCTGGCCCACCATGCCCTTTTTCTGACCCACTCTGTCCCGTTTTCTGACCCACTCTGACCCTTTTCTGATCCACCCTGCCCCTTTTTCTGACTCACCATGTCCCTTTTCTGACCCACCCTGTTCCTTGTCTGACCAACCCTGCCCCTTTTCTGACCCATCCTGCACCTTTTCTGACCCACCCTGCCCCTTTTTTCCATTCTAGAATAAACCCTATAATGCGATACAAACAACATGAAACTTCAGCATACACTAACTAGGCTTCAAAATAAATAAAAGGAATACAAGACTATATAGATGGATTGACTGACATTTTGATACAATCTACATGCTGTATGTAGAATATATCACAGCATAGTTCTATAAAATGATATGTTTTATAATCCAGGACATTATAACAAACTATTACAAACGCTGCACATGTAAATACTTAGCTTTCATAGTTATATATATATATATATATCTGACTGCAGCTGATCAAATGGGGCCAAAAGCGATCAATAAATTATATACAGTCAAACCTGTGTTAGTGATCACCTCTATTAAGCAGCCAACCTTTATTAAACAGCCAGTTTCCAGATTACCAATATGTTGTTTTATTATACATTTGACCTCTATTAAGCAAGCCACCTGTGCTAAGCAGCAGCCACTTTCTATGATTACCCGCACTGGCTGATTAAGACAGGTTTGACTGTATACCGGGTACTCAATTTACAAAACAATTTACTAAAAATTCCAAAATCCCAGAAAATGTTCTTTTTTCACGGAAATGTTATCAACATGTTGACAGATGTTGTCTGGGTTTCAGAATGCACTAATATGCCAAATTTGTTTTCATTGTGAAGAGTACCATAGACAGGAATTATGGAAAGAAATTAACGTCATAATAATTCTGCGTTGAATAATGCTTACAATGAATCTCCACCTAAAGTACCTAAAGTAACTCTGGAAGGGCCGTAACTAATGTTGCTAGAACTTGTGGCCCGACCCGTTTGCCTTTATTTAATTTGTCATGTTTTGTATTCACCATGTATATGTAAAACGAATCGAGAAATAAAATATGATTAAACTAAAAATTCTAAAGCACCAGACAGAACCACTATTTGACTATGCTCACTTTGTAACCTGGGGGGAAATGTTGATTTCTTGACCACATGACCACGCGTTTATAAGGTGTGGTACCAAAGTTCAGGTGTGCCAAGTTATATATTTTGAAAATGTTTCAAATGTAAATACGCTTAGTCCAATGTTATCTTTTATCACCAGTTGTTTAACCCTTTCCCTCATAGAAGCACCTCTTGATGCCATTACCAATACGACATACATTGGCATTGTAGTAGCCAAACCAATGTTCATAAACCCTTTCCCTCATAGAAGCACCTCTTGATGCCATTACCAATACGACATACATTGACCCTTTCCCTCATAGAAGTACCTCTTGATGCCATTACCAATACGACATACATTGACCCTTTCCCTCATAGAAGTACCTCTTGATGCCATTACCAATACGACATACATTGACCCTTTCCCTCATAGAAGTACCTCTTGATGCCATTACCAATACGACATACATTGACCCTTTCCCTCATAGAAGCACCTCTTGACACCATTACCAATACCACATACATTGGCAATGTAGTAGCCAAACCAATATTCATAATAAATGCCAGAATCTCTATGTAGTCCCAGTAATATCTATGGAGGTGAGATAGATATGGCAACTACTTATCCATTGCACGATAGCAAAATGACTGTCGTTTGCATGGAGATATAATATTATATTAACCTAAATCTCTATGAAGGAAAGGGTTAAATAAGTATATAACTGGCTAGAATCACAAAGGGTTTCAAATCTCTGACTTCTGTAGCATTAAAACTAATGAGATATATACTTCAAAGTTTCTTGTTTGAGTTGATATACCGGTACATTTAGAAAATATTGACACGACAAGCTGTAAATTCTGCTCATTTGGCCCCTATTCCACAGTCACTGTCTCTACATCACCATAGTACATTAAACTTTGATTCCTGCTCCCTTGTTCCCAGAGAACTTGAAGTCAAGTGACAAGGTTAGGTCATGGCTGTGTGCGCACAACCTGTGCAAAGGTCAAAGTACAAGGTCAAAATGAAGGACACTCCTGATGTAGTTGTTTAATTTGCTCTTCTTCCGATGTTTTCTTCCTGGGGTCAAACAGGTCCCAAATCCTGATACTGCCATCTTCACTACAACTCACAATCCTATCACCAGACACCTGCAATGCAATGTAAAGGGGGTCAAGGTCATTCATTTCGAGGTCAAACAAGCCCATATCCTGATACTACCGACTTCACTACAATTCACAACCATATGCATGCATAGAGGTCAAGGTCACTTAACAAACACAAATTGCAAGGTCACACAAGCACCAGCCACCTTCATGACAGTTCAAAATCCTATCACCTGACACCTGCAATGCAATGTAAAGGGTCAATGTCATTCATTTCAAGGTCAAACAAGTCCCATATCCTGATACTACCAACTACCTACAATTCACAATCATATGCATGCATAGAGGTCAAGGTCACTTAATAAACTCAAATTGCAAGGTCACACAAACACACAATAAAGACCTTTACGCATGATCATTCAAACTTTCTCCCAAGAAATTTGAAATATTTTTCAATTGAACACATTGCGCGTTAACGGCAGATAAATCACTTTTGCGAACAGCATAGAGTCAGATCAGACGGAACAGAACGCACTGTCTGATCAGGATCTATGCTGTTTGCTATTCAGATAGTGGAGCTAAAACACTTGGCTGAATAGCAAACAACATGGATCCTGATCAGACGCGGCATATGTGACACAACTACAAAATCTCCTGCGCATAGTGGCGTAAAGCACACATAGTGTGTGCAGGTCACTGTGACACACCCACAACATCAGCTCTGTAGATGAGCTCCGTGGTACAATGGGTACAGTGTGTGTGCAAACCACAATGCTACTGTGATATTCCCACAACACCAGCTCTGTAGATACAGTGTGTGTGCAAGCCACAATGCTACTGTGACATGCCCACAACACCAGCTCTATAGATGAGCTCTGTGGTACAATGGGTACAGTGTGTGTGCAAGCCACCGTGCTACTGTGACAGGCCCACAACACCAGCTCTGTAGATGAGCTCCGTGGTGCAATGGGTACAGTGTGTGTGCAAACCACAATGCTACTGTGACACGCCCACAACACCAGCTCTGTAGATGAGCTCCGTGGTGCAATGGGTACAGTGTGTGTGCAAGCCACCGTGCTACTGTGACAGGCCCACAACACCAGCTCTGTAGATGAGCTCCGTGGTGCAATGGGTACAGTGTGTGTGCAAGCCACAATGCTACTGTGACACGCCCACAACACCAGCTCTGTAGATTAGCTCTGTGATACAATGGGTACAGTGTGTGTGCAAACCACAATGCTACTGTGACACGCCCACAACATCAGCTCTGTAGATGAGCTCTGTGGTGTAATGGGTACAGTGTGTGTGCAAGCGACAATGCTACTGTGACACGCCCACAACACCAGCTCTGTAGATGAGCTCTGTGGTACAATGGGTACAGTGTGTGTGCAAACCACCGTGCTACTGTGACATGCCCACAACATCAGCTCTGTAGATGAGCTCTGTGGTACAATGGGTACAGTGTGTGTGCAAACCACCGTGCTACTGTGACATGCCCACAATATCAGCTCTGTAGATGAGCTCCGTGGTGCAATGGGTACAGTGTGTGTGTGCAAGCTACCATACTACTGTGACACGCCCACAACATCAGCTCTGTAGATGAGCTCTGTGGTGCAATGGGTACAGTGTGTGTGCAAACCACCGTGCTACTGTGACATGCCCACAACACCAGCTCTGTAGATGAGCTCCGTGGTACAATGGGTACAGTGTGTGTGTGCAAGCCACAATGCTACTGTGACACGCCCACAACACCAGCTCTGTAGATGAGCTCCGTGGTACAATGGGTGCAGTGTGTGTGCAAGCCACAATGCTACTGTGACACGCCCACAACACCAGCTCTGTAGATGAGCTCTGTGATACAATGGGTACAGTGTGTGTGCAAGCCACCGTGCTACTGTGACACGCCCACAACATCAGCTCTGTAGATGAGCTCTGTGGTGCAATGGGTACAGTGTGTGTGCAAGCCACCGTGCTACTGTGACACGCCCACAACACCAGCTCTGTAGATGAGCTCCGTGGTACAATGGGTACAGTGTGCGTGCAAACCACAATGCTACTGTGACACGCCCACAACACCAGCTCTGTAGATGAGCTCAGTGGTGCAATGTGTGTGCAAGCCACCATACTACTGTGACAAATCTCTTTTTACACAACACCTGTACATGAGCTCCTTAGGCAATAACAATTCTCAGACACTTAAATCCACACGATCATTTTTCTCACCGTTATGGCGATGGATTCCATCCGAAATGAGGTTTTGAGAGTGATCACACTAATGTATTAACAACTTCAATTTTCTTAATTCGCAATTAATGAAGAACACTTCCTATATAACATTACACGATACTCGGAACTGATTGGGTGCTTTGCAATAAAACATATCAACGCATTCATCAAAATGAACTGCCCAGATTTTGACGAAAACTTATCATCCGTAAAAAATAGAAAACCTTTGTTTAATTTCTATTCATCGAAAATCACTGATAGATAGATAATTATGTAATAAATGTGAGCGACTTATCCATTATTCTTACTCATCGTGTCACTACCCTTTCAAGAAAATGCTGATTGCGTTATTACTCATCGTCAGAAAATTTAGCGGGTTTACCGAGCCCCCGTTTCCCCACCCAAGACCGAATGCTAAGGATTCCTCTTGGTCCTGATAAGACTGTTGGACGTATTTAGTTTGAATTTTGAACCAGATTCTATTTGATACGAAACTGAACATTATCGGACTATTTTGAATTTTGAACCAGACTCTATTTGATACGAGACTGAACATTATCGGACTATTTTGATCTACTATAAGATAAGGCTAGCTGGTAAATATCTGGTGAACCATCTGATTGTATGGATCAGTATTTCTTCACAATTTAAGACTAAACATAAATGCTAACTGCCAACAACATCTCAAGTCACAAATGATCGAGTTTATCACTAAAATGCATCTTTCCGCCTCTCTGGAATTTATGCATAACAAATTTATGCAAATAAACTCAAGACCCATGTATGAACAACACATGTATACAGAATAACAAAACCGTCAGGCTTTGTGATCAATGGTCCAGATATACCGCTATATCAAACGCTATATCTCACGTTATATCTCACGCTATATCTCACGCTATATCTCACGTTATATCTCACGCTATATCTCACGCTAAATCCCAAGCTATATCTCACGCTAAATCCCATGCTATATCTCACGCTAAATCCCATGCTATATCTCACGCTAAATCCCATGCTATATCTCACGCTATATCTCACGCTAAATCCCATGCTATATCTCACGCTAAATCCCATGTTATATCTCACGCTAAATCCCATGTTATATCTCACGCTAAATCCCATGCTATATCTCACGCTAAATCCCATGCTATATCTCACGCTAAATCCCATGCTATATCTCACGCTAAATCCCATGCTATATCTCACGCTAAATCCATGCTATATCTCACGCTATAATCCCATGTTATTTTTTTATCTCACGCTAAATCCAGCTATATCTCAGCTATATCTCAGCTTTTCATGCTATATCTCATGCTATACTCATGCTATATCTCACGCTATATCTCACGCTATTCTAACGCTAATCCCATGCTATATCTTACGCTAAATCCATGCTATATCTCACGCTAAATCCCATGTTATGATCTCACGCTAAATCCCATGTATATCTCACGCTAATCCCAGGCTATATCTCAAGCTATATCTATGCTATATCTCACGTATCTCACGCAATCCATGCTATATCTCATGGCTAAATCCCATGCTATATCTCACGCATATCGCCATGCTATACTCATGCATATATCTCACGCTAAATCCCATGCTATATCTCACGCTATATCTCACGCTAAATCCCATGCTGTATCTCACGCTAAATCCCATGTTATATCTCACGCTAAATCCCATGCTATATCTCACGCTAAATCCCAAGCTATATCTCACGCTAAATCCCATGCTATATC
>CM026404.1:9829594-9845809 GCA_014843695.1 Archivesica marissinica | reverse complement strand
GTATTACTGGTGGAGTAGTTAGGGATGTTGTGTGTATTACTGGTGGAGTAGTTAGTGATGTTGTGTGTATTACTGGTGGAGTAGTTAGGGATGTTGTGTGTATTACTGGTGGAGTAGTTAGGGATGTTGTGTGTATTACTGGTGGAGTAGTTAGGGATGTTGTGTGTATTACTGGTGGAGTAGTTAGGGATGTTGTGTGTATTACTGGTGGAGTAGTTAGTGATGTTGTGTGTATTACTGGTGGAGTAGTTAGGGATGTTGTGTGTATTACTGGTGGAGTAGTTAGGGATGTTGTGTGTATTACTGGTGGAGTAGTTAGGGATGTTGTGTGTATTACTGGTGGAGTAGTTAGGGATGTTGTGTGTATTACTGGTGGAGTAGTTAGGGATGTTGTGTGTATTACTGGTGGAGTAGTTAGTGATGTTGTGTGTATTACTGGTGAGTAGTTAGGGATGTTGTGTGTATTACTGGTGGAGTAGTTAGTGATGTGTGTGTATTACTGGTGGAGTAGTTAGGGATGTTGTGTGTATTACTGGTGGAGTAGTTAGGATGTTGTGTGTATTACTGGTGGAGTAGTTAGTGATGTTGTGTGTATTACTGGTGGAGTAGTTAGTGATGTTGTGTGTATTACTGGTGGAGTAGATAGTGATGCTGTGTGTATTACTGGTGTATCAGGGATGTTGTGTGTATTACTGGTATATTAGGGATGCTGTGTGTATTACTGGTGGAGTAGTTAGGGATGTTGTGTGTATTACTGGTGGAGTAGTTAGGGATGTTGTGTGTATTACTGGTGGAGTAGTTAGGGATGTTGTGTGTATTACTGGTGGAGTAGTTAGGGATGTTGTGTGTATTACTGGTGGAGTAGTTAGTGATGTTGTGTGTATTACTGGTGGAGTAGTTAGTGATGTTGTGTGTATTACTGGTGTATTAGGGATGTTGTGTGTATTACTGGTTGAGTAGTTAGGTATGTTGTGTGTATTACTGGTGGAGTAGTTAGTGATGCTGTGTGTATTACTGGTGTATTAGGGATGTTGTGTGTATTACTGGTGGAGTAGATAGTGGTGCTGTGTGTATTACTGGTGTATTAGGGATGCTATGTGTATTACTGGTGGAGTAGTTACGGATGTTGTGTGTATTACTGGTGGAGTAGTTAGTGATGTTGTGTGTATTACTGGTGTATTAGGGATGTTGTGTGTATTACTGATGGAGAAGTTAGGGATGGTGTGTGTATTACTGGTGGAGTAGTTAGTGATGTTGTTGTATTACTGGTGGAGTAGTTAGTGATGTTGTGTGTATTACTGGTGGAGTAGTTAGTGATGTTGTGTGTATTACTGGTGGAGTAGGGATGTTGTGTGGATTACTGGTGTATCAGGGATGCTGTGTGTATTACTGGTGTATCAGGGATGCTGTGTGTATTACTGGTGTATCAGGGATGCTGTGTGTACTGGTGTATCAGGGATGCTGTGTGTATTACTGGTGTATCAGGGATGCTGTGTGTGGGGGAGTGTATTTAAGTTTAACATTCAACTTGTTTAAGTCAGCTTTTACAATGCTTCAACCATATTTCACACGCTTGTTTGCAGGGATGGAACAATTCGAGAGTGGGACCTGCTTACTATGACAAGTGTACGATTGTTGCAGGGCCATAAGGGGCCAATCAAAGATCTCAAAGTTTGTATTTTCCACTTAGATACATAGTTAGTACATTCAGTCTCTTGACCGTCCCTCGGAAGATCAGCTAAACTTTAGATAATTGTAAGTTTTATCTTGGCATATTTGGACAAGGTGACAAGTTATTGACATGACTTTGTCTTCCGTCCATGTGTCTCAAAACATTTATGTTTGTCATTGCTTCCTATATCTTGTCTCTCCTTTTTGTATGTTTTTTGGAGCTAATAATCGCACCAACAGCTTAGGTTGTATGGCGAATCTCCAGCTATTATAGGTTGAGGAAGACTCTGGATGCCTCTCTGAGCTGTACATCAGGCACAGATGGACACCCAGGCAGAACCACTGGCCTATCGCAAACCAGCTGGATAGATTCCTCATTTGAAATAATTTGAAACGCCCAGTGGGATTCGAACCTACAGCGGTAAGGGGCCAGTGATTTGAAGTTTACGACCGTATCCACTCGGCGCTTGCCTCTCACACAGAATTCTCCTAGTCCCCAGGTCTCCACATTAACATAATCATCTTGGCACTGATGTTGCATAGTCGTGATAGCGCAGTGGATACGCGTTCGCTTCAGGTGCGAAAGGTCCGGAGTTCGAGCCCCACTGGAGCTTGTGCCCTATAGCTGATCATGCTGTATCCTTGTCTCACTGAACATTGGGACATATAGCTGATCATGCTGTATCCTTGTCTCACTGAACATTGGGACATATAGCTGATCATGCTGTATCCTTGTCTCACTGAACATTGGGACATATAGCTGATCATGCTGTATCCTTGTCTCACTGAACATTGGGACATATAGCTGATCATGCTGTACCTTGTCTCACTGAACAGTGGGACATATAGCTGATCATGCTGTATCCTCATCTCACTGAACAGTGGGACATATAGCTGATCATGCTGTATCCTTGTCTCACTGAACAGTGGGACATATAGCTGATCATGCTGTATCCTTGTCTCACTGAACAGTGGGACATATAGCTGATCATGCTGTATCCTCGTCTCACTGAACATTGGGACATATAGCTGATCATGCTGTATCCTTGTCTCACTGAACATTGGGACATATAGCTGATAGTGCCCACCTATCATGTCCTAATTTCGTGGTCCAATAAACTTGGTATCAAGTAACGTTGTATCATTTTCCAAGTAATGTTGTATCATTTTCCAAGTAACCTAATTTCGTGGTTCAATAAACTTGGTATCAAGTAACGTTGTATCATTTTCCAAGTAACCTATTTTCGTGGTTCAATAAACTTGGTATCAAGTAATGTTGTATCATTTTCCAAGTAGCCTAATTCCGTGGTTCAATAAACTTGGTATCAAGTAACGTTGTATCATTTTCCAAGTAATGTTGTATCATTTTCCAAGTAACCTAATTTCGTGGTTCAATAAACTTGGTATCAAGTAATGTTGTATCATTTTCCAAGTAACCTAATTTCGTGGTTCAATAAACTTGGTATCAAGTAACGTTGTATCATTTTCTAAGTAATGTTGTATCATTTTCCAAGTAACCTAATTTCGTGGTCCAATAAACTTGGTATCCAGTAATGTTGTATAATTTTCCAAGTAACGTTGTATCATTTTCCAAGTAATGTTGTATCATTTTCCAAGTAATGTATCATTTTCCAAGTAAAAACGTATCATTTTCCAAGTAGCATTGTATCATTTTCCAAGTGACATTGTGTCATTTTCCAAGTAACGTATCATTTTCCAAGTAACGTTGTGTCATTTTCCAAGTAACGTTGTGTCATTTTCCAAGTAACAATGTATCATTTACCAAGTAACGTTGTATCATTTTCCGAGTAACATTGTGTCATTTTCCAAGTAACGTTGTGTCATTTTCCAAGTAACGTTGTATCATTTTCCAAGTAACATTGTGTCATTTTCTAAGTAACGTTGTGTCATTTTCCAAGTAATGTTGTATCAATTTCCAAGTAACATTGTGTCATTTTCCAAGTAACGTGTCATTTTCCAAGTAGCATTGTGTCATTTTCCAAGTAACATTGTGTCATTTTCCAAGTAATGTTGTGTCATTTTCCAAGTAACATTGTGTCATTTTCCAAGTAACAATGTGTCATTTTTCAAGTAACATTGTATCATTTTCCAAGTAACATTGTGTCATTTTCCAAGTAAGGTTGTGTCATTTTCCAAGTAATGTTGTGTCATTTTCCAAGTAATGTTGTATCATTTTCCAAGTAACATTGTGTCATTTTCCAAGTAACGTTGTGTCATTTTCCAAGTAACGTTGTATCAATTTCCAAGTAACATTGTGTCATTTTCCAAGTAATGTTGTGTCATTTTCCAAGTAACAATGTATCATTTACCAAGTAACGTTGTATCATTTTCCAAGTAACATTGTGTCATTTTCCAAGTAATGTTGTGTCATTTTCCAAGTAATGTTGTATCAATTTCCAAGTAATGTTGTGTCATTTTCCAAGTAACGTTGTGTCATTTTCCAAGTAACATTGTGTCAGTTTCCAAGTAACATTGTGTCATTTTCCAAGTAGCATTGTGTCATTTTCCAAGTAATGTTGTGTCATTTTCCAAGTAACGTTGTGTCATTTTCCAAGTAACATTGTGTCAGTTTCCAAGTAACATTGTGTCATTTTCCAAGTAACATTTATCATTTTCCAAGTATCATTGTATCATTTTCCAAGTAACATTGTGTCATTTTCCAAGTAAGGTTGTGTCATTTTCCAAGTAATGTTGTGTCATTTTCCAAGTAACATTGTATCATTTTCCAAGTAACATTGTGTCATTTTCCAAGTAACGTTGTGTCATTTTCCAAGTAACGTTGTATCAATTTCCAAGTAATGTTTTATCATTTTCCAAGTAACATTGTGTCATTTTCCAAGTAACATTGTGTCATTTTCCAAGTAACGTTGTATCAATTTCCAAGTAACATTGTGTCATTTTCCGAGTAACGTTGTGTCATTTTCCAAGTAGCATTGTGTCATTTTCCAAGTAACGTTGTGTCATTTTCCAAGTAATGTTGTGTCATTTTGCAAGTAACGTTGTGTCATTTTCCAAGTAACATTTATCATTTTCCAAGTAACATTGTATCATTTTTCAAGTAACATTGTGTCATTTTCCAAGTAAGGTTGTGTCATTTTCCAAGTAATGTTGTGTCATTTTCCAAGTAACGTGTCATTTTCCAAGTAATGTTGTGTCATTTTCCAAGTAACGTTGTATCATTTTCCAAGTAACGTGTCATTTTCCAAGTAACATTGTGTCCTTTTCCAAGTAACGTTTTATCGTTTTCCAAGTAACATTGTGTCATTTTCCAAGTAACATTGTGTCATTTTCCAAGTAACATTGTGCCATTTTCCAAGTAACGTTGTGTCATTTTCCAAGTAACGTTGTGTCATTTTCCAAGTAACATTGTGTCATTTTCCAATTTTCCAAGTAACATTGTGTCATTTTCCAAGTAACATTGTGTCATTTTCCAAGTACCGTTGTGTCTTTGGCCATTTGATTATATCTTAGTCATGATTAGTTTATATAAATTGATTTTAGCTCGATTGCGAAACTAGTTCTTTCAACTTATCAATCACTCTCGAGACCTCATGCTTGTATTTAACCTTAGAATGAAACTCCAAAATCAAACAAAACAAACATTTATTTAAGAGTCGTAACTGTTATTGCAACCAATTCTTGAGAAAACCCATTGGGGACTTGTCTAGAGGGTGATGTCCTCTAAAGACATAGACAAGACCCATTGCAGCATCATCTTACAAACACACATTGTACACTGTTATTTCTTAACCTTTAGCATGCTGTAGGTGAAATGAGCAGATAACACATGTGTAATATAGTTCTTAGTTTTCCTAGAAAGTAGGGCCTGACATTTCATTCATAGTGCCCCGATTCAGTTCGCCTGCAGCGTGCTAAAAGTTAAGAACCGAGTGGACATTTCATTTAGAAAGTAGGGCTTGTGACATTTCATTTAGAAAGTAGGGCTTGTGGTATTTCATTTAGAAAGTAGGGCTTGTGACATTTCATTTATAAAGTAGGGCTTGTGACATTTCATTCAAATCGTCACATGCCCTACTTTCTAGGAAAAATAAGAAAAATAATTTGTTTATTATAGTGTCACCTCTATTTAAAGGGCCAGCCTTTTATGACTTATGAGACACCTCTTTTTTATGAACATCAGTACTTCCCGAATCCTATACTTTTATGCCAGGCTGGTAGGCAATCGGTAACCATTATTTAACTAGCTGGCGGCTCACCAACCGGCCATATCAGAATGGATCCCTGACGAGATTCGAACCTTTGACCTCCCGCTCAGTAGGCAGACGCCTTAACCACTAGGCCACGGAGACGGTGTAGCATGTTAAAGCTTAATATCCCACTGGATAGTCAGCAGTAGATGACAAGATAAGATACTCGAGTATCTACATTCACAAAATATTCTTCTTTGACACTCAACACTATTATACCCAGCTGTAATAAACAAAAAAATTAATCAATCAGATTTAATAAAGACCCCCACAAAAATCTTATACAGTTATGTTGTTATATCATGCAATACTGTTCTATCTCTCTACTTTATCTGTATGCACTAACAGCAGCTGCACACTATACCCCTACCTGTTCCTGCATTACGCGTAGCATGCACTGATTTCCACCAAGGACATTGACAGCCGTGCCGTACCCCCTGCCGTGCCCGCATGTCCTCCTCTATATCTCGCAAGCCTTTTTTTTATTACATATGACACCAGATCAAAGCTGACTTTTGATCTTGTATGAAATTCAACCTAACACTGTATCATATGACAAACCCGTCTACCCAGGTGAAATATACCCAAAATCCTATGTTAGATACTCACACAAAAGCATATTTGTTGGGTGGAAAGATCATTTTCAATATTCACAAGGTTCTAAAATCTAATTTGATATGGATCGTAAATTATTATAATGACAAGGGTAAGATCTTGTCGGTTTAGGGTCTTTCAATCATTTCACTATATTCTATTTTCGGTTTTAACTTTAACAAACTGTCAGATAGAATGTCTTGAAGGGTGGTATACAGTGTAAAAGTCTCCACGGTGGAAGAGTTAGAAAGCACTTCACAGTAAGAACTTAGCAACTTCTAACAACATTGGTTTCAATCTGGCAATGCTCAGCAGATTTGCCCAACCTAAGAGGAAATTCAAGTGAAACTAATCAAGTTATGTTCCTTTAGTGGAAGTCGTGATAGCGCAGTGGTAGCGCGTTCGCTTCAGGTGCAAAAAAAGCCCCACTGGAGCCATTACGATTGTGCCCTTAAGCAAGGCATTTAAATTCCATGTTGGCTGTTCTCTCTCCCTCATGGCGATGGATTCCATCAGGAATGAGGTCTCGAGAGTGATTAATATAAGTTGTAAGAACTTGTTTCGCAATCGAGCTAAATTAAATTTGTATAAGCTAACTTAGCAACTTCTTTTTTTGATTTCTTATGGAGGAAAGGAGCTTCAGAGATTGCTGAACGAAAAGAGACTATCCTTGTTAAATTAAGAATATATATTTTTCAAGTACATTACAGGGATCATTCTAGAGGGCGATGTGGGCAAAATTGTTGCCCTAGGGACCCTGACTTCGCCCTCTGGGGGCTCCACTTCTCCCTAAAAAAAAAATTATGTTTTGGTTTTTACGATTTTCAAACAAAATTTTGTCTAGTAAGATACACTGGCCCATTATAAGCACTCCTTCTATTCAAATGTTGTATTTAATGGTTTGTACTGTGCATTTTAACCCTATTTTGCAGAAGTATATTAAAGAACACCATTTAAGGAAGCGATCACACGTTTTCTCATTTCTCCCAAAAATTCTGACCTAGAATGAACCCTGCATTAATAACGTTAAAGGCCTGCAGGTTGACCTATATTTGACCTTAAACACACGAGGAATAGCGGTACAAATCTGACGGTCGATGCACTAAACACACGAGGAATAGCGGTACAAATCTGACGGTCGACGCACATCGTATTTGCCACATGCGAGGCCCTGCATGGTATACATCTAATACATGAGCACCACTTATATCTATTATGACCCACGTACATATCAGAGGTTATAAATTGCTGAAATTGAAGTTCTGTATTTTTATAGTACTTACAACTGGTATAAACAATTCAACTCCACTTATGGCCCAAATAAGGCTGGTTGCGCGGGTTAGGCAGCCAGTTCCTGCATTGCTGTACCACACATTCAGGCATCAGTTCCCTCTTATGCCAAGTACAGTCTCCTCTTCTAGCCGCTACTTTTCTCTCTATATATCTGACATCTTTCCATGCGCCACAATTATATAGCATTGCCCAAAACCTCCTGTATAGAAGCTTTCTCTCAAGTGAATTTAGATTATGCGGTGGACGATTATTAGCAGGCCACCAAAGTTGTTTGTTCTGTTCATTTATTATGCAAGGGGAACACAAGTACAGTGGACACTCAGCAACACCTTCAGCATGCTGAGGCATAGGGGTAGGTACGTAAGCAGCCTCTGCAATGGGCATGGCGGTGGCTGTTTCTTCTATTTCCATCTCTACGTCCCAGTTCTTATTTTGCAAGAAAGTCAGCAATTCTTTTCTCTGCTCATCAGTTACATACATTGTTATTTTACTCAATGGCATCTTGTAGAAATCGGCAGAATATGTGTAATACTCGTATGTTCAAGAGATTATAATTATAATATTATACATGTACTCATAGCATTCACTGTGATTATTATGTAGCATCAATATCGGTAAACACACACTGACACAGAGAAATATTTAAAATATAACAGAAAACTTGCGAATAATACTGTAGATATATAATTAAATGAAGTATGAAGGTTACCATATAACGAACACATATAGTTTATTCATATAAATACATACATATTATATACATGCATACAAATTATCAGTCTCAGTGATTACGCTACGGTTGATGAGGTACCTACATAACATGTAATCTATGTCCCTGGGCTGATCTGGATTATGTAGTTTGAATACTCATAACTATCAATTTTCTTTACAATCAATAATATACGTTTACTTAAATTGTCAGGGCCTCATTTTGACTAATTCTCAGCTCACAGAGTGATCGTGCATATTAACCGTTAGAAAATACCTACATACGCCAAATTATACTGAATGTACTGCTACATTGTTGATACAAGCCACTAATCACATGGAACAGGTAGTAAAGTATAAATCTTTACAATTGGACGGGGTCAAACTGCAGGCCTTTAAGCGGTTTTATTTCTTTACTGGAACACTTGTGTATTACTGGTTTTATTACAAATAGAATTACATTTTAACAACCTTTTTAGAAACTGTGTTAACCCTTTCAACACCACAGACCTCTAAATTGGCTTACAAAAAAGTGTAGATCCAGATGAGCCGGCTCATGACGAGCCGTCTCATCAGGATCTGCACTTTTTTCAAGTAATATAACTATTTTTAGAGAGAGAAAAATACCCATTTTGATAAATGAACTGATCCAAATGTAATTTTGTTATTAATTTATTGGTCTAAAAATATCATGGACCAGTCCATGTCAGTTACTTGGTGTTGAATGGGTTAATTATTTTTAACACTGAACATTAACTGATTAACTGCAAATAATGAACGCATTCATATCATCATTGTTATACAGAATAGCATATCTGCCTTGCTTATAAGAAATACAAGTGATGTTAACAACTAAGTTTCAAATAACACTGAACACCAAATGGCAAATACTGACGGATCTGTAGTCCAGTGGTAACACGCTGGACTGGTAATCCAGAGATTGCAGGTTCGATCCCCCGTCTGACCCTAATAAAATTAACAGTCTTTCAGATGGGACTTTAAACCGAAGTCTTGTGTCGGTGCTGTACACCGTGCACGTAAAAGAACCAGAGGAGACTCTGGAATGGGTCTCTGTCTGTATCATTGCACTATCCTCCAAAAATCTAAAATGACTAATCTCTTCAGGAGGCGTCGCTCATATGGGCAACTGGTAGCGACGATAAATAAACGTAAAACACACAAATACTGAAAGCATTCGTATCATTGCTATACAGAGTAGCAAAACTGCCGACTGCTAGTCTGGGGGATGAATAGCCGTTTCTATATGCTATTCTGCTTATGATGGCATACTTTTAAAGCAACAATATGTGTATAAATAAAAATATTATACAAATTGACATTTTACTACAAATAATAATGCTATTTCACATTCTTTCATCATAATTTTAATAATATTTTTCATCCAGTAAACACCGTATTTTGCAACATAACTAACTGAAAGTGTGAAAGTGACAGTACAATTTTCCTGAATTGGATCGCCACACCTTGTGTACATTCGGAATGCATCGCCGTAATCAGAACAAACATCTAGGACGGCTGTTTCAACAGATGTCGTTGCATCACACATGCACATTGAGCATTATTTACATACGTTTGTTGATAAACAATTCGCATATACGACCACCGCTTCTATATTTATTTGATTTTCTAATGTGTCTGTCAATGGATATTATATTCTCTAATTCGAATACTAACTTTCTATACATAAACAGTGTTTTTGTGGTATACAAACTCTCAAAGGTGAAAGTAGGATTTCATATAACGGTCATCTATGCACTGTCGTTTAGAGATATTTAAATCGTACTAGTCCCAAAAAAATAAACAAAGGTTGAGATATAACAGTTAATAAGTACCATATATCGTGTTATTCAGGATACACACATTGCATTACACATGGGTGTTGACCCTGTTTACATTATATTGTTATGTCAACAAACGTTGTATACGACGCTTGTTTATTAGTTGAAATACTCAGTTTTTGAGGCAAATATTTGGAAACAAATAATACCATATAATAGGAAAATACATTCTGTAGAAATTTGCGTTTTCACAGATGTAGTGTCGCTTTAAATATCTGCGACTTTTTACCAAGAAACATCGTTTATTCCTAATGAGTGTCGCTTTAAATATCTGCGACTTTTTTACCAAGAAACATCGTTTATTCCTATAGAGTGCGCTTTAAATATCTGCGACTTTTTACCAAGAAACATCATTTATTCCTATAGAGTATCGCTTTAAATATCTGCGACTTTTTACCAAGAAACATCGTTTATTCCTATAGAGTGTCGCTTTAAAGAAACAACAACTTGGAATAGAGTTCAAATATGACGTGAGAGGATTTGTGAGACATACCAGATATGAATGATATACGACTATATGCCTATAAAGTTTGAGTAGTTCAAGACATGACGGAGAATGTGTCACACCTGAAGTTGATTTTCCTGTTAAGCTATAAACACCCACAACAGTTATTTTATGCTTGGGCGAGGCCCAGACTGAACATGATGAATCACCGGTACATCATAGCACAAATATGTAAACATGTGTACTCCATACATCAAGGAAATCTCTTCTCGGCTGCCGATATTTTCAGTTTCAGCAATGATGGTGTAGGCATGATCCCAGTTAATCCGCCAAAAATAATAGCAAGTGTTTCTGAGATAACATGTTCGGTTTGTGTCTTGTCACGACTTGTGCGTGCGTAGCTGGTACCCACGAGTGCGTAGCTGGTACCCACGAGTGCGTAGCTGGTACCCACGAGTGTGTAGCTGGTACCCACGAGTGTATAGCCGGTACCCACGAGTGCGTAGCTGGTACCCACGAGTGCGTAGCCGGTACCCACGAGTGTGTAGCCGGTACCCACGAGTGTGTAGCCGGTACCCACATGTGTAGCCGGTACCCACGAGTGCGTAGCCGGTACCCAAGAGTGTAGCTGGTACCCACGAGTGTGTAGCCGGTACCCACGAGTGTGTAGCCGGTACCCATGAGTGTGTAGCTGGTACCCACGAGTGTGTAGCCGGTACCCACAAACATGATATTGTGGATAAGAGAAAACTGTGGACTTAATATTAGCAAGTGTTTATGAGATAACACGACTTGTGCGTGTGTAGCTTGTACCCACGAGTTTGTAGCCGGTACCCACAAGTTTGTAGCCGGTACCCACAAACTTATTGTGGATAAAAAATGTGGACTAAATAACGACATTTATTTATTACTATGTTGCCTGTTATCAATGATGCTCTATTTATTTAGATGTGTTAGAGAAAATTTGACTGAAATACAATGGCTTTCAAGTAGAGAAAAAGTTTTAAAAAATGTTTCCACCAGCTTGCTTACCTTCTCTGGAAATATGTTTATCTCTGGTTATTCTGTATAAAATTAGATAAATGCCATAAAAATAGTTTTGATAGTGAAAGGGTTTGGTGGCAATTGATCTGCAGGCTAATCACATGGTGTCTGTTTCCCTCAAGTAGTTAGTCAGGAAGCAAGCAGGTAATGTTCATTTAGTCAGGTAGCAAGCAGGTAATGTTCATTTAGTCAGGTAGCAAGTAGGTATTGTTCATTTAGTCAAGTAACAAGCAGGTAATGTTCATTTAGTCAGGAAGCAAGCAGGTAATGTTCATTTAGTCAGATAGCAAGCAGGTAATGTTCATTTAGTCAGGTAGCAAGTAGATAATGTTCATTTAGTCAGGTAGCAAGCAGGTAATGTTCATTTAGTCAGGTAGCAAACAGCATGTAACTATTAATTAGTCAGGTAGCAAGCAGGTAACTCCTCAAATAGTCTGGCAGCAAGCAGTTAATGAGTCACATATGGCTGTTTTCCTCAATTAGCCAGGTAGCAAGCATGTACGGCAATGTTCAATATGTATTCAGTCATAATAATTTGAAATATTAGTCCTCTTTGCCATAATGTAGTTATTTTCAAATGAATGTTAAGTAGCTTCATTTATCATTACTAAATTACACTCAAGCTCTGAATGGATGTTATAAACAGTGTTGTAATCAGAATGTTCCTTACACTGGACAAGCCTCTTCCTTCTCTGTATAACATGATTAGTGCAGATGCTTGAACAACTAGTCAAAATATATGAATATTTGAGTAATGTTTCAGTAGAATTTTCAAAAGTGCCTGCACCTGTTAGTCGGGTATTTAGATGTTCTGGAGTAGTTAATCATGTTTTTAGTCATGCATACTTTTATCTGCCATAGTAGATGTCGTAATACAACGCCAAACACTCCATCTATTTCTTTTCTTCATAGCGCTGCCTGCTATTTGAAAATGAATAACCATATTAGGTTTCTCAGGTATTGTGAGTTGCATGTTTTTATTGGGCACCTTTTGGACCCGCGAGTAACTCTATCCGATTGTCATTTGTTACGCTATATAACACATACACAGCTTAAATTGATTTACACCGAGAGTTATGCAACATGAGCAGGTTAACAATAGTGATGAATATTTTAAGATAAATTATTTCCTATTTACTCATTATGTTAATTAGCAGAATGGTGTACAAAATTGTTTAAAGCGACACTACATCATTGAAAACATAAATTTCTACAGAATGTAATTTCCTATTATATGGTATATATTTCAACTAATAAACAAACGTCGTATATGCGGTTTGTTGACATAACAAAATAATGTAAATAGGGTCGACATCCATGCGAAATACAATGCGTGTATCCTGAATAACACGATTTATGGTACAGATTTACCGTTATATCTCACATGTGTGCATATGAATAATTTTGTGTAGGCTAATCTTAGTTAAATTATCTATAAACGACAGTATCACACGTTTAGTATTGACTCCAATGACAGACAAACGTCAAATCAGGAGCGTGGATACCCGTTATATGAAATCCTACTTTCACTTTTGAAAGTTTGTAGACCACGAAAACACTGTTTATTGATTCAATGTTAGTATTAGAATGTATTCGGAAGAATATGTAGTAGCAATGCATTTATACGTGAAAATTGCTTCTTCTTTTTTTTTTGCTTTTTGTGATGTAATGTCTCTTTAATGTGCAATGAATGTGCAGATCATGCAGTTACAAATAGTAAGTGTACATCAACACCCGTCATCGAATATTTCTTCATTGTGTATGCGTAATAATGCATTTGTCTTTGTCACAAAAGTTGGGCAATGTATTCGTGCACACATAAATGTGACGTAACATGAGGATTTGAGAAGAAATTCAATGTGTACATCTACATGTAGTCTTAAGCTCGTACATGTTTAGGGATAATTTAATTAAAATTAAGGGGCCGAGTGGTTACGGTCGTTGACTTCATCAAATCACTTGCCCCTCACTGCAGCTGGTTCGAATCCCACTGGGGGTGTTGAATTATTTCGTGTGAGGGAGCTATCCAGCTGGATTGCGGATGGTTGATGGTTCTACCCACGTTCTGCTCATGCCTGGAACGCTGCTCAAAGGGGCACCCCGTAGTCTTTAACGAACCAATAATAGATGGAAAGTCACCACATGACCTAAGCTGTTGGTGCGACGCTGAAACCCCAAAAGACAAACAAGCAAAAAATGTTTAAAATTATTAAAAAGTGATTATGTGAACGTGGAAAGTGTGAGATATAGCATGGGATTCAGCGTGAGATATAGCATGGGATTTAGCGTGAGATATAGCATGGGATTCAGCGTGAGATATAGCATGGGATTTAGCGTGAGATATAGCATGGGATTTAGCGTGAGATATAGCATGGGATTTAGCGTGAGATATAGCATGGGATTTAGCGTGAGATATAGCATGGGATTTAGCGTGAGATATAGCATGGGATTTAGTGTGAGATATAGCATGGGATTTAGTGTGAGATATAGCATGGGATTTAGTGTGAGATATAGCATGGGATTTAGCGTGAGATATAGCATGGGATTTAGCGTGAGATATAGCATGGGATTTAGCGTGAGATATAGCATGGGATTTAGTGTGAGATATAGCATGGGATTTAGTGTGAGATATAGCATGGGATTTAGCATGAGATATAGCATGGGATTTAGCGTGAGATATAGCATGGGATTTAGTGTGAGATATAGCATGGGATTTAGCATGAGATATAGCATGGGATTTAGCGTGAGATATAGCATGGGATTTAGCGTGAGATATAGCATGGGATTTAGCGTGAGATATAGCATGGGATTTAGCATGAGATATAACATGGGATTTAGCGTGAGATATAGCATGGAATTTAGCGTGAGATATAGCATGGAATTTAGCGTGAGATATAGCATGGAATTTAGCGTGAGATATAGCATGGAATTTAGCGTGAGATATAGCATGGAATTTAGCGTGAGATATAGCATGGAATTTAGCGTGAGATATAGCATGGAATTTAGCGTGAGATATAGCATGGAATTTAGCGTGAGATATAGCATGGGATTTAGCTTGGGATTTAGCGTGAGATATAGCATGGGATTTAGCATGAGATATAGCATGGGATTTAGCGTGAGATATAGCATGGGATTTAGCGTGAGATATAGCATGGGATTTAGCGTGAGATATAACATGGGATTTAGCGTCAGATATAACATGGATTTAGCGTGAGATATAACATGGGATTTAGCGTGAGATATAGCATGGGATTTAGCGTGAGATATAGCATGTGATTTAGCGTGAGATATAGCATGGGATTTAGCGTGAGATATAGCATGGAATTTAGCGTGAGATATAGCATGGGATTTAGCTTGGGATATAGCATGGGATTTAGCGTGAGATATAGCATGGGATTTAGCGTGAGATATAGCATGGGATTTAGCGTGAGATATAACATGGGATTTAGCGTGAGATATAGCATGGGATTTAGCGTGAGATATAGCGTGAGATATAGCATGGGATTTAGCGTGAGATATAGCATGGGATTTAGCTTGGGATTTAGCGTGAGATATAGCATGGGATTTAGCGTGAGATATAGCATGGAATTTAGCGTGAGATATAGCATGGAATTTAGCGTGAGATATAGCATGGGATTTAGCTTGGGATTTAGCGTGAGATATAGCATGGGATTTAGCGTGAGATATAGCATGGGATTTAGCATGAGATATAGCATGGGATTTAGCGTGAGATATAGCATGGGATTTAGCGTGAGATATAGCATGGATTTAGTGTGAGATATAACATGGGATTTAGCGTGAGATATAACATGGGATTTAGCGTGAGATATAGCATGGGATTTAGCATGAGATATAGCATGGGATTTAGCATGAGATATAGCATGGGATTTAGCGTGAGATATAGCATGGGATTTAGCGTGAGATATAGCATGGGATTTAGCGTGAGATATAGCATGGAATTTAGCGTGAGATATAGCATGGGATTTAGCTTGGGATTTAGCTTGAGATATAGCATGGGATTTAGCGTGAGATATAGCATGGGATTTAGCATGAGATATAGCATGGGATTTAGCGTGAGATATAGCGTGAGATATAGCATGAGATATAGCGTGAGATATAGCATGGGATTTAGCGTGAGATATAGCTTGGGATTTAGCGTGAGATATAGCATGGGATTTAGCGTGAGATATAGCATGGGATTTAGCGTGAGATATAGCATGGGATTTAGCGTGAGATATAGCATGGGATTTAGCATGAGATATAGCATGGGATTTAGCGTGAGATATAGCGTGAGATATAGCGTGAGGTATAGCGTGAGGTATAGCATGGGATTTAGCATGAGATATAGCATGGGATTTAGCGTGAGATATAG
>CM026404.1:9796334-9828594 GCA_014843695.1 Archivesica marissinica | reverse complement strand
ATACTATGTCAGATTCCACATGGACAGGTCTATATACTATGTCAGATTCCACATAGACAGGTCCATATACTATGTCAGATTCCACATGGACAGGTCCATATACTATGTCAGATTCCACATAGACAGGTCCATATACTATGAGATTCACATGGACAGGTCTATATACTATGTCAGATTCCACATGGACAGGTTATATACTATGTCAGATTCCACATGGAAGGTCTATATACTATGTCAGATTCCACATAGACAGGTCCATATACTATGTCAGATTCCACATGGACAGGTCTATATACTATGTCAGATTCCACATGGACAGGTCTATATACTATGTCAGATTCCACATGGACAGGTCTATATACTATGTTAGATTCCACATGGACAGGTCTATATACTATGTTAGATTCCACATGGACAGGTCTATATACTATGTCAGATTCCACATAGACAGGTCTATATACTATGTCAGATTCCACATGGACAGGTCTATATACTATGTCAGATTCCACATGATCAGGTCTATATACTATGTCAGATTCCACATGGACAGGTCTATATACTATGTCAGATTCCACATAGACAGGTTTATATACTATGTCAGGTTCCACATAGACAGGTCTATATACTATGTCAGATTCCACATGGACAGGTCTATATACTATGTCAGGTTCCACATAGACAGGTCTATATACTATGTTAGATTCCACATGAACAGGTCTATATACTATGTCAGATTCCACATGGACAGGTTTATATACTATGTCAGATTCCACATGGACAGGTCTATATACTATGTCAGGTTCCACATAGACATGTCTATATACTATGTCAGATTCCACATGGACAGGTCTATATACTATGTCAGATTCCACATGGACAGTCTATATACTATGTCAGATTCCACATAGACAGGTCTATATACTATGTTAGATTCCACATAGACAGGTCTATATACTATGTTAGATTCCACATAGACAGGTCTATATACTATGTCAGATTCCACATGGACAGGTCTATATACTATGTCAGATTCCACATGGACAGGTCTATATACTATGTCAGATTCCACATGTACAGGTCTATATACTATGTCAGATTCCACATAGACAGGTCTATATACTATGTCAGATTCCACATGGACAGGTCTATATACTATGTCAGATTCCACATGATCAGGTCTATATACTATGTCAGATTCCACATGGACAGGTCTATATACTATGTCAGATTCCACATGGACAGGTCTATATACTATGTCAGGTTCCACATGGACAGGTCTATATGCTATGTCAGATTCCACATGGACAGGTCTATATACTATGTCAGATTCCACATAGACATGTCTATATACTATGTTAGATTCCACATGGACAGGTCTATATACTATGTCAGATTCCACATGGACAGGTCTATATACTATGTCAGATTCCACATGGACAGGTCTATATACTATGTCAGATTCCACATGGACAGGTCTATATACTATGTCAGATTCCACATGGACAGGTCTATATACTATGTCAGATTCCACATAGACAGGTCTATATACTATGTCAGATTCCACATAGACAGGTCTATATACTATGTCAGATTCCACATGGACAGGTCTATATACTATGTCAGATTCCACATGGACAGGTCTATATACTATGTCAGATTCCACATAGACAGGTCTATATACTATGTCAGATTCCACATAGACAGGTCTATATACTATGTCAGATTCCACATGGACAGGTCTATATACTATGTTAGATTCCACATGAACAGGTCTATATACTATGTCAGATTCCACATGATCAGGTCTATATACCAATGGATGTTGATTAGCGCAGTGATTAGCATGCTCACTTCTCACCAATGCATCCCGGGTTCGATCTTCAGATGGTACGGTGGTCGCCAGATCGGACAGCTGGGTTTTCTCCGGTTTCCTCCCACACGAATGACCACATTTACCCTTTCATCAGCGCCAACGAGAGTGATTAATATAAGTTGTTATAACGTTCAATCGTTGTAAAATAAATAAAGTGTAACCTTTTTTTTAATGGATGTTGAAAGTTAAGTGTGCAATAGTACTTAATAGAACTATCATGTAATGACTTTAGTTTATTTTATACAAATTTTATTTTAGCTCGATTGCGAAACAAGTTATTTCAACTTATATTAATCACTCTCGAGACCTCATTCCTGATGGAATCCATCGCCACGAGGGAGAGAGAAGAGGCAACGTGGAATTTAAATACCTTGCCTAAGGGCACAATCGTAACGGTTCCAGCGGGGCTCGAACTCCGGACCTTTCGCACCTGAAGCGAACGCGCATCCACTTCGCTATCACGACTTCCATGTAATGACTTTGTAGACATTTATTTGCAAGTTATGTTCTGTGGTTGCCGCTGATATCTGTAGATGATAGGAACTTTATTGTCAATATAATTATGTGGAATTCATTTATGTACCATTGCTTGTGACCACATGTCTGAACCATGTACTAGATTCTCCTTTTCTTGATGTTAAAACGTTATGGATTCATCAAAAAGTTATTTTAGGATGGGCATACATAAATTAATGTTATTTATTTATATATATATTTGGTTATTACCTCCCTTTAACGGATTGATTCTATTGTTCAAAGATTTTGATCAACAGCTAGCATTCCCTCTCATTGTCTACCTACGCGGTCCATCGAACAAAATGTGTTAAACCTCCCCCATATACCTACAAAGAAAAAAAAAGTTAAAAAAAAAGTTGGCTTCTCCAAAAACAAAATGGCCGCTTTATATAGACAAAGAACAAAAAAGCAAGGTCAAGGTCATCTATTACAAGATTTGCATTTGCTCTCACAAGCCTACTGTCAATTAGTGTTCAGTTACCTAATAATGATAGGAACTATTTCAAGTTGAATGTTTCATGGTATACAAGGGTTGAGATATTGATGAGTTTTAAATGACATGACATAAGTACCAGCAATTATCTGACGGAACTCCCCCAGTGGTACCGGGGTTACCTGGGGTTGCCGTGTGTTAGCGTGCCAGAGAACGTTGAGCCTCGTATCTATCTCCACCCAGCATCACCGGCTGCATGTCAGAAAGCATTTTATCTTACATGTCGTTAAGAGAAAATAATTCTTTAACTTCTCAAAATGCAGGATAAAACAAAAAATGATTTATATCAGGTCGTAACCCTTTACCTGCTGAGTAAATAAAATCACATTTGCAAACAACATAGATCCAGATTAGCCATGGTGTAATGCCGCGTCTGATCAGGATCTATGTTGTTTGCTATTCAGTCAAGTGCTTTAGCTGCACTATCTGAATAGCAAACAGCATAGAGTCTGATCAGACTGCACATTCTGTGCAGTCTGATCTGGCTCTATGCTGTTTGCAAAATTAATGTGAGTTTATCAACCGCTAGCATGCAAAGGGTTAAATTAAGAATGGTTTGCTTGGTGACCTAATGCAGTAAATGTTGCTGTAATGTGGAGACTAGATACTGTGCATTTTTCCTTCCACAATATATTGTACTTCTTTACTTCCATGAGATACTGTACTTCTTTACTTCCATGAGAAACTGTACTTCTTTACTTCCATGTGATTCTGTACTTCTTTACTTCCATGCGATACTGTACTTCTTTACTTCCATGAGATACTGTACTTCTTTACTTCCACGAGAAACTGTACTTCTTTACTTCCACAATAAACTGTACTTCTTTACTTCCATGAGATACTATACATCTGTACTTCCATGAGATACTGTACTTCCATGAGATACTATACTTCCATGAGATACTATACTTCTGTACTTCCATGAGATACTGTACTTCTTTACTTCCATGAGATACTGTACTTCCATGATATACTATACTTCTGTACTTCCATGAGATACTGTACTTCCATGAGATACTATACTTCTGTACTTCCATGAGATACTGTACTTCTTTACTTCCATGAGATACTGTACTTCCATGAGATACTGTACTTCCATGAGATACTATACTTCTGTACTTCCATGAGATACTATACTTCTTTACTTCCATGAGATACTGTACTTCCATGAGATACTATACTTATGTATTTCCATGAGATACTGTACTTCTTTACTTCCACAATAAACTGTACTTCTTTACTTCCATGAGATACTGTACTTCCATGAGATACTATACTTCTGTACTTCCATGAGATACTGTACTTCTTTACTTCCACAATAAACTGTACTTCTGTACTTCCATGAGATACTATACTTCTGTACTTCCATGAGATACTATACTTCTGTACTTCCACAATAAACTGTACTTCTTTACTTCCACAATAAACTGTACTTCTTTACTTCCACAATAAACTGTACTTCTTTACTTCCACAATAAACTGTACTTCTTTACTTCCATGAGATACTATACTTCTGTACTTCCACAATAAACTGTACTTCTTTACTTCCACGAGATACTGTACTTCTTTACTGCCATGAGATACTGTACTTCTTTACTTCCACGAGATAATGTACTTCTTTACTTCCATGAGATACTGTACTTCTGTACTTCCATGAGATACTGTACTTCTTTACCCCACAAGAAACTGTACTTCATTACTTCCATAATATTCGCTATAATTACAAGTTCAAAAACTATCATCCAACATAAGTTAATAGGTATTTAATTAAACAGCGTATTTTGAGGGGCGTTAATGGTTTGGTCTCCGAGAGGAAATTGATTTTAACTGTTTCACATATATCTTCATTTAGCCAGTGCTAATAGAGACTTGTCATGCCCTTATGATCACAACATTTGATAGATCCAAAATTAAGATGTTACAATGTAGCAAGAATGTTGATTGAGATTGCTTTATGCGGTATATAATGTTATATAATAGAGGATCTTACATAATATATTTAATTTTAAGTTTCGGAATTTTGCTATTAGGCAAGCCTTTTGACATTACCATAGTGCGCTCGTTTTAAATCAAAAACATTGCTACATTCATTTTTTGCGCCAATGTCACTGACATCGAATACGTTTCAATTTCCGATCTAGCGACCACAGTACCGAGGATCGAACCCGGATTGCATTGGTGGGAAGTGTCATACATGATGTCACTGACATCGATAACGTATCAGTTGACACCATTTCAATTTCCGATCTGGCGACCACTGTATCGAGGATCGAACCCGGATTGTATTGGTGGGAAGTGTCATACATGATGTCACTGACATCGATAACGTATCAGTTGACACCATTTCAATTTCCGATCTAGCGACCACAGTACCGAGGATCGAACCCGGATTGCATTGGTGGGAAGCGAATTAATGTTTCATGAGTCATATGTACAGCAACAGACATCCATAAGATTTAAGGACACAAGCAAAGTGGATTTGGCGGAAGCAAGAAATATGATAAACCGTCTAGTTACACGACGGATCCGATTAGATTCGTATATCAGTGATGGGAATATTTATTTGAATATTTGAAGGATGATTACGTTTTTTGTTGCAACTTACCAGATGATACATGGTTTATAGCCCAGCATTTAACGTCAATTCATTTCTATTATTTAAGTCCTGATTGAATACTGTCAGCTCTAAGAATGTTGCTTGCATTTTTGCATGATTATGATAAATTATTACATATTAACATTAAGTGTTGTACAACTCTTTACTTTTGCGGATGATGCATCAAATATGGCAATTTTATTTATAATTTTTTTGCTCTTTTCCTAAGTATGTTGATTTACCTTAGGACAAACACATAGTTAAGATAATTGTATGTTTAGTTTTTACTTGTTGACCCATGCCATTATAAACCAATCAAAATCGACAAGGTCACATCATGATCAGATTCACATGCTTTTATTTTTCCGTATTTGGAAGTATGTAGATCAACTTATACAATTTATGTATCCAAAAGCTTTTTATTTTTCACATACCTATGTAAGGAACATCAAACAGGACTCCGCAATCATAATTACAACCAACATCTGTTTATATTTATCTTCTTTATTGTACCAATGCGTTGTGAATAGTTTCAATACAATAATACGACACAAGACAGTTATAATAGGAAAGAAGGTAACATCTCTTTTTCACAGCGTATTTCAATGATTCATCACAGTCATATTCTTTATCTTCTCCAAGCTCATCACAGTCATATTCTTCATCCTCTACAAGCTCATCACAGTCATATTCTTCATCCTCTCCAAGCTCATCACAGTCATATTCTTCATCCTCTCCAAGCTCATCACAGTCATATTCTTCATCCTCTCCAAGCTCATCACAGTCATATTCTTTATCTTCTCCAAGCTCATCACAGTCATATTCTTCATCCTCTCCAAGCTCATCACAGTCATATTCTTCATCCTCTCCAAGCGCATCAGTCATATTCTTCATCCTCTACAAGCTCATCACAGTCATATTCTTCATCCTCTCCAAGATCATCACAGTCATATTCTTCATCCTCTCCAAGCTCATCACAGTCATATTCTTCATCCTCTCCAAGCTCATCACAGTCATATTCTTCATCCTCTCCAAGCTCATCACAGTCATATTCTTCATCCTCTCCAAGCTCATCACAGTCATATTCTTCATCCTCTCCAAGCTCATCACAGTCATATTCTTCATCCTCTCCAAGCTCATCACAGTCATATTCTTCATCCTATCCAAGCTCATCACAGTCATATTCTTCATCCTCTCCAAGCTCATCACAGTCATATTCTTCATCCTCTCCAAGCTCATCACAGTCATAGTCTTCATCCTCTCCAAGCTCTTTGGATGGATATCTATATTTGCCCATTGCTGGTAAAAGTTTCTTATGTGTCTGTTGTACTTTGACTTCTAGTTTATTGACCTTCTCATAGAACTTTACATGTTCTGTTCGGTATCCATGCGCAAAATCGGTGACTGTCTCATCAAATTTGTCTTGCACGATTCCAAAGTATGTGGTTGATAAATTGTTCCCTGGAGAATGGAGAGCTTTCTTCAGCATCCTCATCTTCCATATCTTCATTGTGCTCTTCATCGTCATCAGATTCCAGGTATTCCTTATCTTCTTCTTCTGACACTTTATGACTTCTTTTTGTCACTTCCATCATCGAGTATATATCAGCAGAGACAGTAGATGCTGTTTCATGATCAAATGGTTTCATTTTTTATTCTCTTTCAAAGCAGTTGTTAGTGTCAAGATGTATTCTTAGTGTAAAATGGTCATACAGAGCTATTTTTACAGTTGGTGGCACTCACATTAATTGCAAGAATCTTAATAACAATAACATTTTTGTTTAATTCGAGTTTATATAAATGAGTATGTTATCTGTACTACCTCCAATAATGTCATCCACACATTGTCAATATGTCGTATTGGTAATGGCGTCAAGAGGTGCTTCTGTGAGGGAAAAGGTTTATGAACATTGGTTTGGCTACTACATTGTCAATGTATGTCGTATTGGTAATGGCGTTAAGAGGTGCTTCTATGAGGGAAAGGGTTAAGAGACAACTAACTTTTTTTCTGATCATGTCCCATATTTAAAATCTACACCATTGGTACACTATTCTGTTAGATGTAATACGAAACAGATCTGTCAGTTCCACACCTAGTTTCTGAAAACGTTTTGGATTAAACCTTTTTGATAAGACACCTGTAGTCTGTACATTTACACACAGCTGTGATTTAGAATAGTCAATAAGGATATCTGAATTTGACATTTTAAATGAAGATGGTAATAAATATATAGTTTATTTTCTGGTGAATAGAATCTGCTAATTGTGTTGGGGGTAGCATAGACACCTGGAGCATTGTTAAATGAATGGATACAGTTGCTATTCCATGATAAATGTACCTATTGTTTTATTGATTTTTATTAACAGTCTTTCAGATGGGAATTTAAACCGAGGTCTTGTGTCAGTGCTTTACAACGTGCTTGTAAAAGAACCAGAGGAGATTCTGGAATGTGTCTCTGTCTGTATCATTGCACTATCCTCCAAAAATCTAAAATGACTAATCTCTTCAGGAGGTGTCGCTCATATGGGCAACCGGTAGCGACGGTAAATAAACGTAAAACATACAAATTTATTATTTTTTATTATTCCATTGTTTAACCCTTTCAACCCCACAGGCCTCTAAATAGGCTTATGAAAAGTGTAGATCCAGATGAGCCGGCTCGTAACGAGCCGTCTCATCAGGATCTGCACTTTTTCGCCAGTAATAATTATTACTATTTTTAGATAAAATTACCCATTTTGATAAATGAACTGATCCAAATGTAATTTTGTTATTAATTTATTGGTCTAAAAATAGCATGCACCAGTCCATGTCAGTTACTTGGGGTTGAAAGAGTTAACAGCTGATTAACATCTGAAGCCAAACTGCGATCTGTCGTCATAGTTTCTATATTGGTCTCTTTTTTCTGATATATTTATATATTCGGGATGGAAGAATTTTTTAAAACTTTATTTATTTTACAACAATTGCAAAGCAAGTTTTAACAACTTATTTTAATCACTCTCGTTGGCGTGGATGAAAGTGTATATGTGGTCATTCGTGTGGGAGGAAACCTGAGTACCCGGAGAAAACCACCTGTCCGATCTGGCGACCACCGTACCATCTCACATACTTCCCTGCCCGAGGATTGAACCCAGGTTGCATTGGTGAGAAGCGAGCACGCTAACCACTGCGCTATTTCAACTACTGTAAAGCTACCTCCCTTTGTGTACTTTTCACATCTATAACACTTGGAAGCATTAAAATGGCTGTGTCTGTTGCACTTAAAAATATCTAATTAACTAGCTAATAATTAGTCTAATAAAAGTCAGACATATTTCTGATAACAGCTCTGTTGTCCAACTAATAATGAAAGTAGTTCTGCTGAGTTAATTATCTACAATTTTATATCAGTACAGTCAAACCTGTCTTAAGCAGCAAGCCAAGGGGAATCACAGAAAGTGGCTGCTTAGCACAGGTGGCTTGTTAATAGAGAGCAAATGTATAATTTTATATTAGTCAAACCTGTCTTAAGCAGCCAGCCAAGGGGAATCACAGAAAGTGGCTGCTTAGCACAGGTGGCTTGTTAATAGAGAGCAAATGTATAATAAAACAACATATTGGGAATCTGGAAAGTGGCTGCTTAATACAGGTTAGCTGCTTATTATAGGTAACAACTAACATAGGTTTGACTGTACTATTTTTATTATTTAAAAAAAAAAAAAAAAAGATTTGACTGCACTATTGATATTCAGGAACTGTTACTATTCATATAATTCTATTATTAACCCTTTCAACACCACAGACCTCTAAATTGGCTTACAAAAAAGTGTAGATCCAGATGAGCTGGCTCGTGACGAGCCGTCTCATCAGGATCTGCACTTTTTTCAAGTAATATAACTATTTTTAGAATTTATTTTACCCATTTTGATAAATGAACTGATCCAAATGTAATTTTCTTATTAATTTATTGGTCTAAAAATATATACACCAGTCCAGGTCAGTTACTTGGTGTTGAATGGGTTAAAATACCCTGATGTGCCTGTGTGTGCTGCTAGATAAAGTAAATAATATACTGTTCATTTACGCCATTTACATGTAGCACATATGAAAAGACAAGAAACACAGCCTCTGTCTCCATATTGCTATTGTCTGCCCACATAATGCCCATATTAATCTGTCCTATAGAACTGCATAATCTATCAGGCACGTATCTCCTATAAGGCACTGAAGGCGGGCCTACACATTCAAATAGGCTAGCTACGCCCCTGTCTTTCCCTCATACCACTGCTCTTCACTACTCAGGTCTGAATCTATCTACCTATTGTACATAGTCAAGTCAGAATGTATGTATTATGCCACTTGTGGGTGATAAATTTTTGTTCATGAGTAGTCAATCTTTATCACTCACTGATATATGTGTTATATTTATTCATGAGTAGTCGATCTTTATCACTCACAGATATATGTGTTATTTGTATTCATGAGTAGTCAATCTTTATCACTCTCAGATATATGTGTTATTTTTGTTCATGAGTAGTCAATCCTTATCACTCACAGATATATGTGTTATTTTTGTTCATGAGTAGTCAATCTTTATCACTCGCAGATATATGTGTTATTTGTATTCATGAGTAGTCAATCTTTATCACTCGCAGATATATGTGTTATTTTTGTTCATGAGTAGTCAATCTTTATCACTCGTAGATATATGTGTTATTTTTGTTCATGAGTAGTCAATCTTTATCACTCGCAGATATATGTGTTATATTTATTCATGAGTAGTCAATCTTTATCACTCACTGATATATGTGTTATATTTATTCATGAGTAGTCGATCTTTATCACTCGTAGATATATGTGTTATTTTTGTTCATGAGTAGTCAATCTTTATCACTCGTAGATATATGTGTTATTTTTGTTCATGAGTAGTCAATCTTTATCACTCGCAGATATATGTGTTATATTTATTCATGAGTAGTCAATCTTTATCACTCACTGATATATGTGTTATATTTATTCATGAGTAGTCGATCTTTATCACTCGTAGATATATGTGTTATTTTTGTTCATGAGTAGTCAATCTTTATCACTCGTAGATATATGTGTTATTTTTGTTCATGAGTAGTCAATCCTTATCACTCGTAGATATATGTGTTATTTGTATTCATGAGTAGTCAATCTTTATCACTCGCAGATATATGTGTTATTTTGTTCATGAGTAGTCAATCTTTATCACTCACTGATATATGTGTTATATTTATTCATGAGTAGTCAATCTTTATCACTCGTAGATATATGTGTTATTTGTATTCATGAGTAGTCAATCTTTATCACTCGCAGATATATGTGTTATTTTTGTTCATGAGTAGTCAATCTTTATCACTCACTGATATATGTGTTATATTTATTCATGAGTAGTCAATCTTTATCACTCACTGATATATGTGTTATATTTATTCATGAGTAGTCGATCTTTATCACTCGTAGATATATGTGTTATTTTTGTTCATGAGTAGTCAATCTTTATCACTCGTAGATATGTGTTATTTTTATTGATGAGTAGTCAATCCTTATCACTCACAGATATATGTGTTATTTTTATTGATGAGTAGTCAATCCTTATCACTCACAGATATATGTGTTATTTTTATTGATGAGTAGTCAATCCTTATCACTCACAGATATATGTGTTATTTTTATTGATGAGTAGTCAATCCTTATCACTCACAGATATATGTGTTATTTTTATTGATGAGTAGTCAATCCTTATCACTCACAGATATATGTGTTATTTTTATTGATGAGTAGTCAATCCTTATCACTCACAGATATATGTGTTATTTTTATTGATGAGTAGTCAATCCTTATCACTCACAGATATATGTGTTATTTTTATTGATGAGTAGTCAATCCTTATCACTCACAGATATATGTGTTATTTTTATTGATGAGTAGTCAATCCTTATCACTCACAGATATATGTGTTATTTTTATTGATGAGTAGTCAATCCTTATCACTCACAGATATATGTGTTATTTTTGTTCATGAGTAGTCAATCTTTATCACTCGCAGATATATGTGTTATTTTTGTTCATGAGTAGTCAATCCTTATCACTCGCAGATATATGTGTTATTTTTGTTCATGAGTAGTCAATCTTTATCACTCGCAGATATATGTGTTATTTTCATGGTTTCAGGACTCTACGACTGAGTAACATCATCACGGGAGATTGTATTCGGACATTTAGTGGTGCTGATGATATTGTCACAGTAACGGTAGGTGGAATATAATAAAACTCTTCAATAAAAAATAATAATAAAAATAATATTTTGTCTTTCCGTTGTTTATTGGCGAATAAAACGTGGTTTGGAGTTCTGAGGTTAGCGCAGTGGTTAGCGCGCTCGCTTCTCACAAATGCAACCCAGGTTTGATCCTAGGACTGGGAAGTATGTGAGATGGTACGGTGGTCGCCAGATCTGACAGGTGGGTTTTTTTCTGGTACTCCCATACAAATAACTACATTATATAATATAAGTTAATATATACCGTTAAACCATCTCCGTGGTCTAGTGGTAAAGGTGTCCACCTACAGAGTGGGAGGTCGAAGGTTTGAACGTCATCGTGGGTTCGTTCTGATATGTCTGGTTGGTGAGCCGCCAGCTAGTTAAATAATGGTTACCGATTACCTACCAGCCTAGCGTCTGGTCTACAAGCATAGGATTCGGGAAGTACTGATGGTCATAAAAAGGGTGTCTCATAAGTCAGTAATGGCTGGCCCTTTAAATATGGAAGTGAAACGTGGAAGTCGTGATAGCGCAGTGGATGAGCGTTTGCTTCAGATGCGAAAGGTCCGGAGTTCGAGCCCCACTGGAGCCGTTACGATTGTGCCCTTAGGAAAGGCATTTAAATTCCACATTGCCTCTTCTCTCTCCCTCGTGGCGATGGATTCCATCAGGAATGAGGTCTCAAGAATGATTTATATAAGTTGAAATAACTTGTTTCGCAATCGAGCTAAAATAAATTTGTATAAACTAAATAGGGGTGACACAACTACAATACTTTACTTTTACACTTTGCTATAAGATGTTAAAGCTTGTTTCGCAAGCTTTGTAAAATGAACTTTTTCTTTACAAATGTATGTAATATGTATACATTTAATAACTTGTGGATAATATTAATAGATTGTACAAACTGCTTGTAATAAAATTACAATAAAACCTCTTTTATCCTTTCATACATTCGCATTCATCGGAATTTAATTTATCATTGATGGCTACTGACACTTTTGAAATGTGAAAGTTATTAAAACACTTTCATCAGTTATTCTCGAGCACATTAATGCTAACCGATTGTCAATTTCTTCTTTAATTTTCTCCAGTTCACCATATGTTTCCATGCCACTGTTTGTGGCATGAAATAAATAATGAAGAAATAATTCAATTTTATTTCAATTCAATCTGGATCACCTATGTGTTTGTTAGCGGCGATTTCAGTGATCTATGATGCATGGAGTCATTATTTCACCCATTTATTTCAATTCCCACACAGTGCATCACTTTAATAGGATACAAACTTGACTCTAAATCAAAACTCAACGATGAAAATGCGGCAATTATTAAATTATTATAACAGTTTTATGATTTGGCTGCGTCCAGGTGTGTTTGGGGGGGTTTTCCCAACGTTTTTTGTTCAGACCTTCACAGGCTGTATGTGATTAAAGGGGCATAAAGCTACTTCTAACAATAATTATATGGAATAAATTGATGTATAGTTTAATGGATTAAAGACCATAAAACATTGGTGCGATATACAATGTACAGGTGCTACCAACTTCAGTGAAACAAGGGTGAAATTTATGTGAAATATATGAGGCAAAAATGTCATTTGGGTTCATATTATTTTGTTCACACTGAAGTATAATTACTGATCAAACTGTTTTAATGCGTACAACTTAAAATGATAGTAGCCTTTGAATGAACATATTCTGTCAGTTTGATCAAATAATCAGCTACCAATTACACCTTCCCAGTTTACTTTCTCTATCATGTTATGCAATACTGTTTCTTGCTCTGTAGTATTTACAGTTTCTGTGACGGATCTGTTGTCCAGTGGTGACACGCTGGACTGGTAATCCAGGGATCGCAGATTTGATCGCCCCCGTCTGACCCTAATAAAATTAACAGTCTTTCAGATTGGAGTTTAAACGGAGGTCTCGTGTCGGTGCTGTACACGTAAAAGAACCAAACGAGACTCTGGAATGGATCTCTGTCTGCATCGTTGCACTATCCTCCAAAAATCTAAAATGACAAATCTCTTCATGAGGTGTCACTCATATGGACAACCAGTAGCGACAATAAATAAATGTAAAATACACATCTGTGGCTAAGTGGTTACTCTCAGTGACTTCAAATCACTTGGCCTTCACCACTGTATGTTCTTGCCATATAGTATTTACAGTTTCGAGGGCATCTGGGGCTAAGTTGTTACTGTCATTGACTTCAAATCACTTGCCCATCACCACTGTATGTTCTTGCCATATAGTATTTACAGTTTCGAGGGCATCTGGGGCTAAGTTGTTACTGTCATTGACTTCAAATCACTTGCCCATCACCACTGTATGTTCTTGCCATATAGTATTTACAGTTTCAAGGGCATCTGTGGCTAAGTTGTTACTGTCAGTGACTTCAAATCACTTGCCCTTCACCACTGTATGTTCGAATCCCACTGGAGATGTCAGACTCTCCCTTCTTAAGGAGAGGACAACCATAAGCTGTATAGCTTTCTGTCCAATTCCTTATTTCCGTAGTAGGAAGGACAACCATAGCTGTATAGCTTTCTGTCCAATTCCTTATTTCCGTATAAGGAGAGGACAACCAAAGAGGACAACCATAAGCTGTATAGCTTTCTGTCCAATTCCTTATTTCCGTAGTAAGGAGAGGACAACCATAAGCTGTATAGCTTTCTGTCCAATTCCTTATTTCCGTAGTAAGGAGAGGACAACCATAAGCTGTATAGCTTTCTGTCCAATTCCTTATTTCCGTAGTAAGGAGAGGACAACCATAAGCTGTATAGCTTTCTGTCCAATTCCTTATTTCCGTAGTAAGGAGAGGACAACCATAAGCTGTATAGCTTTCTGTCCAATTCCTTATTTCCGTAGTAAGGAGAGGACAACCATAAGCTGTATAGCTTTCTGTCCAATTCCTTATTTCCGTAGTAAGGAGAGGACAACCATAAGCTGTATAGCTTTCTGTCCAATTCCTTATTTCCGTAGTAAGGAGAGGACAACCATAAGCTGTATAGCTTTCTGTCCAATTCCTTATTTCCGTAGTAAGGAGAGGACAACCATAAGCTGTATAGCTTTCTGTCCAATTCCTTATTTCCGTAGTAAGGAGAGGACAACCATAAGCTGTATAGCTTTCTGTCCAATTCCTTATTTCAATTGTTGTTAAATAACCATGTACATGATAGAAAATAAATATGTTTAAACCAAACTCTTTCGTGTGAGGAAGCTATCCATGCAGTGGGCTTGTGGAAGGTCGATGGTTCTACCATGCCTGAAATACTGCTCGGACGTTGCACCAGGGTCTTCCTCTACCAATAATAGCTGGAGAATTGCCTTATGACTTACTCTATTGTTGCGACTATACAGTATCCAGGGATCATTTTAGAGGGCGATGTGGGCGAAATAGTCGCCCTAGGGACCTTGACTTCGCCCTTTGTGGGCCCCACTTCTCCCTAAAATTTTACAATTAAATAACAACATTTAAGGATGCGATCGCATGCTTTCTCACTTCTCCCAAAACTTCTGACCTAGAATGAACCCTGCAGTATCCAGAGGTTATCATACGTCATTTACATTGTGCGGGCCATTCACAAGTGGCTACGGTTGTAGATTTCATGTTACTTGCCACTCACCGCTAGGCAAGGATATATTAGGGTTGGCTATTAATACTAGAAATACTATCTGAGCGGCAACCGGGGTCTTCCTCTGCCAATAACAGCTGGTAAGTGACCATTATTTCATGAGGTACGGTAAATTAGGTCATGATGCCAGTTAATGGAAGTCGTGATAGCGCAGTGGATACGCGTTTGCTTCAGGTGCGAAAGGTCCGGAGTTCGAGCCCCGCTGGAGCCGTTACGATTGTGCCCTTAGGCAAGGCATTTAAATTCCACATTGCCTCTTCTCTCTCCTTCATGGCGATGGATTCCATCAAGAATGAGGTCTCGAGAGTGAATAGAATATAAGTTGAAAGAACTTGTTTCGCAATCGAGCTAAAATAAATTTGTATAAATAAAATGCCAGTTAATAGTGTAATTATTTCATGTTACACAGGAGTTTATACAAATTTAATTTAGCTCGATTGCGAAACAAGTTATTGCAACTTATATTAATCACTCTCGAGACCTCATTCCTGATGGAATCCATGGCCACGAGGGAGAGAGAATAGTCAACATGGAATTTAAATGCCTTGCCTAAGGGCACAATCGTACCGGCTTCAGCGGGGCTCGAACTCCGGACCTTTCACATCTGAAACGAACGCGCATCCACTGCGTTATCACGACTTCCACACATGTTACACAGTGTTTACTCTATTTGGTTTAACCCTTTCAACACCACAGACCTCTAAATAGGCTTACAAAAAGTGTCGATCCAGATGAGCCGGCTCGTGACGAGCCGTCTCATCAGGATCTGCACTTTCTGCCAGTAATATTACTATTTTTAGACAAAATTACCCATTTTGATATATGAACTGGTCCAAATGTAATTTTCTTATTCATTTATTGGTCTTAAAAATAGCATGCACCATTCCATGTCAGTTACTTGGTGTTGAATGGGTTAAACATATTTATTCGACATTATATAGCATAATTTCTACAAACAAATAAATTACTCTATTTGCAGATGAAGGGCAGCCTGATACTGAGTGGCGACATTACTGGTCATGTATTTTTCTGGAATAAATTGAGCGGAGAGTGTGAGGCCGCCATCCGCGCACACACAGAATCTGTGAACAGGGTTGCCTACTGGGAGGGCAGATTCTACACAGCATCTGGGTGGGTTATATTTTATAGACATTAACTCTGAAATAACAGTCAAATATGTCATAGAATAAAGACACAATTCCACGACATATTTCAAGAAATACACATTAATGAATTTGTCGTCTGCTACAATATTCGAACTATTTATAGCCTTTATTTTACCCAGCATGCAAAGAGTTAAGCAAACCATAACATGTGAGGCCAGGCTTAGAGAATAGTTAGAAACTCTGGACTGGTAATCCAGGGATCGCAGGTTCGAACCCCCGTCTGACCCTAATAAAATTAACAGTCTTTCAGATGGGACATTAAACCAAGTTCTCGTGTCGGTGCTTTACACCGTGCACGTAAAAGAACCAGAGGAGACTCTGGAATGGGTCTCTGTATCATTGCACTATCCTCCAAAATCTAAAATGACTAATATCTTCAGTCGCTCATATGGGCAACCGGTAGCGACGATAAATAAACGTAAAAAACAACATTCCATGATGGCCTGTAGACAGTTTAGCAGTTTCAGTCAAACCATGCTTTGGAGAAGAGAACGTAATGTGTCAATTGTTATTCCCTGGGTAAAAATGATAGGGGTGTCTTAGCACAGATTCCACTGTTCTTTTCAGTATTGAGTTCATCAGGTTCCAATGTATGTATTTATAGAGATTGTTTGTTTTTGTTTGTTTTGATTTGTTGGGTTTAACGCCGCACCAACAGTTTAGGTCATACGGCGACTCTCCAGCTATTATTGTTGGTGGAAGACCCTGGGTGCCCCTCCGTACAGTATTGCAGGCATGGACGGGCACCCAGGCATAACCACTGACCTACCGCAAGCCAGCTGGATAGCTTCCTCACATGAAATAATTAAGCACCCCCAGTGGGATTCAAACCTACAGTGGTAAGGGTCAGGTGATTTGAAGTCAATGACATTAACCACTCAGCCATGTATGCCCCTGTATTTATAGAGATATAATATCTCAAAGTCATGAAGGATTAGAGAGATACAATGTACAATATATCATGGTTATGTAGAGTTATTGTAGAGAGGTACAATATATCATGGTTATGTAGAGTTATTGTAGAGAGGTACAATATATCATGGTTATGTAGGGTTATTGTAGAGAGATACAATATATCATGGTTATGTAGAGTTATTGTAGAGAGGTACAATATATCATGGTTATGTAGGGTTATTGTAGAGAGGTACAATATATCATGGTTATGTAGAGAGGTACAATATATCATGGTTATGTAGAGTTATTGTAGAGAGGTACAATATATCATGGTTATGTAGGGTTATTGTAGAGAGGTACAATATATCATGGTTATGTAGGGTTATTGTAGAGAGGTACAATATATCATGGTTATGTAGAGAGGTACAATATAACATGGTTATGTAGGGTTATTGTAGAGAGGTACAATATAACATGGTTATGTAGGGTTATTGTAGAGAGATACAATATAACATGGTTATTGTAGAGTTATTGTAGAGATATACAATATATCATGGTTATGTAGAGAGGTACAATATATCATGGTTATGTAGAGATATAAAATATATCATGGTTATGTAGAGAGGTACAATATATCATGGTTATGTAGAGTTATTGTAGAGCGGTACAATATATCATGGTTATGTAGAGAGGTACAATATATCATGGTTATGTAGAGAGGTACAATATATCATGGTTATGTAGAGTTATTGTAGAGAGGTACAATATATCATGGTTATGTAGGGTTATTGTAGAGAGGTACAATATATCATGGTTATGTAGCGTTATTGTAGAGAGGTACAATATATCATGGTTATGTAGAGAGGTACAATATAACATGGTTATGTAGGGTTATTGTAGAGAGGTACAATATATCATGGTTATGTAGAGTTATTGTAGAGAGGTACAATATATCATGGTTATGTAGAGAGCTACAATATATCATGGTTGTGTAGGGTTATTGTAGAGAGGTACAATATATCATGGTTATGTAGAGAGGTACAATATATCATGGTTATGTAGAGTTATTGTAGAGAGGTACAATATATCATGGTTATGTAGGGTTATTGTAGAGAGGTACAATATATCATGGTTATGTAGGGTTATTGTAGAGAGGTACAATATATCATGGTTATGTAGAGAGGTACAATATAACATGGTTATGTAGAGTTATTGTAGAGAGGTACAATATATCATGGTTATGTAGGGTTATTGTAGAGAGATACAATATAACATGGTTATGTAGAGTTATTGTAGAGATATACAATATATCATGGTTATGTAGAGTTATTGTAGAGAGGTACAATATATCATGGTTATGTAGGGTTATTGTAGAGAGATACAATATAACATGGTTATGTAGAGTTATTGTAGAGATATACAATATATCATGGTTATGTAGAGATATACAATATATCATGGTTATGTAGAGAGGTACACTATATCATGGTTATGTAGAGATATACAATATATCATGGTTATGTAGATAGGTACAATATATCATGGTTATGTAGAGAGGTACAATATATCATGGTTATGTAGAGATATACAATATATCATGGTTATGTAGAGAGGTACAATATATCATGGTTATGTAGAGATATACAATATATCATGGTTATGTAGAGAGGTACAATATATCATGGTTATGTAGAGATATACAATATATCATGGTTATGTAGGGTTATTGTAGAGAGGTACAATATATCATGGTTATGTAGAGAGGTACAATATATCATGGTTATGTAGAGTTATTGTAGAGAGGTACAATATATCATGGTTATGTAGGGTTATTGTAGAGAGGTACAATATATCATGGTTATGTAGAGAGGTACAATATATCATGGTTATGTAGAGAGGTACAATATAACATGGTTATGTAGAGTTATTGTAGAGATATACAATATATCATGGTTATGTAGAGAGGTACAATATATCATGGTTATGTAGAGAGGTACAATATATCATGGTTATGTAGGGTTATTGTAGAGAGGTACAATATAACATGGTTATGTAGAGTTATTGTAGAGAGGTACAATATAACATGGTTATGTAGGGTTATTGTAGAGAGGTACAATATATCATGGTTATGTAGGGTTATTGTAGAGAGATACAATATATCATGGTTATGTAGAGTTATTGTAGAGAGGTACAATATATCATGGTTATGTAGAGTTATTGTAGAGAGGTACAATATATCATGGTTATGTAGAGTTATTGTAGAGAGATACAATATAACATGGTTATGTAGAGAGGTACAATATATCATGGTTATGTAGAGAGGTACAATATATCATGGTTATGTAGGGTTATTGTAGAGAGGTACAATATATCATGGTTATTGTAGAGAGATACAATATATCATGGTTATGTAGAGAGGTACAATATATCATGGTTATGTAGAGAGGTACAATATATCATGGTTATGTAGGGTTATTGTAGAGAGGTACAATATATCATGGTTATGTAGAGAGATTGTAGAGAGGTACAATATATCATGGTTATGTAGGGTTATTGTAGAGATATACAATATATCATGGTTATGTAGAGAGATACAATATATCATGGTTATGTAGAGATATACAATATATCATGGTTATGTAGAGAGGTACAATATATCATGGTTATGTAGAGATATACAATATATCATGGTTATGTAGAGAGGTACAATATATCATGGTTATGTAGAGAGGTACAATATATCATGGTTATGTAGAGAGGTACAATATATCATGGTTATGTAGAGTTATTGTAGAGAGGTACAATATATCATGGTTATGTAGAGTTATTGTAGAGAGGTACAATATATCATGGTTATGTAGAGAGATTGTAGAGATATACAATATATCATGGTTATGTAGAGAGGTACAATATATCATGGTTATGTAGGGTTATTGTAGAGAGGTACAATATATCATGGTTATGTAGAGAGGTACAATATATCATGGTTATGTAGGGTTATTGTAGAGAGGTACAATATAACATGGTTATGTAGAGTTATTGTAGAGAGATACAATAGCTCATGGTTATGTAGAGTTATTGTAGAGTGATACAATATATCATGGTTATTGTAGAGAGGTACAATATATCATGGTTATGTAGAGTGATACAATATATCATGGTTATTGTAGAGAGGTACAATATATCATGGTTATGTAGAGATATACAATATATCATGGTTATGTAGAGTTATTGTAGAGAGGTACAATATATCATGGTTATGTAGAGATATACAATATATCATGGTTATGTAGAGATATACAATATATCATGGTTATGTAGAGAGATACAATATATCATGGTTATGTAGAGAGGTACAATATATCATGGTTATGTAGAGAGGTACAATATATCATGGTTATGTAGAGTTATTGTAGAGAGGTACAATATATCATGGTTATGTAGGGTTATTGTAGAGAGGTACAATATATCATGGTTATGTAGCGTTATTGTAGAGAGGTACAATATATCATGGTTATGTAGAGAGGTACAATATAACATGGTTATGTAGGGTTATTGTAGAGAGGTACAATATATCATGGTTATGTAGAGTTATTGTAGAGAGGTACAATATATCATGGTTATGTAGAGAGCTACAATATATCATGGTTGTGTAGGGTTATTGTAGAGAGGTACAATATATCATGGTTATGTAGAGAGGTACAATATATCATGGTTATGTAGAGTTATTGTAGAGAGGTACAATATATCATGGTTATGTAGGGTTATTGTAGAGAGGTACAATATATCATGGTTATGTAGCGTTATTGTAGAGAGGTACAATATATCATGGTTATGTAGAGAGGTACAATATAACATGGTTATGTAGGGTTATTGTAGAGAGGTACAATATATCATGGTTATGTAGAGTTATTGTAGAGAGGTACAATATATCATGGTTATGTAGGGTTATTGTAGAGAGATACAATATAACATGGTTATGTAGAGTTATTGTAGAGATATACAATATATCATGGTTATGTAGAGAGGTACAATATATCATGGTTATGTAGAGATATACAATATATCATGGTTATGTAGAGATATACACTATATCATGGTTATGTAGAGATATACAATATATCATGGTTATGTAGAGAGGTACACTATATCATGGTTATGTAGAGATATACAATATATCATGGTTATGTAGAGAGGTACAATATATCATGGTTATGTAGAGAGGTACAATATATCATGGTTATGTAGAGATATACAATATATCATGGTTATGTAGAGAGGTACAATATATCATGGTTATGTAGAGATATACAATATATCATGGTTATGTAGAGAGGTACAATATATCATGGTTATGTAGAGATATACAATATATCATGGTTATGTAGGGTTATTGTAGAGAGGTACAATATATCATGGTTATGTAGAGAGGTACAATATATCATGGTTATGTAGAGTTATTGTAGAGAGATACAATATATCATGGTTATGTAGGGTTATTGTAGAGAGGTACAATATATCATGGTTATGTAGAGAGGTACAATATATCATGGTTATGTAGAGAGGTACAATATAACATGGTTATGTAGAGTTATTGTAGAGATATACAATATATCATGGTTATGTAGAGAGGTACAATATATCATGGTTATGTAGAGAGGTACAATATATCATGGTTATGTAGGGTTATTGTAGAGAGGTACAATATAACATGGTTATGTAGAGTTATTGTAGAGAGGTACAATATAACATGGTTATGTAGGGTTATTGTAGAGAGGTACAATATATCATGGTTATGTAGGGTTATTGTAGAGAGATACAATATATCATGGTTATGTAGAGTTATTGTAGAGAGGTACAATATATCATGGTTATGTAGAGTTATTGTAGAGAGGTACAATATATCATGGTTATGTAGAGTTATTGTAGAGAGATACAATATAACATGGTTATGTAGAGAGGTACAATATATTATGGTTATGTAGAGAGGTACAATATATCATGGTTATGTAGGGTTATTGTAGAGAGGTACAATATATCATGGTTATTGTAGAGAGATACAATATATCATGGTTATGTAGAGAGGTACAATATATCATGGTTATTTAGAGAGGTACAATATATCATGGTTATGTAGGGTTATTGTAGAGAGGTACAATATATCATGGTTATGTAGAGAGATTGTAGAGAGGTACAATATATCATGGTTATGTAGGGTTATTGTAGAGATATACAATATATCATGGTTATGTAGAGAGATACAATATATATCATGGTTATGTAGAGATATACAATATATCATGGTTATGTAGATAGGTACAATATATCATGGTTATGTAGAGATATACAATATATCATGGTTATGTAGAGATGTACAATATATCATGGTTGTGTAGAGAGGTACAATATATCATGGTTATGTAGAGAGGTACAATATATCATGGTTATGTAGAGTTATTGTAGAGAGGTACAATATATCATGGTTATGTAGAGTTATTGTAGAGAGGTACAATATATCATGGTTATGTAGAGTTATTGTAGAGAGGTACAATATATCATGGTTATGTAGAGAGATTGTAGAGATATACAATATATCATGGTTATGTAGAGAGGTACAATATATCATGGTTATGTAGGGTTAATGTAGAGAGGTACACTATATCATGGTTATGTAGAGAGGTACAATATATCATGGTTATGTAGGGTTATTGTAGAGAGGTACAATATAACATGGTTATGTAGAGTTATTGTAGAGAGATACAATAGCTCATGGTTATGTAGAGTTATTGTAGAGTGATACAATATATCATGGTTATTGTAGAGAGGTACAATATATCATGGTTATGTAGAGTGATACAATATATCATGGTTATTGTAGAGAGGTACAATATATCATGGTTATGTAGAGATATACAATATATCATGGTTATGTAGAGTTATTGTAGAGAGGTACAATATATCATGGTTATGTAGAGATATACAATATATCATGGTTATGTAGAGATATACAATATATCATGGTTATGTAGAGAGATACAATATATCATGGTTATGTAGAGAGGTACAATATATCATGGTTATGTAGAGAGGTACAATATATCATGGTTATGTAGAGATATACAATATATCATGGTTATGTAGAGAGGTACAATATATCATGGTTATGTAGAGAGGTACAATATATCATGGTTATGTAGAGAGGTACAATATATCATGGTTATGTAGAGAGGTACAATATATCATGGTTATGTAGAGAGGTACAATATATCATGGTTATGTAGAGAGGTACAATATATCATGGTTATGTAGAGTTATTGTAGAGAGGTACAATATATCATGGTTATGTAGAGTTATTGTAGAGAGGTACAATATATCATGGTTATGTAGAGTTATTGTAGAGAGATACAATATATCATGGTTATGTAGAGATATACAATATATCATGGTTATGTAGAGATATACAATATATCATGGTTATTGTAGAGATATACAATATATCATGGTTATGTAGAGTTATTGTAGAGAGGTACAATATATCATGGTTATGTAGAGATATACAATATATCATGGTTATTGTAGAGAGGTACAATATATCATGGTTATGTAGAGATATACAATATATCATGGTTATGTAGAGATATACAATATAGCATGGTTATGTAGAGATATACAATATATCATGGTTATGTAGAGATATACAATATATCATGGTTATGTAGAGATATACAATATATCATGGTTATTGTAGAGAGATACAATATATCATGGTTATGTAGAGAGGTACAATATATCATGGTTATGTAGAGAGGTACAATATATCATGGTTATGTAGAGAGATACAATATATCATGGTTATGTAGAGTTATTGTAGAGAGGTACAATATATCATGGTTATGTAGAGATATACAATATATCATGGTTATGTAGAGAGGTACAATATATCATGGTTATGTAGAGATATACAATATATCATGGTTATTGTAGAGAGGTACAATATATCATGGTTATGTAGAGAACAATATATCAAATGTAGAGAGGTACAATATATCATGGTTATGTAGATATATACAATATATCATGGTTATGTAGAGAGGTACAATATATCATGGTTATGTAGATATATACAATATATCATGGTTATGTAGAGATATACAATATATCATGGTTATGTAGAGATATACAATATATCATGGTTATGTAGAGAGATACAATATATCATGGTTATGTAGAGATATACAATATATCATGGTTATGTAGAGAGGTACAATATAACATGGTTATGTAGAGAGGTACAATTTATCATGGTTATGTAGAGAGGTACAATTTATCATGGTTATGTAGAGAGATACAATATATCATGGTTATGTAGAGATATACAATATATCATGGTTATGCAGAGATATACAATATAACATGGTTATGTAGAGAGGTACAATATATCATGGTTATGTAGAGTTATTGCATGTCAAGTTGTTCTATAAATAGAGAGTAGCATCAGCATGCCATCACATTATCATTAGCAGTTCACAAGTCTTTAATTACACCTCTGCTACAAGTCTTTAATTACACCCCTGCTACAAGTCTTTAATTACACCCCTGCTACAAGTCTTTAATTACATCCCTGCTACAAGTATTTAATTACACCCCTGCTACAAGTCTTTAATTACACCCCTGCTACAAGTCTTTAATTACATCCCTGCTACAAGTCTTTAATTACACCCCTGCTACAAGTATTTAATTACATCCCTGCTACAAGTATTTACTTACACCCCTGCTACAAGTATTTAATTACACCCCTGCTACAAGTCTTTAATTACACCCCTGCTACAAGTCTTTAATTACACCCCTGCTACAAGTCTTTAATTACACCCCTGCTACAAGTCTTTAATTACACCCCTGCTACAAGTCTTTAATTACACCCCTGCTACAAGTATTTAATTACACCCCTGCTACAAGTCTTTAATTAAACCCCTGCTACAAGTATTTAATTACACCCCTGCTACAGGTCTTTAATTACACCCCTGCTACAAGTATTTAATTACACCCCTGCTACAAGTCTTTAATTACACCCCTGCTACAAGTCTTTAATTACACCCCTGCTACAAGTCTTTAATTAAACCCCTGCTACAAGTATTTAATTACACCCCTGCTACAGGTCTTTAATTACACCCCTGCTACAGGTCTTTAATTACACCCCTGCTACAAGTCTTTAATTACACCCCTGCTACAAGTCTTTAATTACACCCCTGCTACAAGTCTTTAATTACACCCCTGCTACAAGTCTTTAGTTACACCCCTGCTACAAGTCTTTAATTACACCCCTGCTACAAGTCTTTAATTACACCCCTGCTACAAGTCTTTAATTACACCCCTGCTACAAGTCTTTAATTACACCCCTGCTACAAGTCTTTAATTACACCCCTGCTATAAGTATTTAATTACACCCCTGCTACAAGTATTTAATTACACCCCTGCTACAAGTCTTTAATTACACCCCTGCTACAGGTCTTTAATTACACCCCTGCTACAAGTCTTTAATTACACCCCTGCTACAAGTATTTAATTACACCCCTGCTACAAGTATTTAATTAAACCCCTGCTACAAGTCTTTAATTACACCCCTGCTACAAGTCTTTAATTACACCCCTGCTACAAGTCTTTAATTACACCCCTGCTACAAGTATTTAATTAAACCCCTGCTACAACTACTCACAGCATCAGATATATCTACCACAGTATTCACTACATGTGTAACTACCCTATTCAATCATTTAGAAATACAGCTGATAGCTATATATATTAAAGCTGATTCTCTAATGTAGTTATGTGTGTGTATGTTGGAGGTATTTGTAAAACAACAACTCCAAACCATTGGTTCATTAAGTTGGTTTGTTTGTTTGTGTGCTATGAATGTTCAAAATTTATTTTCCAACAGGGCGTTAACCTCGATTCAATATAATGCTTTGTCCTGTTAACAAGTGGATGTCAGATTTGTTCAGTATCTGAAACAAACACATTTAGGTTTTATTCTATACCCTTTTTTATAGATATTTTATTAAAACCAAGGCACATGTCCTGTTTGACCCACCAGTTAGGCATTATAAGCTTGCTCTCTTTGCTGATTGATTGCCTATACCAACATGCTCATATCTAAATAAAAGCTATAACCAATTAACGATTACAGTATGCTTTTGTAACATCACTTTATTTTATGTGATATTAAGCAGGATAAGTACCACCAACAGGCTAGAACAAAATTGTTGTTTTACAGTCTCCTAATTCATTCTCAACTAATTGCAAACATTTTGTAACCAGCTGAGTTCAAAAGTATTTCAGATGTAGTTAGAGGGAAAATAAAACACTTTTATACAGTATTAATTACTGGTGGAGTAGTTAGGGATGCTGTGTGTATTACTGGTGGAGTAGGGATGTTGTGTGTATTACTGGTGTATTAGGGATGTTGTGTGTATTACTGGTGGAGTAGGGATGTTGTGTGTATTACTGGTGTATTAGGGATGTTGTGTGTATTACTGGTGGAGTAGTTAGGGATGTTGTGTGTATTACTGGTGTATTAGGGATGTTGTGTGTATTACTGGTGGAGTAGTTAGGGATGCTGTGTGTATTACTGGTGGAGTAGTTAGGGATGTCGTGTGTATTACTGGTGGAGTAGTTAGGGATGGTGTGTGTATTACTGGTGGAGTAGTCAGGGATGTTGTGTGTATTATTGTGGGTAGTTAGTGATGTTGTGTGTATACTGGTGGTGTTAGGTGTGTGTGTATTACTGGTGGAGTAGTTAGTGATGTTGTGTGTATTACTGGTGGAGTAGTTAGTGATGATGTGTGTATTACTGGTGGAGTAGTTAGTGATGTTGTGTGTATTACTGGTGGAGTAGTTAGGGATGTTGTGTGTATTACTGGTGGAGTAGTTAGGGATGTTGTGTGTATTACTGGTGGAGTAGTTAGGGATGTTGTGTGTATTACTGGTGGAGTAGTTAGTGATGTTGTGTGTATTACTGGTGGAGTAGTTAGGGATGTTGTGTGTATTACTGGTGGAGTAGTTAGGGATGTTGTGTGTATTACTGGTGGAGTAGTTAGGGATGTTGTGTGTATTACTGGTGGAGTAGTTAGGGATGTTGTGTGTATTACTGGTGGAGTAGGGATGTTGTGTGTATTACTGGTGGAGTAGTTAGGGATGTTGTGTGTATTACTGGTGGAGTAGTTAGGGATGTTGTGTGTATTACTGGTGGAGTAGTTAGTGATGTTGTGTGTATTACTGGTGGAGTAGTTAGGGATGTTGTGTGTATTACTGGTGGAGTAGTTAGGGATGTTGTGTGTATTACTGGTGGAGTAGTTAGGGATGCTGTGTGTATTACTGGTGGAGTAGTTAGGGATGTTGTGTGTATTACTGGTGGAGTAGTTAGGGATGTTGTGTGTATTACTGGTGGAGTAGTTAGGGATGTTGTGTGTATTACTGGTGGAGTAGTTAGGGATGTTGTGTGTATTACTGGTGGAGTAGTTAGGGATGTTGTGTGTATTACTGGTGGAGTAGTTAGGGATGTTGTGTGTATTACTGGTGGAGTAGTTAGGGATGTTGTGTGTATTACTGGTGGAGTAGTTAGGGATGTTGTGTGTATTACTGGTGGAGTAGTTAGTGATGTTGTGTGTATTACTGGTGGAGTAGTTAGGGATGTTGTGTGTATTACTGGTGGAGTAGTTAGGGATGTTGTGTGTATTACTGGTGGAGTAGTTAGTGATGTTGTGTGTATTACTGGTGGAGTAGGGATGTTGTGTGTATTACTGGTGGAGTAGGGATGTTGTGTGTATTACTGGTGGAGTAGTTAGGGATGTTGTGTGTATTACTGGTGGAGTAGTTAGTGATGTTGTGTGTATTACTGGTGGAGTAGTTAGGGATGTTGTGTGTATTACTGGTGGAGTAGGGATGTTGTGTGTATTACTGGTGGAGTAGTTAGGGATGTTGTGTGTATTACTGGTGGAGTAGTTAGGGATGTTGTGTGTATTACTGGTGGAGTAGTTAGGGATGTTGTGTGTATTACTGGTGGAGTAGTTAGGGATGTTGTGTGTATTACTGGTGGAGTAGTTAGGGATGTTGTGTGTATTACTGGTGGAGTAGTTAGGGATGTTGTGTGTATTACTGGTGGAGTAGTTAGGGATGTTGTGTGTATTACTGGTGGAGTAGTTAGGGATGTTGTGTGTATTACTGGTGGAGTAGTTAGGGATGTTGTGTGTATTACTGGTGGAGTAGTTAGGGATGTTGTGTGTATTACTGGTGGAGTAGTTAGGGATGTTGTGTGTATTACTGGTGGAGTAGTTAGGGATGTTGTGTGTATTACTGGTGGAGTAGTTAGGGATGTTGTGTGTATTACTGGTGGAGTAGTTAGGGATGTTGTGTGTATTACTGGTGGAGTAGTTAGGGATGTTGTGTGTATTACTGGTGGAGTAGTTAGGGATGTTGTGTGTATTACTGGTGGAGTAGTTAGGGATGTTGTGTGTATTACTGGTGGAGTAGTTAGGGATGTTGTGTGTATTACTGGTGGAGTAGTTAGGGATGTTGTGTGTATTACTGGTGGAGTAGTTAGGGATGTTGTGTGTATTACTGGTGGAGTAGTTAGGGATGTTGTGTGTATTACTGGTGGAGTAGTTAGGGATGTTGTGTGTATTACTGGTGGAGTAGTTAGGGATGTTGTGTGTATTACTGGTGGAGTAGTTAGGGATGTTGTGTGTATTACTGGTGGAGTAGTTAGGGATGTTGTGTGTATTACTGGTGGAGTAGTTAGGGATGTTGTGTGTATTACTGGTGGAGTAGTTAGGGATGTTGTGTGTATTACTGGTGGAGTAGTTAGGGATGTTGTGTGTATTACTGGTGGAGTAGTTAGGGATGTTGTGTGTATTACTGGTGGAGTAGTTAGGGATGTTGTGTGTATTACTGGTGGAGTAGTTAGGGATGTTGTGTGTATTACTGGTGGAGTAGTTAGTGATGTTGTGTGTATTACTGGTGGAGTAGTTAGGGATGTTGTGTGTATTACTGGTGGAGTAGTTAGGGATGTTGTGTGTATTACTGGTGGAGTAGTTAGGGATGTTGTGTGTATTACTGGTGGAGTAGTTAGGGATGTTGTGTGTATTACTGGTGGAGTAGTTAGGGATGTTGTGTGTATTACTGGTGGAGTAGTTAGGGATGTTGTGTGTATTACTGGTGGAGTAGTTAGGGATGTTGTGTGTATTACTGGTGGAGTAGTTAGGGATGTTGTGTGTATTACTGGTGGAGTAGTTAGGGATGTTGTGTGTATTACTGGTGGAGTAGTTAGGGATGTTGTGTGTATTACTGGTGGAGTAGGGATGTTGTGTGTATTACTGGTGGAGTAGTTAGGGATGTTGTGTGTATTACTGGTGGAGTAGTTAGGGATGTTGTGTGTATTACTGGTGGAGTAGTTAGGGATGTTGTGTGTATTACTGGTGGAGTAGTTAGGGATGTTGTGTGTATTACTGGTGGAGTAGGGATGTTGTGTGTATTACTGGTGGAGTAGGGATGTTGTGTGTATTACTGGTGGAGTAGGGATGTTGTGTGTATTACTGGTGGAGTAGTTAGGGATGTTGTGTGTATTACTGGTGGAGTAGTTAGGGATGTTGTGTGTATTACTGGTGGAGTAGTTAGGGATGTTGTGTGTATTACTGGTGGAGTAGTTAGGGATGTTGTGTGTATTACTGGTGGAGTAGTTAGTGATGTTGTGTGTATTACTGGTGGAGTAGTTAGTGATGTTGTGTGTATTACTGGTGTATTAGGGATGCTGTGTGTATTACTGGTGGAGTAGTTAGGGATGTTGTGTGTATTACTGGTGGAGTAGTTAGGGATGTTGTGTGTATTACTGGTGTATTAGGGATGTTGTGTGTATTACTGGTGGAGTAGTTAGGGATGTTGTGTGTATTACTGGTGTATTAGGGATGTTGTGTGTATTACTGGTGGAGTAGTTAGGGATGTTGTGTGTATTACTGGTGGAGTAGTTAGGGATGTTGTGTGTATTACTGGTGGAGTAGTTAGGGATGTTGTGTGTATTACTGGTGGAGTAGTTAGGGATGTTGTGTGTATTACTGGTGGAGTAGTTAGGGATGTTGTGTGTATTACTGGTGGAGTAGTTAGGGATGTTGTGTGTATTACTGGTGGAGTAGTTAGGGATGTTGTGTGTATTACTGGTGGAGTAGTTAGGGATGTTGTGTGTATTACTGGTGTATTAGGGATGTTGTGTGTATTACTGGTGGAGTAGTTAGGGATGTTGTGTGTATTACTGGTGGAGTAGTTAGTGATGTTGTGTGTATTACTGGTGGAGTAGTTAGGATGTTGTGTGTATTACTGGTGGAGTAGTTAGGGATGTTGTGTGTATTACTGGTGGAGTAGTTAGGGATGTTGTGTGTATTACTGGTGGAGTAGTTAGGGATGTTGTGTGTATTACTGGTGGAGTAGTTAGGGATGTTGTGTGTATTACTGGTGGAGTAGTTAGGGATGTTGTGTGTATTACTGGTGGAGTAGTTAGGGATGTTGTGTGTATTACTGGTGGAGTAGTTAGGGATGTTGTGTGTATTACTGGTGGAGTAGTTAGGGATGTTGTGTGTATTACTGGTGGAGTAGTTAGGGATGTTGTGTGTATTACTGGTGGAGTAGTTAGGGATGTTGTGTGTATTACTGGTGGAGTAGTTAGGGATGTTGTGTGTATTACTGGTGGAGTAGTTAGGGATGTTGTGTGTATTACTGGTGGAGTAGTTAGGGATGTTGTGTGTATTACTGGTGGAGTAGGGATGTTGTGTGTATTACTGGTGGAGTAGGGATGTTGTGTGTATTACTGGTGGAGTAGTTAGGGATGTTGTGTGTATTACTGGTGGAGTAGTTAGGGATGTTGTGTGTATTACTGGTGGAGTAGTTAGGGATGTTGTGTGTATTACTGGTGGAGTAGGGATGTTGTGTGTATTACTGGTGGAGTAGTTAGGGATGTTGTGTGTATTACTGGTGGAGTAGTTAGGGATGTTGTGTGTATTACTGGTGGAGTAGTTAGGGATGTTGTGTGTATTACTGGTGGAGTAGTTAGGGATGTTGTGTGTATTACTGGTGGAGTAGTTAGGGATGTTGTGTGTATTACTGGTGGAGTAGTTAGGGATGTTGTGTGTATTACTGGTGGAGTAGTTAGGGATGTTGTGTGTATTACTGGTGGAGTAGTTAGTGATGTTGTGTGTATTACTGGTGGAGTAGTTAGGGATGTTGTGTGTATTACTGGTGGAGTAGGGATGTTGTGTGTATTACTGGTGGAGTAGTTAGGGATGTTGTGTGTATTACTGGTGGAGTAGTTAGGGATGTTGTGTGTATTACTGGTGGAGTAGTTAGGGATGTTGTGTGTATTACTGGTGGAGTAGTTAGTGATGTTGTGTGTATTACTGGTGGAGTAGTTAGGGATGTTGTGTGTATTACTGGTGGAGTAGTTAGGGATGTTGTGTGTATTACTGGTGGAGTAGTTAGGGATGTTGTGTGTATTACTGGTGGAGTAGTTAGGGATGTTGTGTGTATTACTGGTGGAGTAGTTAGGGATGTTGTGTGTATTACTGGTGGAGTAGTTAGGGATGTTGTGTGTATTACTGGTGGAGTAGTTAGGGATGTTGTGTGTATTACTGGTGGAGTAGTTAGGGATGTTGTGTGTATTACTGGTGGAGTAGTTAGTGATGTTGTGTGTATTACTGGTGGAGTAGTTAGGGATGTTGTGTGTATTACTGGTGGAGTAGTTAGGGATGTTGTGTGTATTACTGGTGGAGTAGTTA
>CM026404.1:9693721-9795334 GCA_014843695.1 Archivesica marissinica | reverse complement strand
ACCTGTCCATGTGGAATCTGACATAATATATAGACCTGTCCATGTGGAATCTAACATAGTATATAGACCTGTCCATGTGGAATCTGACATAGTATATGGACCTGTCCATGTGGAATCTGACATAGTATATGGACCTGTCTATGTGGAATCTGACATAGTATATAGACCTGTCCATGTGGAATCTGACATAGTATATGGACCTGTCTATGTGGAATCTGACATAGTATATAGACCTGTCCATGTGGAATCTGACATAGTATATGGACCTGTCTATGTGGAATCTGACATAGTATATAGACCTGTCCATGTGGAATCTGACATAGTATATGGACCTGTCTATGTGGAATCTGACATAGTATATAGACCTGTCCATGTGGAATCTGACATAGTATATGGACCTGTCTATGTGGAATCTGACATAGTATATAGACCTGTCCATGTGGAATCTGACATAGTATATGGACCTGTCTATGTGGAATCTGACATAGTATATAGACCTGTCCATGTGGAATCTGACATAGTATATGGACCTGTCTATGTGGAATCTGACATAGTATATAGACCTGTCCATGTGGAATCTGACATAGTATATGGACCTGTCTATGTGGAATCTGACATAGTATATAGACCTGTCCATGTGGAATCTGACATAGTATATGGACCTGTCTATGTGGAATCTGACATAGTATATAGACCTGTCCATGTGGAATCTGACATAGTATATGGACACGCCCATGTGGAATCTAAAATAGTATATGGACATGCCCATGTGACATAGTATATGGACACGCCCATGTGACATAGTATATGGACACGCCCATGTGACATAGTATATGGACACGTCCATGTGACAGTACATGGATACCCCATGTGACATAGTATATAGACACGCCAATGTGACATAGTATATGGACACGCCCATGTGACATAGTACATAGACACGCCCATGTGACATAGTACATGGACACGCCCATGTGACATAGTACATGGACACGCCCATGTGACATAGTACATGGACACGCCCATGTGACATAGTATATAGACACGCCCATGTGACATAGTACATGGACACGCCCATGTGACATAGTACATGGACACGCCCATGTGACATAGTACATGGACACGCCCATGTGACATAGTACATGGACACGCCCATGTGACATAGTACATGGACACGCCCATGTGACATAGTACATGGACACGCCCATGTGACATAGTACATGGACACGCCCATGTGACATAGTACATGGACACGCCCATGTGACATAGTACATGGACACGCCCATGTGACATAGTACATGGACACGCCCATGTGACATAGTACATGGACACGCCATGTGACATAGTACATGGACACGCCCATGTGACATAGTACATGGACACGCCCATGTGACATAGTACATGGACACGCCCATGTGACATAGTACATGGACACGCCCATGTGACATAGTACATGGACACGCCCATGTGACATAGTACATGGACCGCCCATGTGACATAGTACATGGACACGCCCATGTGACATAGTACATGGACACGCCCATGTGACATAGTACATGGACACGCCCATGTGACATAGTACATGGACACGCCCATGTGACATAGTACATGGACACGCCCATGTGACATAGTACATGGACACGCCAATATGGATATTCATCTTCCTTGAGAAATATTTTGGTAGACAATGTTTTATTCTCAGGACTGGTAGCTTGTTTAGCTGCTATGAATTTGCATACATGCAGTAGAAGGTATAGATGATTGCTGACTAATAATACCTAGAGCGTGTCCAAGGGCATATTCCTAATGGTGTTTTATTATTTTCGGAAAGCCTCCCTCAATGTGCAATTGGAAGAAATGGGGGTGAGGCCGGGTTGTGGGTGGGGGCACACAATGCACATTCATCCATGCCGACGGTTAATTAATATGACAAGATACTTCATTCAAATAAATGTTTGCACAGTCGATACGATACTTTATTATACGAGCATCTTAAATAATGCATTAAAATCATTCTAGCACTTATAATATATCGTTATCTACTTCAATGAGTCAAATATTGAGATTTGCCCCGTAATTTCAGGTTTTATGCCCTTTGTTTTAAGATATATTCGAAATACAATTCAACATTTATTTTATCCCCCCGAAGGAATATGTTTATCTGATGAGTTCAGCGATTTATCACGTACATACATTTTAACCGATCAATGCTGATAACTTTGTTAGGCTACGGCAGTTTTTCAAGTGCACCAGTAAACTATTTCATTCATAGTTTTATCATAAAATGTTTATGAAACAATTATTGTTAACTTAAAAAATAACGATAAAATCATTCTTCAAGGGAAATAACTATTAACAACATCTACCAGTATATCCAACTTTTTAACTTTTTGCAATATCAGGTGGCTGTCATTAGATTTGAGTTTTTAAGATTTTAACAGTGCTAAGTGTGCAGTATGGTGGTCGTTAACAGTCAGGTGCGAACTGCCTGTATGCAAATACGCAGATAGATGAGTCCACCAACAATGATAGACATCAGTCAGTTACTGCCCCTGAATACTCTCTAAAAGTAGATAGGTCCTATTAAGTGTTTTCCTCTGTTTTTATCGTTGTTTCCTTTGCACAACATGCTAACAATTTTATACCACTATTACTTCTTATGATTATTAAATTACTATAGCAAGACAGATCTCCAACAGTATATGCAATGGGTACTTATTTGTAAAATAATGTTATCACTTCAACCCTTTCCTTCATAGAGATTTAGGTTAATATACTATTATATTTCCATACAAACGACAGCCATTTAGCTATCATGCAGTGGATAAGTAGTCGCCATATCTATCCCACCTCCATAGATATTACTGGGACTACATAGAGATTTAGGTTAATATACTATTATATTTCCATACAAACGACAGCCATTTAGCTATCATGCAGTGGATAAGTAGTCGCCATATCTATCCCACCTCCATAGACATTACTGGGGACTACATAGAGATTTAGGTTAATATACTATTATATATATATATATATACAAACGACAGCCATTTAGCTATCATGCAGTGGATAAGTAGTCGCCATATCAATCCCACCTCCATAGATATTACTGGGACTACATAGAGATTTAGGTTAATATACTATTATATCTCCATACAAACGACAGCCATTTAGCTATCATGCAGTGGATAAGTAGTCGCCATATCAATCCCACCTCCATAGATATTACTGGGACTACATGATATTCTGGCCTTTATTATAAACATTGGTTTGGCTACTACATTCTCAATGTATGTCGTATTGGTAATGGCATCAAGAGGTGCTTCTATGAGGGAAAGGGTTAATTAACATGATTGTGATAAAATCACAGTTATCATACCGAAACATCTGGTTAGGGCACAACAGTAAAAACAAAGGATTCCAACTAAAAAGACCTATTCACATCTTGGAATAAATCAGACTTTATCTGCCAAGGGAGGTAATAGAAAATTACAGATATCTCTCATTGAATGTTCATTTTCTGCGTATCGCTGAGGTATGAGTTGTCAGTTTTTTACGTATATGTATAGCGACTATCGGTGGAAACCCTGGGTGCCCATCCAAGTATTATTTCAAGCACAGAAGGGCACCTGAGTAGAACCATGCAAGCCAGTTGGAAATTATATTTTTATGTTATATTTCGGGTTTTATGCCTGCATCAGCACCATTTTTGGGCTATATCGCCGGCGGGCAGTTTACCTAACAACACCTTTCCTGGGCAGGCTCCAGTGGTTAACCAGTACATGGGTGCACCAACCTCCGTAAGAAACTGCCAACTTTTTCATATATATGAAACACGGTCTGAGCGGGGCTCGAACCCGCTAGTTGGAAAGCTTCCTTGCATGAAAGAATTCGACACCCTAGTGGGAATCGAACCTGCAGCGGCTAGAACAAGGACATAACCACTGGGTTATCAGTGTGCATGCTGGAATTATATAGATGCAGTAAAGACTACGTATGCAGCTCTGCTGGAATCAAAGAGATGCAGCAACTACCTTAAGGACCGTATTTCAGACACAGACAGGCACCCAGGTAGAACCACTGACCTTCTGCAAGCCACCTCAACAATAATGATACACTTTTAAAGAACATTTCCATACAGTAATTATGTACTTCAAAAATGATGTTATGTTTTAACCCTTTTCAACACCACAGGCCTCTAAATAGGCCTACAAAAAGTGACGAGCCGTCTCATCAGGATCTGCACTTTTTGCAAGTAATATTACTATTTTTAGAGAAAAAAATTACCCATTTTGATAAATGAACTGATCCAAATGTAATTTTCTTACTAATTTATTTGTCTACATATATCATGGACCAGTCCATGTCAGTTACTTGGGGTTGAATGGGTTAATTCAGAACAACGTTTCTTACACGTTGGTACGGTAAAGTAAACAAGACGGAATGTAAGAAAACGCACTTAGCTTTTGTTTGAGGTAACAGCTCTAATATTTAACTACTCTAATAGCATGCCAAGTCCTCCTTGTATTTAATCATGTTCTATGAAAATAAATGATTCATTAGTTTTAATGAAACGTACTCCATACTCTGATTATCTGGCGGTTAGTTTTCTCTCAGCTGTACTGGGTTACACGGTCTGGGGGTGCAACCATGTTTGACATTTGACCATCTAAATATTGGTACAAAGATAAGTGAAAACTCAGCTTCAACACAATTAGTGATAAGTGGTTTGTTATTGGTATTGATATGCCATGTTGTTTGTACAGTAACAGGAACCTCATGACGAGAGATTCCTCACCAGTTAATCACCTACCACTACCTGTACAGGTAGCAATAGTCTTCATGCACCCATATATTTACTATATTTTATTAAAGGCCCTACATGTACAGGTAGCAATAGTCTCCATGCACCCATATATTTACTATATTTTATTAAAGGCCCTGTCATGTACAGGTAGCTCTAGTCTTCATGCACCCATATATTTACTATATTTTATTAAAGGCCCTACATGTACAGGTAGCTATAGTCTTCATGCACCCATCTATTTACTATATTTTATTAAAGGCCCTATCATGTACAGGTAGCTATAGTTTTCATGCACCCATCTATTTACTATATTTTATTAAAGGCCCTGTCATGTACAGGTAGCTATAGTCTGCATGCACCCATATATTTACTATATTTTATTAAAGGCCCTGTCATGTACAGGTAGCTATAGTCTTCATGCACCCATCTATTTACTATATTTTATTAAAGGCCCTATCATGTACAGGTAGCTATAGTTTTCATGCACCCATCTATTTACTATATTTTATTAAAGGCCCTATTTGTACAGGTAGCTATAGTCTGCATGCACCCATATATTTACTATATTTTATTAAAGGCCCTACCTGTACAGGTAGCTATAGTCTTCATGCACCCATATATTTACTATATTTTATTAAAGGCCCTGTCATGTACAGGTAGCTATAGTCTTCATGCACCCATATATTTACTATATTTTATTAAAGGCCCTATCATGTACAGGTAGCTATAGTCTTCATGCACCCATATATTTACTATATTTTATTAAAGGCCCTATCATGTACAGGTAGCTATAGTCTTCATGCACCCATATATTTACTATATTTTATTAAAGGCCCTGTCATGTACAGGTAGCTATAGTCTTCATGCACCCATATATTTACTATATTTTATTAAAGGCCCTGTCATGTACAGGTAGCTATAGTCTGCATGCACCCATATATTTACTATATTTTATTAAAGGCCCTTCTCCTGTACAGGTAGCTATGTCTTCATGCACCCATATATTTACTATATTTTATTAAAGGCCCTACCTGTACAGGTAGCTATAGTCTTCATGCACCCATATATTTACTATATTTTATTAAAGGCCCACATTGTACACGTAGCTATAGTCTGCATGCACCCATATATTTACTATATTTTATTAAAGGCCCTGTCATGTACAGGTAGCTATAGTCTTCATGCACCCATATATTTACTATATTTTATTAAAGGCCCTAATTGTACACGTAGCTATAGTCTGCATGCACCCATATATTTACTATATTTTATTAAAGGCCCTGTCATGTACAGGTAGCTATAGTCTGCATGCACCCATATATTTACTATATTTTATTAAAGGCCCTACATGTACAGGTAGCAATAGTCTGCATGCACCCATATATTTACTATATTTTATTAAAGGCCCTACATAGCCTGTACATGTAGCTATAGTCTTCATGCACCCATATATTTACTATAGTTTATTAAAGGCCCTTCCTGTACAGATAGCTCTAATCTGCAAACACACATTTATTTATTATATTTTATTAAAGGCCCTACCTGTGCCGGTAGCTCTAGTCTGCATGCACCCATCTATTTACTATATTTTATTAAAGGCCCTATCTGTGCCGGTAGCTCTAGTCTGCATGCACCCATCTATTTACTATATTTTATTAAAGGCCCTACCTGTACAGATAGCTCTAATCTGCAAACACACATTTATTTATTATATTTTATTAAAGGTCTAATTTTACAGCACTAATCTGCAAGCTTTTATTAAATACCCTCTCTGTATAGGTAGATCTAATTTATTAAAGGCCATATCCATATACAGGTAGCTCTAATCTGCCAGCACACATTTATTTATTATATTTTATTAAAGGCCATATCCATACTGTTAGCATGAGTCTGCATGCTGCACACATTTATTTATTATAATTATTTAATTAAATACCCAGAATGTGCTTATTTAGCTTATACAAATTTATTTAGCTCAATTGCGAAACAAGTTCTTACAACTTATATTAATCACTCTCGAGCCCTCATTCCTGATGGAATCCATCACCACGAGGGAGAGAGAAAAGAGGCAATGTGGAATTTAAATGCCTTGCCTAAGGGCACAATACTTGTAATAAATTATAAAGAACTAGTTTTTGTGATATTAGTATTTGTAGATTACCTCCCTTATTAAACTTTATTTACAAATCACTAATTACATTTTTAAGGATGGTTTTAAACTTCTCTCTCTCTCTCTCTCTCTCTCTCTGTTTTACGTTCATTTATCGTCGCTACCAGTTGCCCATATGAGCGACGCCTCCTGAAGAGATTAGTCATTTTAGATTTTTGGAGGATCGTGCAATGATACAGACAGAGACCCATTCCAGAATCTACTCTGGTTCTTTTACGTGCACGGTGTAAAGCACTGACATGAGACCTCGGTTTAAAGTCCCATCTGAAAGACTGTTAATTTTATTAGGGTCAGACGGGTGATCGAACCTGCAATCCCTGGATTACCAGCCCAACGTGTTAACCACTGGACTACAGATCCGTCTGTGTCTTAAACTTCGCTAAGTACATAAGAGTTAAATACCTGCCCTTTATCCCTTTCCCTCATAGAAGCACCTCTTGACGCCATTACTAATACAACATACATTGACAATGGCGTAGCCAAACCAATGTTCATAATAAAGGCCAGAATCTCATATAGTCCCAGTAGTATCTATGGAGGTGGGATAGATATGGCGACTACTTATCCACTGCATGATAGCTAAATGGCTGTCGTTTGTATGGAGATATAATAGTATATTAACCTAAATCTCTATGTAGTCCCAGTAATATCTATGGAGGTGGAATAGATATGGTGACTACTTATCCACTGCATGATAGCTAAATGGCTGTCGTTTGTATGAAGATATAACAGTATATTAACATAAATCTCTATGAAGGAAAGGGTTAAGACTTATCTATACTAGGTTAAATTCTGTTAACTTGTTTCCTGTTCTTATTGAAGATCAAATAGATAATTGGGACCAAGTAGGGAATGAGTTTTATTTATTTATATAGATCTACAAACTATAAATATGAATATTTATAAAAACGAATTCGGATTAGAAAAGTATATGTCTTGTATCAATGAAAGTAAATATAGAATAGCGTTATCGAAATTTCGGCTCTCATCGCATGATCTTATGATAGAAATGGGAAGATACACAAACTATTCCAAGGAATGATCGAAAATGCGTCAACTGTTCGATGAATGTCATTGAAAACGAATATCACATTTTACTTGTATGTCCGCAATATAGAATTAATAATAAGATTTTATGAAACCAATATAAATATTCCAAGGAATGATCGAAAATGTATCAACTGTTCGATGAATGTAATTGAAAACGAATATCACTTTTTACTTGTATGTCGGAAATATAGACAATTACGTAGAGATTTTATGAAATCATATTATTGCAAATGGCCAAATATATACAAATTCGAAAACCTAATGTCAAATAAATCCGTAAACAATGTTAACAATCTCGCGAAATATATCTTTTTTTGCTTTTCGATTAAGAAATACGTAATACATAAATACACGAAAAGTGCAGTAATTATATTTCATGTGTCACTTATTGTACGTTTTCATCAACTAATTATTAACTGATATATTCAAACTTCTCAGAAAACTGTATCTTGTATTTCACTATTTGTCAAACTGCATCATTTGTGGCTATAAATGTGCTTATGCTATTTAATGCCAATAAACTTCGTTATGTTAATTGGCTGTCTAGACGTATATGCCAGACTGGAGTAGTTCCCTCAATATACCATTCTATCAAATACAATATAACAGTACATTATACCATATATGAAACTGTCATAATTATACTATACACCAGTCTACAATGTCCCAGTCTATCATGTATACAAGTATATGATATACAAGTCTATGATATACAAGTCTATGATATACAAGTCTATGATATACAAGTCTATGATATACAAGTCTATGATATACAAGTCTATGATATACAAGTCTGATATACAAGTCTATCATGTATACAAGTCTATGATATACAAGTCTATGATATACAAGTCTATGATATACAAGTCTATGATATACAAGTCTATGATATACAAGTCTATCATGTATACAAGTCTATCATGTATACAAGTCTATGATATACAAGTCTATGATATACAAGTCTATCATGTATACAAGTATATCATGTATACAAGTCTATGATATACAAGTCTATGATATACAAGTCTATGATATACAAGTCTATGATATACAAGTCTACGATATACAAATCTATGATATACAAGTCTATGATATACAAGTCTATCATGTATACAAGTCTATGATATACAAGTCTATCATGTATACAAGTCTATCATGTATACAAGTCTATGATGTATACAAATCTATGATATACAAGTCTATGATATACAAGTCTACGATATACAAATCTACGATATACAAATCTATGATATACAAGTCTATGATATACAAGTCTGTGATATACAAGTATACGATATACAAGTCTACGATATACAAGTCTATGATATACAAGTCTATGATATACAAGTCTATGATATACAAGTATATCATGTATACAAGTCTATGATATACAAGTCTATGATATACAAGTCTATGATATACAAGTCTATGATATACAAGTCTATGATATACAAGTCTATGATATACAAGTCTATGATATACAAGTCTATCATGTATACAAGTCTATCATGTATACAAGTATATGATGTATACAAATCTATGATATACAAGTCTATCATGTATACAAGTCTATCATGTATACAAATATATGATGTATACAAATCTATGATATACAAGTCTATGATATACAAGTCTATGATATACAAATCTATGATATACAAATCTATGATATACAAGTCTATGATATACAAGTCTACGATATACAAGTCTATGATATACAAGTCTATCATGTATACAAGTCTATGCTATACAAGTCTACGATATACAAATCTATGATATACAAGTCTATGATATACAAGTCTATCATGTATACAAGTCTATGATATACAAGTCTATGATATACAAGTCTATGATATACAAGTCTTTCATGTATACAAGTCTATGATATACAAGTCTATGATATACAAGTCTATGATATACAAGTCTATGATATACTAGTCTATGATATACAAGTCTATGATATACAAGTCTATGATATACAAGTCTATGATATACAAGTCTGTGATATACAAGTATACGATATACAAGTCTATGATATACAAGTATATGATATACAAGTCTATCATGTATACAAGTCTATGATATACAAGTCTACGATATACAAGTCTATGATATACAAGTCTATCATGTATACAAGTCTATGCTATACAAGTCTACGATATACAAATCTATGATATACAAGTCTATCATGTATACAAGTCTATGCTATACAAGTCTACGATATACAAATCTATGATATACAAGTCTATGATATACAAGTCTATGATATACAAGTCTATGATATACAAGTCTATCATGTATACAAGTCTATGATATACAAGTCTATGATATACAAGTCTATGATATACAAGTCTTTCATGTATACAAGTCTATGATATACAAGTCTATGATATACAAGTCTATGATATACTAGTCTATGATATACAAGTCTATGATATACAAGTCTATGATATACAAGTCTATGATATACAAGTCTGTGATATACAAGTATACGATATACAAGTCTATGATATACAAGTCTATGATATACAAGTCTATGATATACAAGTCTACGATATACAAGTCTATGATATACAAGTCTATCATGTATACAAGTCTATGATATACAAGTCTATGATATACAAGTCTATCATGTATACAAGTCTATCATGTATACAAGTCTATGATGTATACAAATCTATGATATACAAGTCTATGATATACAAGTCTACGATATACAAATCTACGATATACAAATCTATGATATACAAGTCTATGATATACAAGTCTACGATATACAAGTCTATGATATACAAGTCTATCATGTATACAAGTCTATGCTATACAAGTCTACGATATACAAATCTATGATATACAAGTCTATGATATACAAGTCTATCATGTATACAAGTCTATGATATACAAGTCTATGATATACAAGTCTATCATGTATACAAGTCTATGATATACAAGTCTATGATATACAAGTCTATGATATACAAGTCTACGATATACAAATCTATGATATACAAGTCTATGATATACAAGTCTATCATGTATACAAGTCTATGATATACAAGTCTATGATATACAAGTCTATCATGTATACAAGTCTATCATGTATACAAGTCTATGATGTATACAAATCTATGATATACAAGTCTATGATATACAAGTCTATCATGTATACAAGTCTATGCTATACAAGTCTACGATATACAAATCTATGATATACAAGTCTATGATATACAAGTCTATCATGTATACAAGTCTATGATATACAAGTCTATGATATACAAGTCTACGATATACAAATCTATGATATACAAGTCTATGATATACAAGTCTATGATATACAAGTCTATGATATACAAGTCTATGATATACAAGTCTATCATGTATACAAGTCTATGCTATACAAGTCTACGATATACAAATCTATGATATACAAGTCTATGATATACAAGTCTATCATGTATACAAGTCTATGATATACAAGTCTATGATATACAAGTCTATGATATACAAGTCTTTCATGTATACAAGTCTATGCTATACAAGTCTATGATATACAAGTCTATCATGTATACAAGTCTATGATATACAAGTCTATGATATACAAGTCTATGATATACAAGTCTATGATATACAAGTCTATGATATACAAGTCTATCATGTATACAAGTCTATCATGTATACAAGTCTATGATGTATACAAATCTATGATATACAAGTCTATGATATACAAGTCTATGATATACAAGTCTATCATGTATACAAGTCTATGCTATACAAGTCTACGATATACAAATCTATGATATACAAGTATATGATATACAAGTCTATCATGTATACAAGTCTATGATATACAAGTCTATGATATACAAGTCTACGATATACAAATCTATGATATACAAGTCTATGATATACAAGTCTACGATATACAAGTCTATGATATACAAGTCTATGATATACAAGTCTATCATGTATACAAGTCTATGCTATACAAGTCTACGATATACAAATCTATGATAAACAAGTCTATGATATACAAGTCTATCATGTATACAAGTCTATGATATACAAGTCTATGATATACAAGTCTATGATATACAAGTCTTTCATGTATACAAGTCTATGCTATACAAGTCTATGATATACAAGTCTATCATGTATACAAGTCTATGATATACAAGTCTATGATATACAAGTCTATGATATACAAGTCTATGATATACAAGTCTATGATATACAAGTCTATGGTATACACGTCTATGATATACAAGTCTATGATATACAAGTCTATGATATACAAGTCTATGATATACAAGTCTATCATGTATACAAGTCTATGATATACAAGTCTATGATATACAAGTCTACGATATATACAAGTCTATGATATACAAGTCTATGATATACACAAGTCTATCATGCATACAAGTCTATGATATACAAGTCTATGATATACAAGTCTATGATATATACAAGACTATGATATACAAGTCTATGGTATACAAGTCTTTCATGTATACAAGTCTATGATATACAAGTCTATGATATACAAGTCTGTGATATACAAGTCTATGATATACAAGTCTATCATGTATACAAGTCTATGATATACAAGTCTATGATATACAAGTCTATGATATACAAGTCTATCATATATACAAATCTATGATATACAAGTCTATGATATACAAGTCTACAATATATACAAGTCTATGATATACAAGTCTATGATATACAAGTCTATGATATACAAGTCTATGATATACAAGTCTATGATATACAAGTCTATGATATACAACTCTATGATATACAAGTCTATGATATACAACTCTATGATATACAAGTCTATCATGTATACAAGTCTATGATATACAAGTCTGTGATATACAAGTATACCATATACAAGTCTATGATATACAAGTATATGATATACAAGTCTATGATATACAAGTCTATGATATACAAGTCTATCATGTATACAAGTCTATGATATACAAGTCTATGATATACAAGTCTATGATATACAAGTCTTTCATGTATACAAGTCTATGATATACAAGTCTATGATATACAAGTCTATGATATACAAGTCTATGATATACTAGTCTATGATATACAAGTCTATGATATACAAGTCTATGATATACAAGTCTATGATATACAAGTCTGTGATATACAAGTATACGATATACAAGTCTATGATATACAAGTCTATGATATACAAGTCTATGATATACAAGTCTACGATATACAAGTCTATGATATACAAGTCTATCATGTATACAAGTCTATGATATACAAGTCTATGATATACAAGTCTATCATGTATACAAGTCTATCATGTATACAAGTCTATGATGTATACAAATCTATGATATACAAGTCTATGATATACAAGTCTACGATATACAAATCTACGATATACAAATCTATGATATACAAGTCTATGATATACAAGTCTACGATATACAAGTCTATGATATACAAGTCTATCATGTATACAAGTCTATGCTATACAAGTCTATGATATACAAATCTATGATATACAAGTCTATGATATACAAGTCTATCATGTATACAAGTCTATGATATACAAGTCTATGATATACAAGTCTATCATGTATACAAGTCTATGATATACAAGTCTATGATATACAAGTCTATGATATACAAGTCTACGATATACAAATCTATGATATACAAGTCTATCATGTATACAAGTCTATGATATACAAGTCTATGATATACAAGTCTATCATGTATACAAGTCTATCATGTATACAAGTCTATGATGTATACAAATCTATGATATACAAGTCTATGATATACAAGTCTATGATATACAAGTCTATCATGTATACAAGTCTATGCTATACAAGTCTACGATATACAAATCTATGATATACAAGTCTATGATATACAAGTCTATCATGTATACAAGTCTATGATATACAAGTCTATGATATACAAGTCTATCATGTATACAAGTCTATGATATACAAGTCTATGATATACAAGTCTATGATATACAAGTCTACGATATACAAATCTATGATATACAAGTCTATGATATACAAGTCTATCATGTATACAAGTCTATGATATACAAGTCTATCATGTATACAAGTCTATCATGTATACAAGTCTATGATGTATACAAATCTATGATATACAAGTCTATGATATACAAGTCTACGATATACAAATCTACGATATACAAATCTATGATATACAAGTCTATGATATACAAGTCTACGATATACAAGTCTATGATATACAAGTCTATCATGTATACAAGTCTATGCTATACAAGTCTATGATATACAAGTCTTTCATGTATACAAGTCTATGATATACAAGTCTATGATATACAAGTCTGTGATATACAAGTCTATGATATACAAGTCTATCATGTATACAAGTCTATGATATACAAGTCTATGATATACAAGTCTATGATATACAAGTCTATCATATATACAAATCTATGATATACAAGTCTATGATATACAAGTCTACAATATATACAAGTCTATGATATACAAGTCTATGATATACAAGTCTATGATATACAAGTCTATGATATACAAGTCTATGATATACAAGTCTATGATATACAACTCTATGATATACAAGTCTATGATATACAACTCTATGATATACAAGTCTATCATGTATACAAGTCTATGATATACAAGTCTGTGATATACAAGTATACCATATACAAGTCTATGATATACAAGTATATGATATACAAGTCTATCATGTATACAAGTCTATGATATACAAGTCTATGATATACAAGTCTATCATGTATACAAGTCTATGATATACAAGTCTATGATATACAAGTCTATGATATACAAGTCTATGATATACACAAGTCTATGATATACACAAGTCTATCATGCATACAAGTCTACGATATACAAGTCTATGATATACAAGTCTATGATATACACAAGTCTATGATATACACAAGTCTATCATGCATACAAGTCTACGATATACAAGTCTATGATATACAAGTCTATGATATGCAAGTCTGTCATATGGTGTGTCAAGGGACAATCTACAAGTCTATCATATCATGCAATTTGTCATGGGATTATATCGCAGTCTATCATATCATACAAAGTGTTATGGAACAATAGAACAGTCTATCATAGTTATGGAAGGGAAACAACTCTCACCCAACAAGACAGAGAGACATGTAAGGGTTTATGGAGTGTAAGACAACAGTAATTTACAGCTTGCTGTCAAGAGGACAACAGTAAGTTACAGCTTGCTGCCGAGAGGACAACAGTAAGTTACAGCTTGCTGTCAAGAGGACAACAGTAAGTTACAGCTTGCTGCCGAGAGGACAACAGTAAGTTACAGCTTGCTGCTGAGAGGACAACAGTAAGCTACAGCTTGCTGTCAAGAGGACAACAGTAAGTTACAGCTTGCTGTCAAGAGGACAACTGTAGGTTACCACTTGCTGTCAAGAGGACAACATTAGGTTACAGCTTGTTGGCGAGAGGATAACAGTCACCTTAGCTAAACTGTAAAACCAATACACCATCGCCTTAGCTAAACTGTAAAACCAATACACTGTCGTCTTAGCTAAATTGTAAAACCAATACACCGTCGCCTTAACTAAATTGTAAAACCAATACACCGTCGCCTTAGCTAAACTGTAAAACCAATACACCGTTGCCTTAGCTAATCTGTAAAACCAATACACCATCTCCTTGGCTAAATTGTAAAACCAATACACCGTCGCCTTAGCTAAATGTAAAACCAATACACCGTCGCCTTAGCTAAATTGTAAAACCAATACACCTCTCCTTGGCTAAATGTAAAACCAATACACCGTCGCCTTAGCTAAATGTAAAACCAATACACCGTCGCCTTAGCTAAATTGTAAAACCAATACACCGTTGCCTTAGCTAAATTGTAAACCAATACACTGTCACCTTGCTAAATTGTAAAACCAATACACCATCGCCATAGCTAAACTGTAAAACCAATATACCATCGCCATAGCTAGATTGTAAAACCAACACACCGTCGCCTTAGCTAAATTGTAAAACCAATACACCGTCGGCTTAGCTAAATTGTAAAACCAATACACCGTCGCCTTAGCTAAATTGTAAAATCAATACAACGTCGTCTTAGCTAAATTGTAAAACCAATACACCGTCGCCTTAGCTAAATTGTAAAACCAATACACCGTCGGCTTAGCTAAATTGTAAAACCAATACACCGTCGCCTTAGCTAAATTGTAAAACCAATACACCGTCGCCTTAGCTAAATTGTAAAACCAATACACCGTCGCCTTAGCTAAATGGTAAAACCAATACACCGTCGCCTTAGCTAAATTGTAAAACCAATACACCGTCGCCTTAGCTAAACTGTAAAACCAATACACCATCATCTTGGCTAAATTGTAAAACCAATACACCGTCGCCATAGCTATACTATAAAACCAATACACCATCGCCTAGCAACAATGAATCACAGCAAGCACTTACGCATCTTTTGAAGCCGAGACAACATGAGTTCCATCGAAAGCAACACTGGTCACAGCCTGCTTATGACCTTTGATTACGTTACAACACAAATACGAAGTACGTCTCCATACCCGTACAGTACAATCCGCAGATCCAGATACCCTGAAATACATAATACGTCTCAAGCATTCATATCAGTGCTTTAACTCTTTCACCGCCAATGTCGCATAAAAGCGTCTTTTTTTAAAATATAATTTTATTGCATTTTTTTCCATACATTACATTATAATTATACACACAATGAAATATGCAGAAAACAATTTTAAATTATATTAGGATTTATTATTATTGCTGTATACGATTTAATCCACAGGCACCAGACAAATTTTTTATTTTTTTTGGCCTATGGTCATATAGTAAGTAATGTTTAGTAAACATTACTTACTATATGACCATAGGCCAAAAAAAACAACTTATGACAACATTATTTACAGCCCTTCCTATCAAGGCCCAAGCGACTGATCTATGTTGTTTGTACATGTTCTGAATTAATTCGGCACTGAAAGAGTTAATGAAACAGTCACTGCTGTTTGATGGACATGACCGATTATAGATAGCATAGCTTACATCTAAACGTAACCTGTGTGAACAAGTCTGAACAAAACTGGGTAAAACAATAGTTGCTAAAGTGGGTACAAGAATTTTCTTTGATTTTAACTTGTGAGTATTTTTTTAATGGAAATAGCTAATTATTAGAAAGAAACAAGTTTTCCTCAAAATATAAGTTTGAACAAAATACAATTAGATACAGTGAAACCTGTGTTAGTGGTCACCTCCATTAAGCAGCCAACCTGTATTAAGCAGCTAGTTTCCAGATTCTCAATATGTTGCTTTATTATACAGTTGACCTCTATTAAGCAGCCACTTTCTGTGATTCCCTTGACTGGCTGCTTAAGACAGGTTTTACTGTATGCCACGGTGTATACAAGGTTTGTTCCTTGTAGTTACAGCCCACTATGCTTAAGACAGGTTTTACTGTATGCCACGGTGTATACAAGGTTTGTTTCTTGTAGTTACAGCCCACTATGCTTAATACAGGTTTTACTGTATGCCACGGTGTATACAAGGTTTGTTCCTTGTAGTTACAGCCCACTATGCTTAAGACAGGTTTTACTGTATGCCACGGTGTATACAAGGTTTGTTCTTTGTAGTTACAGCCCACTATGCTTAAGATAGGTTTTACTGTATGCCACGGTGTATACAAGGTTTGTTCCTTGTAGTTACAGCCCACTATGCTTTCTCTTTATCATTCAATCATAGTTCATAAATCTTGAAAAATGAATTTGTGTGAAGTTAGAAGTGCTACGCCCACAACGTTCATGTTGAATTTCATCGGGGAATGAACATCAACTGCTTTAAAAGGATTCATGGCAGAAGATATTTGTGTTTTTATGGTCTAACCCTTTCAACACCACAGACCTCTAAATAAGCTTACAAAAAAGTGTAGATCCAGATGAGCCGGCTCGTGATGAGCCGTCTCATCAGGATCTGCACTTTTTGCAAGTAATATTACAATTTTTAGAAAATAATTTACCCATTTTTATAAATGAACTGATCCAAATGTAATTTTCTTATTAATTTAATTGGTCTAAAAATGTCATAGACCAGTCTATGTCAGTTACTTGGTGTTGAATGGGTTAAGGTCACTCTGATAGTTCAGATCATATAGTGATTCTCCAGCTATCATTGGAGCCGTATTTCAGACACAGACGGACACCCAGGAAGAACCACCAACCATCTTCAAGCCAGCTGAATAGATGGATTCAAACTAACAGTGGTGAGCGGCAGGTGATTAGAAGTAAATGACCTTCACCATTTGGCTAAGGAGGCCCCTCATACATGTGAAGGACTCAGCGGGGATATGGATGACTGGATATAAACACTGTACGTTTCAGGGGCAGTTCAGTAACAATTATAAAATAATTCGGTGAGTCAATAATCTTGTTTATCACAGACGGGTCTGGAGTCCACAGGTTTGATCCCCCTGTCTGACCCTAATAAAATTAACAGTTTTTCGGATGGGACTTTGTACCGAGGCCTCGTGTTGGTGCTGTACACCGTGCATGTAAAAGAACCAGAGGAGACTCTGGAATGGGTCTCTGTCTGTATCATTACACTATCCTCCAAAAATCTAAAATGACTAATCTCTTCAGGAGGCGTCGCTCATATGGGCAACCGGTAGCGACGATAAATAAAATAAATCTTATTTGTTTGTTTGTTTGTGTTTTACGCCTGCATTAGCACCATTTTGGCTATATTGCTGGCCGGGCAGTTTCACCTTTCCTGGGCAGGCCCCAGCGGTTAACCAGTACTTGGTGCACCAACCTCCGTATGAAAATGCCAACTTTTTCATATACCGTAAATGAGACACGGCCTGAGCGGGGCTTGAACCTGTGACAATCAATGATGATTGGTTATAGTGGTATACAAGTCAGCGACCTTAACCACTCGACCACGGAGGTGGACTGAGTCAATAGTCTACATTGTTAGATTGATGGGTTAGCATTAGGGGTTGATAATGTAGCATTGGAGCTTACAGGAAATCTTGGTTCATTGTGAGACATGAGACACTGTCATTGTGATCAGTGAGGATGAACCGCCGGCACAAATTGCGCAAATCCCAAATCATGATCGTGGTATCCCAGGATCCGGTGGCTAGTTCATTACCAGCAAACTGCAAACACCGAACACCACCCTGAAACAAAGTATAAATACAGTTAAACCTGCGCTAAATATAAATACAGTTAAACCTGCACTAAATACAGTTAAACCTGCGCTAAATATAAATACAGTTAAACTTGCGCTAAATATATATAGTTAAACCTGTGCTAAATATAAATACAGTTAAACCTCACTAAATATAAATACAGTTAAACCTGCACTAAATATAAATACAGTTAAACTTGCGCTAAATATATATAGTTAAACCTGCGCTAAATATAAATACAGTTAAACCTGCACTAAATATCATTGAAGGTCCTCATTCCGTGACTGTCCTAATTCCGGTGCTATTTGTTTAAATCTCGTAACGCGCGATATTTACTGACGTCATACACGCGCTCCGATGTAAATATTTACTAAAGCTGTAGCTATCTGTCAACATTCAAACAAGAGTAAAATGAGACAAAAACAGGTAAACATTTGTTGAAACATGTCACGCATATAAAATAATACCTTTTCTACTATTACCAAATAAATGTTCATTTAAATACCCTTTTTTGGCCCCAAAAACATTGTTCAGAAATGTTACCATCCGTCTGCTCTGAAACCAGGCTTTGATTGACAGATCTAATTCTGAAGTGGACTTTTTCTATAAGGCCAAGCCTAATTTATTTATTTTGTTTTCAGTCCTATCCCTTATAAACAATTTTAGTTTTTTAGGCTAATCCTAGGCAGATGAGGAGAAAGAACAGACACTAAAGAGATTTCCAAGTGTGTATCTCTAATATTTGCAAAGTGGAGATTGTGTGACAGAGTTAATTGGGGCAAACTCTGTAACCACTGGGTGCATTTGACATATTGCACCACAGTCAGGGTACTTAGAAGAGGAGACAGTCATGTGTCCTTGCTGTGACACTAGAGAGGAGTAGAATAAAACAGTTACATAAAACAACAGTTAATAATTTAGTGTTTTAACAGTTATTAGTGTTAACAAAGTTAAAAATAGATTTTGGAATTATATCTTATATTTGAACTGTTTGGAAAAACACCACATAATTAATTAAGAGTGCCTAATTCACTGTTACTCAAGAGTTACCGGAATTGGGTCACATGTAAAATTACGGACAAATTTACAGTAGTTCAGAACAAATCGTGATTACTCTTTGCAAGCACATGCATTTATGTTGAAATTTGATGCAACATGTTGGAAAAGGATTTGTTGACTAAGATATGTATACGTCTTTGTATATTTTACAAACTATTATGCACATTTTAATGAGTGTTTCGTATCCTACCGGAATGAGGACCCTCGAGGCTATAAATACAGTTAAACCTGCACTAAATATAAATACAGTTAAACCTGCGCTAAATACAGTTAAACTTGCGCTAAATATAAATACAGTTAAACCTGCGCTAAATATAAACAGTTAAACTTGCGCTAAATATAAATACAGTTAAACCTGCGGTAAATATAAATACAGTTAAACCTGCGGTAAATATAAATACAGTTAAACCTGCGCTAAATATAAATACAGTTAAACCTGAGCTAAATATAAATACAGTTAAACTTGCGCTAAATATAAATACAGTTAAACTTGCGCTAAATACAGTTAAACCTGCGCTAAATATAAATACAGTTAAACATGCGCTAAATATAAATACAGTTAAACCTGTGCTAAATATAAATACAGTTAAACCTGCGCTATATATACAGTTAAACCTGCGCTAAATATAATTACAGTTAAACCTGCGGTAAATATAAATACAGTTAAACCTGCACTAAATATAAATACAGTTAAACCTGCACTAAATATAAATACAGTTAAACCTGCGGTAAATATAAATACAGTTAAACCTGCGCTAAATATAAATACAGTTAAACCTGCGCTAAATATAAATACAGTTAAACCTGCACTAAATATAAATACAGTTAAACCTGCACTAAATATAAATACAGTTAAACCTGCACTAAATATAAATACAGTTAAACCTGCGCTAAATATAAATACAGTTAAACGTGCACTAAATATATATAGTGCACTAAATATATATAGTTAAACATGCACTAAATATAAATACAGTTAAACCTGCGCTAAATATAAATACAGTTAAACCTGGCTAAATATAAATACGTTTAAACCGCGCTAAATATAAATCAGTTAAACCTGCGCTATATTACAGTTAACCTGCGCTAATATGATTACAGTTAAACCTGCGCTAAATATAAATACAGTTAAACCTGCACTAAATAAAATACAGTTAACCGCGCTAAATATAAATCAGTTAAACCTGCCTAAATAAATCAGTTAAACCTGCGTAATATAATACAGTAACTGCGCTAAAATAAATACAGTTAAACCTCGCTAAATTAATCAGCTAAACCTGCACTAAATATAAATACAGTTAAACTGCGCTAAATATAAATACAGTTAAACCTGTGCTAAATATAAATACGTTAAACCTGCGCTAAATATAAATACAGTTAAACCTGTGCTAAATATAAATACAGTTAAACCTGCGCTAAATATAAATACAGCTAAACCTGCACTAAATATAAATACAGTTAAACCTGCACTAAATATAAATACAGTTAAACCTGCACTAAATATAAATACAGTTAAACCTGCACTAAATATAAATACAGTTAAACCTGCGCTAAATATAAATACGAACCCCAAATAAAGCTTAACTCTATCTAAATACAATCATTTTCATACCACATTACCAATGGGTTTTAACCTGCATTTTACTGTACAAGCTTTAACAACTTATATTAATCACTCTCATTGGCACAGATGAAAGCATATATGTGGTCATTTGTGTGGGAGGAAACAAGAGTTTTTGGAGAAAACCCACCTGTACAATTTGACAACTACCATTTCACATACTTCCCGGTCTGAGGATTGAATCCAGAGTATCATTGGTGAGAAGCAAGCATGCTTACCACTGAGCTAATCGGGCAGCCTACTATACAGTACCAGGGTATATATTTTTTACACAGGTGGCCATTTCGACAAACACACACACACATGCTATAAATAATTTCCCATCATATATTATAGTGTAATAGTTGCTTGGAGCCGGGTGCAAGCGCCCATTACATATTGTAGAAAAGGCCAGTAATAACATCACACATTCTCCTGCTTCCAATTTCAACACGTACGTAACCCAGATTCCAACACATATCTGTCGTAACCCAGATTCCAACACATATCTGTACGTAACCCAGATTCCAACACATATCTGTACGTAAGCCAGATTTCAACACATATCTGTACGTAACCCAGATTCCAACACCTATCTGTACATAACCCAGATTCCAACACCTATCTGTACATAACACAGATTCCAACACCTATCTGTACATAACCCAGATTTCAACACCTATCTGTATGTAACATAGATTTCAACACATATCTGTATGTAACCCAGATTTCAACACCTATCTATATGTAACCCAGATTTCAACACCTATCTGCATGTAACCCAGATTCCAACACCTATCTGTACATAACCCAGATTTCAACACATATCTGTATGTAACCTAGATTTCAACACCTATCTGTACGTAAGCCAGATTTCAACACCTATCTGCATGTAACCCAGATTCCAACACCTATCTGTATGTAACCCATATTTCAACACCTATTTGTACATAACCCAGATTCCAACACCTATCTGTATGTAACCCAGATTTCAACACCTATCTGTATGTAACCCGGATTTCAACACCTATCTGTATGTAACCCGGATTTCAACACCTATCTGTAGATTTCAACACCTATCTGTAAGTAACCCAGATTCCTGGCAGTGTGCTCTCACCTTATGGCCAAAGAACTTGTGAAGACTGCGTCCACTTCTGATGTCCCACATTCGTATGATTCTATCCAATCCGGCAGAGATCAGTCTACGTTGGTCAAACTGTACACACGTTATACCACTCATGTGACCCTGAATTAAACCATACAATTAGAAATATCCGTGTTACCGATGCCGGGGCCCTCAGTTGGGTCTTTCCAGTGGTAGAACAACAGTAGTCTGGGGATGATTCAGTAAACAACTCAACTGTAACAATTAACACAGGTTAAATAAGTACTTGGATTACCTGTAATTTCCTTGTCCTGAGTACACTCCTAACTTCCCCTATAAACACGGGTTGTTAAATAAGTACTTGGATTACCTGTAATTTCCTTGTCCTGAGTACACTCCTGACTTCCCCTATAAACAAGGGTTGTTAAATAAGTACTTGGATTACCTGTAATTTCCTTGCCCTTTGTACACTCCTAACTTCCCCTATAAACACGGGTTGTTAAATAAGTACTTGGATTACCTGTAATTTCCTTGCCCTTTGTACACTCCTAACTTCCCCTATAAACACGGGTTGTTAAATAAGTACTTGGATTACCTGTAATTTCCTTGCCCTGAGTACACTCCTGACTTCCCCTATAAACACGGGTTGTTAAATAAGTACTTAGATTACCTGTAATTATCTTGCCCTGAGTACACTGAGTTCCCCTATAAACAAGGGTTGTTAAATAAGTACTTGAATTACAACCGTCGTAATAGCGCAGTGGATGCGTGTTCGCTTCAGGTGCGAAAGGTCCGGAGTTCGAGCCCCACTGGAGTCGTTACGATTGTGCCCTTAGGCAAGGCATTTAAATTCCATGTTGCCTCTTCTCTCTCCTTCATGGCGATGGATTCCATCATGAATGAGGTCTCGAGAGTGATTAATATAAGTTGAAATAACTTGTTTCGCAATCGAGCTAAAATAAATTTGTATAAACTAATTACATGTAATTTTCTTGCCCTGAGTACACTTCTGACTTCCCCTATAAACAAGGGTTGTTAAATAAGTACTTGGATTACCTGTAATTTCCTTGCCCTGAGTACACTCCTGACTTCCCCTATAAACAAGGGTTGTTAAATAAGTACTTGGATTACCTGTAATTTCCTTGCCCTGAGTACACTCCTGACTTCCCCTATAAACAAGGGTTGTTAAATAAGTACTTGGATTACCTGTAATTTCCTTGCCCTGAGTACACTCCTGACTTCCCCTATAAACACGGGTTGTTAAATAAGTACTTGGATTACCTGTAATTTCCTTGCCCTGAGTACACTCCTGACTTCCCCTATAAACAAGGGTTGTCTCCTCCTGGGGGCCTCTTCCTCCTCCTGCTCCTCCTCGGCACCACGCGGAGTTCTCTTCACCTTCTGCCACTGAAGACTCATATTGGGCTTGGCTTTACCCTGCAAATACAGATTATGAAGACATATTGGGCTTGGCTTTACCCTGCAAATACAGATTATGAAGACATATTGGGCTTGGCTTTACCCTGCAAATACATATTATGAAGACATATTGGGCTTTGGCTTTACCCTGCAAATACAGATTATGAAGACATATTGGGCTTGACTTTACCCTGCAAATACAGATTATGAAGACATATTGGGCTTGGCTTTACCCTGCAAATACAGATTATGAAGACATATTGGGCTTGGATTTACCCTGCAAATACAGATTATGAAGACATATTGGGCTTGGCTTTTCCCTGCAAATACAGATTATGAAGACATATTGGGCTTGGCTTTACCCTGCAAATACAGATTATGAACACATATTGGGTTTGGCTTTACCCTGCAAATACAGATTATGAAGACATATTGGGCTTGGCTTTATCCTGCAAATACAGATTATGAAGCCATATTGGGTTTGGCTTTACCCTGCAAATACAGATTATGAAGCCATATTTGAGATATGACTTCTCACAATTGACACAATCTTAGCTATGTTTTGGTATTTTCCGCGACATCCGAGTGTGCAACCAAATATAACATACAAGGTCACCACCCCAAAGGTGTCATGCCATGCGTGATTGACTGTATAAGTGTTGTTCAGCGAAGTAAACAATGTCTTTTATGTTTTCCAACGAAAAGCCAAATTTAAAAAATGTAGGTCAGTGGTAGGGTGGGGACTGTGTTGAGGATTAATCCTCAAACGTGTACCTGAAGTATCAAAGCAATACCGTTGATGATTTTTTGAGAAATCATCATGTTTGATTGTTTTTTGACGCATAAATAATTTCTGAAATCAGACTATTTCTGGCCAAATTACCAAGCTAACTGTGGAAGTCGTGATAGCGCAGTGTAGCGCGTTCGCTTCAGGTGCGAAAGGCCCGGGGTTCAAGCCCCACTGGAGCCATTACCATTGTGCCCTTAGGCAAAGCATTTAAATTCCACATGCCTCTTCTCTCTCCCTCGTGGCAATGGATTCCATCAGGAATGAGGTCTCGAGAGTGATTAATATAAGTTGTAAGAATTGGTGCGGGTGAAAGCGTAAATGTAGTCATTCCTGTGGGAGGAAACCGGAGTACCCGGAGAAAACCCACCTGTCCGATCTGGCGACCATCTTACCATCTCATATTCTTTCCGGTCCGAGGATCAAACCCGGGTTGCATTGGTGAGAAGTGAGCGTGCTAACCACTGCGCTAATCGGACAGCCAAAATAGGACAGTTTTGAGGATTTAAAGTCACACCAGCAACTTGGGTAATATGGAGACTCTCCATATATCGGTGGAGGAAGACCCTGGGTGCCCCTGCATGCGATATTGCTGACACAGACTAGCACCTGGGTAGAATCACCAATCTACAGCAAGCCAGCTGGATTGCTTCCTCACATGAAATAATTTGACATTGACACCTCCAGTGAGATTCGAACCTACAGCAGTTAGGGGCAAGTAATTTGAAGTCAATGACCATAACCACTCGGCCTCTGAAGCCCCTCGTATAAGAATTTGCGAAATGAGTTACCAGTATATCGTCTACAGGGACGAGATCTGGCCGGATATCGTAAGCTGCATCATCACCTCCGGCATCGTCTACCATTTCCTTCTTCCGACGAAGAATAGATGGACCAGCTTTTGGTCTGTTAAATATAAATGCTTTATTTAATTCTTACTAATGATATATAGATATTAATCGTTAAACTGAAATTGATTGCTCATGGTTTGGAACAAGTGAAATAACTCATTTTATTCTCACCGCTTTAAACTAATAGTTCCAGCGATTACATGTTGAATGAACACATACGTTAATGTTTTCGGACTTGATCCGTCAGTGACGGCATTTATGAAGTCATTCAAACGATACGTTCTAGATCTAATATGGCCGATATCGATTTATGACCGGGAATATACGTTATTGAACATCTAAGCTTATCTTGTCATTCTGCACAAAATAATATTTTCATTAACAGTGTGTCTTATACAGTGGAACCTATGCTCGCGGTATCCCTACACTCGCGTCATCCATATGCTCACGGTATCCATATGCTCATGGTATCCCTATCCTATGCTCATTGTATCCCTATGCTCATGGTATCCCTATGCTCATGGCATCCCTATGCTCACAGTATCCCTATGTTCACGGTATCCCTATGCTCACGGTATCCCTATGCTCGCGGTATCCCTATGCTCACGGTATCCCTATGCTCATGGTATCCCTATGCTCGCAATATCCCTATGGTCGTGGTATCCCTATGCTCGTGGCATCCCAATGCTCACAGTATCCCTATGCTCGTGGTACCGGTATCCCTATGCTCGCGGTATCCCTATGCTCGTGGTATCCCAATGCTCACAGTATCCCTATGCTCGCGGTATCCCTATGCTCGTGGTATCCCTATGCTCGTGGTATCCCAATGCTCATGGCATCCCTATGCTCACAGTATCCCTATGCTCATGGCATCCCTATGCTCACAGTATCCCTATGCTCACGGTATCGCTATGCTTGCAGTATCCCTATGCTCATGGTATCCCTATGCTCATGGCATCCCTATGCTCACAGTATCCCTATGCTCATGGCATCCCTATGCTCACAGTATCCCTATGCTCATGGCATCCCTATACTCACAGTATCCCTATGCTCGCAATTTCCCTATGCTCACGATATCCCTATGTTTGCGATATCCCTATGCTCACAGTATCTCTATGCTCGTGGTATCCCTATGCTTGCAGTATCCCTATGTTCGCGATATCCCTATGCTCACAGTATCCCTATGCTGGTGGTATCCCTATGCTCGCGGTATCCCTATGCTCGCGGTATCCCTATGCTGGTGGTATCCCTATGCTTGCAGTATCCCTATGCTCGCGGTATCCCTATGCTCGTGGTATCCCTATGGTCATGGTATCCCTATGCTCGTGGTATCCCTATGCTCACGGTATCCCTATGCTCATGGTATCCCTATGCTCATGGTATCCCTATGCTCGCGGTATACCTATGCTCGTGGTATCCCTATGCTCGTGGTATCCCTATGCTCGTGGTATCCCTATGCTCATGGCATCCCTATGCTCACAGTATCCCTATGCTCGCGGTATCCCTATGCTCATGGTATCCCTATGCTCATGGCATCCCTATGCTCACAGTATCCCTATGCTCGCGGTATCGCTATGCTTGCAGTATCCCTATGCTCACAGTATCCCTATGCTCATGGCATCACTATGCTCACAGTATCCCTATGCTCATGGCATCCCTATACTCACAGTATCCCTATGCTCATGGCATCCCTATGCTCATGGCATCCCTATGCTCACAGTATCCCTATGCTCATGGCATCCCTATACTCACAGTATCCCTATGCTCGCAATTTCCCTATGCTCACGATATCCCTATGTTCGCGATATCCCTATGCTCACAGTATCTCTATGCTCATGGTATCCCTATGCTTGCAGTATCCCTATGTTCGCGATATCCCTATGCTCGCAGTATCCCTATGCTGGTGGTATCCCTATGCTCGCGGTATCCCTATGCTCGCAGTATCCCTATGCTGGTGGTATCCCTATGCTTGCAGTATCCCTATGCTCGCGGTACCCTATTCTTGCGATATCCCTATGCTCGCGGTATCCCTATGCTCACGGTATCCCTATGCTCACGGTATCCCTATGCTCATGGTATCCCTATGCTCCCAGTATCCCTATGCTCACGGTATCCCTATGCTCGCGTATCCCTATGCTCACGGTATCCCTATGCTCGCAGTATCCCTATGCTCACGGTATCCCTATGCTTGTGGTATCCCTATGCTCACAGTATCCCTATGCTCACGGTATCCCTATGCTCATGGTATCCCTATGCTCATGGTATCCCTATGCTCATGGTATCCCTATGCTCGCGGTATCCCTATGCTCGCAGTATCCCTATGCTCGCGGTATCCCTATGCTCGCGGTATCCCTATGCTCACGGTATCCCTATGCTCGCGGTATCCCTATGCTCACGGTATCCCTATGCTCACGGTATCCCTATGCTCACGGTATCCCTATGCTCGCAGTATCCCTATGCTCGTGGTATCCCTATGCTCGCGGTATCCCTATGCTCACGATATTCCTATGCTCGCAGTATCCCTATGCTCGCGATATTCCTATGCTCGCGGTATCCCTATGCTCACGATATTCCTATGCTCACGGTATCCCTATGCTCACGGTATCCCTATGCTCGCGGTATCCCTATTCTCACGGTATCCCTATGCTCATGGTATCCCTATGCTCACTGTATCCCTATGCTCACGGTATCCCTATGCTCACGGTATCTCTATGCTCGCGGTATCCCTATGCTCACGATATTCCTATTCTCATGATATTCCTATGCTCACGATATCCCTATGCTCGCGGTATCCCTATGCTAGCGGTATCTCTACGCTAGCAGTACACCACTTTAATATAATACAAGTGCCTGAAACTACTCATGGAGACGAGTCTAGAAACTTACGTCAGTCCAGCATGCATTCTCTTGATTCTATCAAACCTGTCCTCAGATTTGGACAGAATCTCCACCCCTCCCTCCATGGAAACAGCACGGGTCTGCTCTTGACTCATCTGCTCTGGTTTTCTCTCTGGCGAGGAGACAAACAGTTTAACAATATTTTGAATGACTTCCGAGTAGATTTTTAGTAATTACTGTCAATTTTGTTAAGCACATCATACCGATATACAATACTAGAGAATGAAGCAATACATTTACATACCTGGTTTTTTCTCCCATTCTATTTTATACTCGTCATCGTACTCCCCGAGATCTTCCGATATGACGCTGCGCGCGTCATCGTCATGCTCCTTCTGGCGACGTATAGCAGAAACCGTGCCGCGATGTACATCAAGCTCGACTGTAAAGTGCAGATAAATGCATGAAAATCATGTAAGAACACTGGTAACCGGCTAACCCAATGCATGATAGACATATACTGGTAATGCATGATATAGAAATATAAATAAAAGAGATAGGACACTGCTAATAATTGATAAAATTACAGTCAAACCTGTGTTAGTGGTCACCTTCATTAAGCAAGCCTGTGTCAGTGGTCACCTTCATTAAGCAAACCTGTGTTAGTGGTCACCTTCATTAAGCAAACCTGTGTTAGTGGTCACCTTCATTAAGCAAACCTGTGTTAGTGGTCACCTTCATTAAGCAAACCTGTATTAGTGGTCACCTTCATTATGCAAACATGTATTAAATATGAAATTAGTTATGAAGATAAATAAAAAATTTATAATGCATATTATTATGAAGCAGACTATTGCGTTGAACAGCAGAGCTATTAAAATACTCAATGTGTACATGTATTACATGTATATAATTATAGTATATACGACACTAAAACAAGTAATTACACAAGCTAGAATTGATGTCGTATAGAAAAAGGTACATATCATCTACTCGTTGTACTGGTGCGGGCCATTGTCTAATGTTGTCAAAACTTGTGGCCCAAACCATTTGCATTTTCATACCATGTATTGTATCGTTCTGTGCATAACATTAACTATTGATGTGCAATATAATATGATTAAACTAAAACTTGATAATCATTAACCCTTTCAACACTCTAGACCTCTAAATAGACTTACAAAAAGTGTAGATCCAGATGAGCCATCAGGATCTGCACTTTTTGCCAGTAGTAATTAGTACTATTTTTAGATAAAATTACCCATTTTGATAAATGAACTGGTCCAAAGGTAATTTTCTTATTAATTTATTGGTCTAAAAATATCATGGACCAACCAGTCCATGTCAGTTAGTTGGGGTTGAATGGGTTAAGTAACTAACGTGGCTTGCCCGAATACATATATGAGATTTTTTACAGAATAAAGTAGAAATCAAGTCAATTGTAAATTTAAATATTATTTTATTGTTTCGACAATGATGTCTTTTCCACAATTTACGATTTGGGGGGGGTTAACGTTGCAGCGACAGCTTTGGTCATATGGCACCACTCCCGCTACTATTGGTGGAGGAAGACCCCCGGGTGCCCATACAAGCAGTATTTCTGGAGCACCCAGGTAGAACCACCAACCTTCTGCCAACCACCAGCCCGCATAACTTTCTCACTTGAAAGAATTTGACGTCCTGCAGCTGTGAGGGATAAATGAATTGAAGTGAACAACATCAACAGCTCAGCCACGGACAATCGGCCATACACTGATTAGACATAGATTAGTCTATGGTCCAAGATCTACTACCATCAAATTGATACAGCATAAAAATGCAGCTGTTTGTTTAAACTAGAAGACAATATCAGATGAAAAGTCACATAATACCACAGGAGCTTGACATTTTATCCATAACATAAGCAACCTTAAAGACAATATATTAGCTGCATGATTTATGTTTCGCGTGAAAAATGCTTTTAAGCCGAAAATTGGGATATAGAGAGGACAATACATGTATGTATATATTACTAGTTCCCTGCTAGGAACAATCAACACATAATATCAGCCACAATTAAAAAAATAAAAATCTATAAACTAAGAAATGCAAAGATATTTGGTGGTTTATAGTAAAGTTTGATGCTAATACAGTGTAGAGTGTGGTAATACAGTGCTTACATATACTTACATATAAACAATTGTGATTGTAATCTAGCGAGAAGAATGTGGTTTTACAGATGTGCATGCATTAACATTGTTCCAATCAGAATCAAATACACGGAATCACAAATCAATAATTATGTTTATGAGAATTGAAGTGCAACTGGTATTGATACTGTGGACAGTATTGGCAACAATAAACTAGTCATTTAGGCATGTAAATATAATTTACTCCAACATTGGTCATACCTTACTGGTGCGGGCCGTTGCCTGGTTTGGGCCATTGCCTGGTGCTGACCATTGCCTGGTAAGGGCCGTTGCCTGGTAAGGGCCATAAGGGCTGTTGACTGGCAAGGGCCGTTGCCTGGTAAGGGCTGTTGCCTGGTAAGGGCCATAAGGGCTGCTGGCAAGGGCCTTTGCTTGGTAAGGGCCGTTGCCTGGTAAGGGCCGTTGTCTAATGTTGTTAAAACTTGAGGCCCGCACCATTTACATTTTCATGCTATGCATAATGTATCATTTTGTGTAGGACATATTTACTATTGATTTGCAATAAAATATGATTAAACTAAAATCATACTTTACATCATTTCGGATATGCAATTTCGGACACAATTGAAGGCAAAGATTTTTGGGCTAGCAGGACGAAATTTCCAGGAGCAGGGCAACTAAAAGGGGATTTTGCTATTTACTGTACATATAAGAATTTAAAAAATTCCAATGTGTAGGCCTATTTGCCTGACATGAGAAGATATCAAATACGTTGGTTCAAATGACGAATTATATTTCTGCAGTTGTACATTAGTTTAAACATATTTTATTCCCCGACTATTCACAGCTAGATATGTAGACAGTTGATAAAGATGGTACTGCTCATGCATCATAATATATATTAAGTTAATAACACGCATTTAATGCATCATAATATATATTAAGTTAATAACACGCATTTCATGTATCATAATATATATTAAGTTAATAACACGCATTTCATGCATCATAATATATATTAAGTTAATAACACGCATATCAGTAAGGAAGAAAGAACACAACACGAATGCATTCCCATGTGAGAAGCTGAAACAGAACATTATATTAAAACAATAATTTATTTTAGCTCACTTGCGAAACAGTTCTTACAACTTATATTAATCACTCTCGAGTCCTCATTCCTGATGAAATCCATCACCACGAGGGAGAGAGAAGAGGCAACGTGTAATTTAAATCCCTTGCTTAAGGGCAAAATCGTAAAGGCTCCAGCGGGGCTAGAACTCCGGGCCTTTCGCACATGAAGTAAACGCGCTACCACTGAGCTATCACGACTTCCATAATAATTAACAATGATTATTGAGGCATACCTATCCTAATTAGACATATATGTAAAACCGTACACGAGAGACACATATATACATGTATACAAAACAGCATAATTAATACAGCTCTACGAGGAAGATGCTAGTGAAGCGAAGCATCACACTGGTCGCCACGGCAACATTACCTATAAGAGGGGTTCCATGACGTGCCACTAACTGTTTTTCTTTCTCTGTGTTAATATAACATTAGGCATATATCGCATGCATTATCCTAGTGCCAGCAAACATTTTAGGGCATATATCGCATGCATTATCCTAGTGCCAGCAAACATTTTAGGGCATATATCGCATGCATTATCCTAGTGCCAGCAAACATTTTAGGGCATATATCGCATGCATTATCCTAGTGCCAGCAAACATTTTAGGGCATATATCTATGCATTATCCTAGTGCCAGCAAACATTTTAGGGCATATATCTATCGCATGCATTTTCCTACGGAAACATTAGGTATATATAGCATGCATTATCAGTAAGTTACGCCAGTAAGGCCAGGAAAAAACCGCTACCGGGCACAAGTCATACCTAGTCAGTCAAAAGATATAAAATAGCTTATTGAGGCTTAATCGCAACATTCTTACTTTGGTTTTGGTGTTTAACTCTTTGCATGCTGGGTAAAAGAGAGGCAATAAATAGTTCAAATAATGTAGCAGAAGACAATTTATTAAAAATATTTTCATATTGGTTGCGGAAAACTATGGAAATATTGTCATGGAATTTCATTAGAATTGTAACGAGTTTTCAGTTACAAATACTAAAATCACATTCATGAATTGCCGTCTGCTACAATTATTCTAACTATTTATAGCCTCTATATTACCCAGCATGCAAAGAGTTAATGCTACACAATGCATTCAACTGTTCTGACTTATTGCCCGACACAGCACAATTTATATATTCAATAAAAATGTGCTGATACCCGCAGAGTGCGTCTCTTTTTGGCCTAAACTGTATAGCCAGCAAATCTCGTCATTAATGGAAAGCCTGGGAATTAAATGTTCATAATATATTTAATTAAATCCAGTACAAAAATCATGCAATTAAAAATTACATCTATAAAGCATTTTACTTCTATAGTCTAGGAAACTAGTATTTGTACAGTGTAATTGTGGACGGATATTTAAATTGATGTAGCAAATTCTATTAATCAGAATATAATGAATCGGTGGCAATGCAAATTTTATATACAGCAGGGTTCATTCTAGGTCAGAATTTTTGGGAGAAGTGAGAAAGCGCGTGATCGCTTCCTTAAATGGTGTTCTTTAATATACTTATCCAAAATAGGGTTAAAATGCACAGTACAACCATTAAATACAACATTTGAATAGAAGGAGTGCTTTATAATAGGCCAGTGTATCTTACAAGACAAAATTTGGTTTGAAAATCGTAAAAACCAAACTTTTTTTTTTTTTAGGGAGAAGTGGGGCCCCCAGAGAGGGCGAAGTCAGGGTCCCTAGGGCGACTATTTCGCCCACATCTCCCTCTAGAATGATCCCTGTTAGCAGTGTTTACAATAGTATGTGAAATTAGGAATAATAAACGTTTCTAGGTACACAATGAAGAGTGCTTCATTCTGATGTACATTTCAATATGAAATGAATTATCTCTCCCTTAACCCTTTACTCCATATAAACCCAATACAACCCCTTTATCACCTCCCACATATAGCAGCCAGTCAGCGCCATTAATATATTCCCACAGATGTTTAATATTGAGTATGTAGTACAGTGTGCCTATTGCTTATCAGCAGTATGGAGATAAAATGAGTAATTGGTCTCTTCTAGTGTGGAGTAAAGGGTTAAACTGAAGAAAATCTCTGTCCAAAATAATACTGCACAAACAATACATGTTAATGATCCACTTCATAGTATGATAATAATTATGTATATACATGTATAATGTATGGAGAATGCTACTTCATTCCCACATATCATCAAATTATATTCCACAGAAATAGGCATGGGTCAGAAAGTTAACTTTCATTAACTATTAAACCATACACCCACACACAATAATGTTTTTTGTTTGTTTTCGGAGTTTAAAATCGCACCAACAGCTTAGGTCAGGTCACATGGCGACTCGCCAGCTGTATTTGGTGGAGGATAACCCTGGATGCCCCTCCGAGCAGTATTTCAGGCACGGGTGGGTACCCAGGTAGAACCATCGACCTTCCGGCAAGCCAGTTGGATATCTATGTAAATATCATCAATTTTGTTCAACAATTGCATATAATCAATTTTGCATTCAACACATTTTAATGAATGAAGATCCCCCTGAGTTCAGTAGTTAACTTCAACATAAGATTATACCATTGTACTTACCATGGGATAATATCTGACATTCCAAGGAAATGTCGCATAAAACCACTCTTAGATCATAGTAAACTTACTCAGCATTTTCTAAAAGCTTTTTATATCCTCATAAAATGATATAAAAAAATAAAATACAAAATATCCTTCTGAAATGATAATAAACAAATAAAATACAAAAATTGTTAGAATTAAGCTTTTTATATCCTCATAAATTAACATGTTCTTCATTCAAAGGAAGATGCAATTCAGGAAGTGATATAAAATGTCAAATAATTGCCAGTAAACGATGAAACTAAATTATACAATGTCGTATTAAGAATATATTCCCACTTTCCTCAACAGTTGCATCTCCAATCTAAAATGTAAGTTCATTGCTTGAAATAAGATTATAAAAGATGGTTCTCAGAAATTAAAAAACTAGCAAAATTGTTGAAAATAGACAGTTTTTCTCGTTTTTACAAAATATGTGAAATTGACAAATCTCTTTTTTGAAGAACGTCAACGATAATGTAATGGAATACATAACAAACTTAATATAGACGTTGAAGTATTTTATAAGAATGTAATCACTGTTAGTAGTAGAGGGTAGTGATATGGTACAATCTTCCATTTCCTTATAGGGACATAGTGTTCGTTTATATGTTAAGGTTTGTGTGTGTTTTACGTTTATTTATCACCACCAAAATGGCTGCCCACATAGGCAGTATTTTCACTATAATCCACAAGAAATAACTAGGTTATGTATTGTGGGACCTGTATACTTTCGATCTTCACTGGTGTTTAGTATTCATTAACCCTTTCAACACCACAGACCTCTAAATTGGCTTACAAAAAAGTGTAGATCCAGATGAGCCGGCTCGTGACGAGCCGTCTCATCAGGATCTGCACTTTTTTCAAGTAATATAACTATTTTTAGAAAAAAAATTACCCATTTTGATAAATGAACTGATCCAAATGTAATTTTGTTATTAATTTATTGGTCTAAAAATATCATGGACCAATCCATGTGAGTTACTTGGTGTTGAATGGGTTAACAGCCGTATATGCAACTTCAACTTTCTACCCATTTTAAAAACACTCATTTTACATTTCTTTGAAATTTAACTCTACCTCTGTTAAAAACACTCATTTCACATTTCTATGAAATTTAACTCTACCTCTGTTAAAAACACTCATTTTACATTTCTTTGAAATTTAACTCTACCTCTTTTAAAAACACTCATTTTACATTTCTATGAAATTTAACTCTACCCCTTTTAAAAACACTCATTTTACATTTCTTTGAAATTTAACTCTACCTCTTTTAAAAACACTCATTTTACATTTCTATGAAATTTAACTCTACCCCTTTTAAAAACACTCATTTTACATTTCTATGAAATTTAACTATCTAAACATGTCTAACTTTACATTTACTACAACAATTAGTGCCAATTAAAATAACTTTGTTTCAGACTGATATGTTTTGTACTGTTCCTTCTAGCAGACTGGTCTACAATCTAACTGGCATACATAGATTGGAGGTTATGCTGAGCATATCTCTATATATCTCTATATATCTCTACAAGCAGGATATAAAAACAAAATATTACATTGAATAATCCTAGCACTGGCCTGAAAATATACATAAATACAACAGCACTGAATCAATCTGACCTGAAATACATAAACACAACAGCACTGAATCAATCTGACCTGAAAATATACATAAATACAACAGCACTGAATCAACCTGACCTGAAAATATACATAAATACAACAGCACTGAATCAACCTGACCTGAAAATATACATAAATACAACAGCACTGAATCAACCTGACCTGAAAATATACATAAATACAACGGCACTGAATCAACCTGACCTGAAAATATACATAAACACAATGGCACTGAATCAATCTGACCTGAAAATATACATAAACACAACGGCACTGAATCAATCTGACCTGAAAATATACATAAACACAATGGCATTGAATCAATCTGGCCTGAAAATATACATAAATACAACGGCATTGAATCAATCTGGCCTGAAAATATACATAAATACAACGGCACTGAATCAATCTGGCCTGAAAATATACATAAATACAATGGCATTGAATCAATCTGGCCTGAAAATATACATAAATACAACGGCACTGAATCAATCTGACCTGAAAATATACATAAACACAATGGCACTGAATCATTCTGGCCTGAACATATACATAAACACATACTGAATCATAGGGTGTGGTATCAGGGATTTCTACATTGACTGGTAGTGTTTTCATGTTTCATGATAGAAGAAGACACTACTATGACATCATTAATGAAGTCACTGATGAATCGAGATCGTAAGCATTCTTGTTGATGATATTTCAAACTGCAGTGGCCAGAAACCGTGTTCTTGTCGATGATATTTCAAACTAGTGGCTGGGAACCATCAATGGAAAACTGTGCGAATATACTGAGAATAGAATTATTTCACCGTTTCCATTGATTTTAAATATTTTATTGGACAGCATAAAATGAAGAGAAAACTAGTTCCAAGTAAGGTCCACGAAAGATAGTTCTCTACATGATGTAGCTACAACTCAAAATCGCAAATACTTCTCAGCCTATTCCAGAATTAACAAAGTTCTAGTTTAATAGTCGGCTTACAATCTACACTACAGTGTAATGTGCTTGTGTTTGCGGAATGAAAATTTGAAATCAAGAGATTTGATGAAAGGCGAGTGAAGGTGACAATTTAGGAAACATCGTATACATGTACATTTAAAACGTCACTTCTTTCATCCTACTTCATATGATAGGCTATCACAATCTCCGTCCCATACGCGGGGATGTGGACGGTTTTCGACCTAAGCAAAATTTATGTTTTGTTTGTTTGTATTTGTGTTTTAAAGGCGCACAAACAGTTTATGTCATACGGCGACTCTCCAGCTGTTATTGGTGGAGGAAGACCCCCCAGGTGCCCCTTCCAGCAGTATTTCAGGCACCTGGGTAGAACCACCGACTTTCTGCGAGCTAGCTGAATAGCTTCCTCGCATGAAGGAAATTCAACAACCCCCTGTGGGATTCGAACCTACAGCGGTGAGGGAGGGGCAAGTTATTTTAAGTCTATGACCGTAACCACACCACACCACGCAGGACCATGCGCAAAATTTATTTAATATACACGAACAATTATAAACATGTAACAGGGCAAAGGCAGTTTCCAGGTTATAACAACAAAGCAAAATCAAGCATTTGTGAGAGAAACAAAAGATGTGATATAGTTTACAGATTACATTATCAAGAAGTCAGATTTTTCACGATTCCATTCAACATTCGAAAGCATACAGTCAAACCTGTGTTAGTGGTCACCACTATTAAGCAGCCAACCTGTATTAAGCAGCCAGTTTCTAGATTCCCAATATGTTGTTTTATTCTACATTTGACCTCTATTAAGCAGCCATCTGTGCTAAGCAGCCACTTTCTGTGATTCCCTTGGCTGGCTGCTTAAGACAGGTTTGACTGTACTGGTTAATTAATAAAACCAGTCTTGTTATATTATACACAGTGGATTGTTCATTCGACTAGGAGATAAGGGTGCTGCGAGGAGGTAGTGTGCAACTCATAGATCAGATACCTTCAGGCTCAAAAAGCAATTTCTTAATGACTTGACGTAGTTCGTCCTGAGTTAGAGAGCCCTTAGGGATCTCATGTGTCAGCACAATACGATTGCGAAACTCAAATCTGGGTCGATCATGCATGTGCAACGGGGATTCAGAAAACAGACTTTCAGAAGAACACTCGGCTGAAATACATCACAACAACAACTACAACAACAACAACAACAACAACTGAGTCATGCAAAGAAAATCAAAACATTAATCAATACGAATTTGTAAACTTTTAAAGTATTTTCTTAAAATTATCGTGAAGCTGTATGAATATATACACGTCAACATTTTTTCAATGCCCACACTTGTTTAAGTTTTACTGCCAGCTGAACCAATCAGACGCTTGAGACTGAGCTTGAGATAGGAGAAATGTTTATTACCTCGAGGCCAGGCCTGGAGGTTATAAAACTTTTCTCCATTCTCAAAACTCAGTCTCGAATCGGAATCAACCAATCAGATCACTTGAGCTTGAGCTTAAGATCTGAGAAAAGTTTTATAACCTCGGAGCCAGGTCTCAGTAAATTGAGAAGTATGTCCAAAACAGTTTTATTAAAAGGGAATATCAAACCAGTAACATCCCTCTCCTTGCTCTAACATATTTACACTTTGCTACATTAAATATAATTAGTATATTCATAGCATTTAACATAATGGTTGAATTACAGTTTTTACCAATTTTTTTAGCTCGATTTAGCGAAACAAGTTCTGTTAACTTTAGACTAATTGCTCTCGAGCCCTCATTCTTAACGGACATCACACTACGGAGACTCCATATACATACATAAATATCATAATTAGTAAAAATAATGCTACATGTATTATGTTTAATGCCAACCAATCAACACACATAAAACTAGCTACTATTAGTACAAGTTGGTGTACCCTTAACCCTTTCAATACCACAGACCTCTAAATTGGCTTACAAAAAAGTGTAGATCCAGATGAGCCGGCTCGTGACGAGCCGTCTCATCAGGATCTGCACTTTTTTCAAGTAATATAACTATTTTTAGAAAACAAATTACCCATTTTGATAAATGAACTGATCCAAATGTAATTTTGTTATTAATTTATTGGCCTAAAAATATCCTGGACCAGTCCATGTCAGTTACTTGGTGTTGAAAGGGTTAAAATGCCAATCACAACAAAAGTTGCTTTTACAAACAACAGAGAGCCTGATCACGCTCTATGCTTTTTGCTACTCGGATAGTGAGCTAAATCAATTGTCTGAATAGCAAACAAAATAGATCCTGATCAGACGTGGCGCTACACCATGGCTGATCTGGATCTATGTTGTTTGCACATTCTGTCAAATTTATTCTGCATTCTAAGGGTAAAATAAAATTACAAAACAATTAAGAAGAAAAATATGTATTAGTTCAGCTTGGTTAGAAATATTATTACACGGTATTTAATAACTCACCATTAATAACTTCGTTCGTGTAATGATATACAGCAATAATTAAATCGAGCATACTGGTTCCCGATTATATAACTATATTTGTATTATTCTCACAATTTTAATTTTAATTTCGTCCTCTTTTGGCATTGACTATACTTACATCATATAAATAAAAAAAAATGAAACCAAAATGATAGAACTTCAATTTATTGATTGTAGTTTTTAATGGACCACTATGTATGTTTCGCAACCAGAAATACAATTCCTCTAACAAGAAAAACAATGAAATCTAACTCAACAAACCTTTGTCAGATTTTAGCTTTGAAGCCCCCTATGTTGGGCCTCTCATTGGTCATCGCAGTGAAGTTACTTAATCATATAGAAATACACATGATATGTTCCAATAAATGGGGCACTAATGTAAATTGCTGTGTGTTTTACGTTTATTTATCGTCGCCACCGGTTGCCCATATGAGCGACGCCGCCTGAAGAGATTAGTCATTTTAGACTTTTGGAAGTTAGTGCAATGATACAGACAGAGACCCATTCCAGAGTCTCCTCTGGTTCTTTTACGTGCACGGTGTAAAGCACCGATACGTGACCTTGGTCTAAAGTCCCGTCTGAAAGATTGTTAATTTCATTAGGGTCAGACGGGGGATCGAACCTGTGATCCATGGATTACCAGTCCAAGGTGTTAACCACTGGACTACAGACTGTCTGTAATGTTAATTACTTGTTAGTTATATGCATATATAGTAATCTTTTGTCAGGGCCTCAAAATGAGGGAGGGGGATAGGGGGAGAGGGAGACAGGGCCTCATGTGCGTGTCCTCCTATCTAAGTTAAATAGTATACCCTAAAGTTTATAGCCTATAGTTTTCATGCTTTTCGCATGCTTCGCACATATTGACCCATTTTCTGCACATATTCAGTAAGCTAACATATCGCGTGCATCACTATACAACAGATATAAAAATAGAAAACAAATGACTGTGCAAGAAATACAAAATAACAACAGTGGTGTAGAGTAAGGATGATGAACAGGTGCTGTATAACAAGGTATAAATGACCCATTTAACTCACAGGAAACTCTATGCTTCTCAAGCTTTGCTAAATCAATGTTTTCTCGTGTAACCAGCATTTCTTCCTCTTTGTTTTCCTCTATACAGATAGCAACAGAGTTCATTGGTCAATGTATTTACCACCCGTAATATAAAAACAATCTACGAAATTGCTTGCCAAAATGTATCTTTCCCCTGTGTTCAGTGGTTAAATAGAATTATCCCCCTTTTTTTCAACAATACAGATTGTACAACAAAATATAATTATCTCCCTTTATTCTAGAGTATGTTCATTGGTTAAATATAATTATCCCCCTTTATTGGACAGTACATATATTTACATGTAATTATCTCCCTTTATTCTATTGTATGTTCACCGGTTAAATAGAATTATCCCCCTTTATTCAACAGTACAGATTGTACAACAAAATGTAATTCTCTCCCTTTTTTCTACAGTATGTTCATTGGTTGAATAGAATTATCTCCCTTTATTCAACAAAATATGTGTGAAACAAAACAAAATGTGTACAACAAAATATAATTATCCCCCTTTATTCAATAGTACATAGTGTACAACAAAATGTAATTCTCTCCCTTTTTCCACAGTATGTTCATTGGTTAAATAGAATTATCTTCCTTAGTAACCTAGGTAGTCTAAGGTACCATGACATGAAACAATACACTCCAATTATCATGTATAACACTAGTAATGTCTTCCTGTAAACATAGTCTTTGATCATTTTGTGGTTTTTGTAAATTAATAAATTTCCCTAAATACATAAATCATAGTTTTTATAAATTAGAAAACTCACCTTTTTCTTGCAACAATTCCAGCTGTTCCTTGAATTCTACCGCCCGTCCTAGAATGAGCAGTTAGAAATAAAATACACGGTTGATATCTTTTCTTAATATTCTATACAAGTTCATTCTACGCATTGCGGGCACTGGCAAGCCGTGGTATCCTCCCTCCCACCTGGTGATTACACAACAAACTAGCTGGCTCTATTTACTGTCTTCAGTGTTAACTGATTTTAACCCTTAACCCGCCAATCACAACTAATGTCAATGTGTTATCCAAAACAATTTACATTTTACTGTCCCCAAACTAGCCAAAACACTAAAAATGAATTGCGAACTAGTATTGATATAGTATATCAGGTAATAAAACAATTATTCGGAAAGGGAAGTATGTGAGATGGTACGATGGTCGCCAGATCGGACAGGTGGGTTTTCTCTGGGTACTCCGCTTTCCTCCCACATGAATGAACACATATACGCCTTCATCCGAGCCAACGAGAGTGATTAATATAAGTTGTTAAAACTTGCTTCGCAATCGTTGTAAAATAAATAAAGTATAGAAAAAAACAAAAAACAATTATTTCATAGGTGTTTGGGAAACAATCAAAACTATCATCCCTCGGTATTATGGATGACATTTGGAACTATTGTCCCTCGGTATTATGGATGACATTTGGAACTATTGTCCCTCGGTATTATGGATGACATTTGGAACTATTGTCCCTCGGTATTATGGATGACATTTGGAACTATTGTCCCTCGGTATTATGGATGACATTTGGAACTATTGTCCCTCGGTATTATGGATGACATTTGGAACTATTGTCCCTCGGTATTATGGATGACATTTGGAACTATTGTCCCTCGGTATTATGGATGACATTTGGAACTATTGTCCCTCGGTATTATGGATGACATTTGGAACTATTGTCCCTCGGTATTATGGATGACATTTGGAACTATTGTCCCTCGGTATTATGGATGACATTTGGAACTATTTTGGATGACATTTGGAACTATCGCCCGAGGTCACTAGGTCAAATGGAATTCCCAATACCAAGTGACGATAACTTTGACTGTTCCCCAAACATCTATGAAATAATTGTATACTGTTTCAATTTCCAGGTAAAAGAACGCAAAGTTTATGTTTGTGTGTTTTACGTTTATTTATCATCGCTACCGGTTGCCCATATGAGCGACGGATAGTGCAATGATCAAGACCAATTCCAGAATCGCCTCTGGTTCTTTTACGTGCACTGTGTAAAACACTGACACAAGATCACGGTTTAAAGTCCCATCTGAAAGATTGTTAATTTTATTACGGTCAGACGGGGGATCGAACCTGCGATCACTGAAGTTTATGTTACAGTACTGACCCTTTTGTACCGAATCTTCTGTTCTCTTTTTCTTCTTCCTTCTAGCAACTTTCATATTATACGTAATTGTCTTAAGTTCATCGTAAGCCATTATCCAGTCTATGACCATCCTGTAACCTTTAGCTTTCACAATTATCTTCTCTAAGTTCTTGATGCCTTCTGCTAGTCCTGAAACATCATTCAAACATACATTCTTTTCAATGTTAGCAATGGCTGAAACACAAATAACAATTTGTTTTACGGTACAGAACTAACCACATTTTTTACTGGCTAGAAATATAACCGTTAACATGTATCACGCCTCCGTGGTCGAGTGGTTACGGTCACTGATTTGTAAATAAATGCTCTGGTTGTCCGATTTGCGCAGTGGTTAGCACTCTCGCTTCTCACCAATGTACAATCCTCGGACCGGGAAATATGCGAGACGGTACGGTGGTCGCCACATCGGGCAGGTGGGTTTTCTCCGGGTACTCCGGTTTCCTGCCACACGAATGACCACATTTACGCTTTCATCCGCGACAACGAGAGTGATTAATATAAGTTGTTAAATCTTGTTTCGCAATCGTTGCTCTGTATGTTTATAAATGCTCTGAATGTGAGTACTTCCAATGCATGTTTCCTAATAGTCTGGGAACAGACGTTGATATATTTTGCCTGGACAGTCATATAAATATATTTTTAACACGGAGACAATTAATTGAGCTGCATTGAGTTTCTGATAATATCAACGTCTGGGGAAACCTGGGGTGTATTCCGTGTAATTATTGGTTTATCATTAATCATATCATCTATATAACGCAGAAACGTGAAATTACATGTTGACACATGTTTGCAATGTAAATGAGGCTACAGAAGCATTCGTGTATTTTCGGAAATGATTGTATATAACAGTGACTGTTCTGTGATTTTTCCGGGAAAAAATCTGTTTCTATTTTTAGTAATCATATCTTGCAGAGAAGAGTTGCCGTTCTTCAATGATGATACGCAAAAACACGGGTGTACGAGGGTGGCGCTACGCATGGAAATGTCAGACTGTCATTTTGCTAGAAGTAAAAAAGTGACAAATCGACAGGCTGGAACTCAGGTTAGTTTCCCAATGAAAAATATAATTACATATCGGTATTGTATGGTGTACATAAAAACACATACATGTACACATCACAGCTTTTTAATATTTATTTTGTAATTATTGCTTCCATAGATATGCATATGCAAATATAATGCCAAAATAAATAGTGTATACAAATTATTTTCAAAGTACAAACCAGACTACATATATTATTCTGATCCTGAGTCAAGGTAAAATTCTCCACATAATAAGCAGTACACAAAAATAATTGCGAATATTAAATTAGCGAATATTAAATTAGCAAATATTAAATTAGCGAATATTAAATTAGCAAATATTAAATTAGCGAATATTAAATTAGCGAATATTAAATTAGCGAATATTAAATTAGCAAATATTAAATTAGCAAATATTAAATTAGCAAATATTAAATTAGCGAATATTAAAACAGACACATGAACATGAAATGTGCAATACTCGAATATAACCTGATATACGGTGTGTGATATGTGGGGAATATGTCTATGTTGTAACTAACCTAATTCATGGCACTTGACCATCCACAGGTCATCTGTAGCACATAGATACTTCCATCGCCTACACACCTGCAAACACAGACTACAATATGAGACACGGTACAGAATGGTTGCACATTCTCTGGCATGCTGCAGACTGGTTCCTAGTGATGTTAACTACACCCCTGCTAACATAGAATAAAATACAGATTCCACAGTATATTGCTCATGAAAAGTATAGCTCAGTTGAGCTAAATACCAAATATACCAAATTGTAGTTATTACCCTATGTAGATATAATTGTAGTTATTATCCTATGTAGATATAATTGTAGTTATTACCCTATGTAGATATAATTGTAGTTATTACCCTATGTAGATATAATTGTAGTTATTACCCTATGTAGATATAATTGAAGCTATTACCCTATGTAGATATAATTGTAGTTATTACCCTATGTAGATATAATTGAGTTATTACCTATGTGATATAATGAGTATTACCCTATGTAGATATAATTGTAGTTATTACCCTATGTAGATATAATAAGTATACCCTATGTAGATATAATTGTAGTTATTACCCTATGTAGATATAATTGTAGTTATTACCCTATGTAGATATAATTGAAGCTATTACCCTATGTAGATATAATTGTAGTTATTACCCTATGTAGATATAATTGTAGTTATTACCCTATGTAGATATAATTGAAGCTATTACCCTATGTAGATATAATTGAAGCTATTACCCTATGTAGATATAATTGTAGTTATTACCCTATGTAGATATAATTGTAGTTATTACCCTATGTAGATATAATTGTAGTTATTACCCTATGTAGATATAATTGAAGCTATTACCCTATGTAGATATAATTGTAGTTATTACCCTATGTAGATATAATTGAAGCTATTACCCTATGTAGATATAATGAATCTATTACCTTCTGCACTTTCTTAATTCCATCCGCTGCCACAAATGAGAAGATATAGAGTAATAGCTTGTCTGACATCCTGTTGATATCTCTTGCATTTCTTAGCCTGAAATATACCAAAGTTATTTCTTTATTTCTGATATGTTTATTTCAGTTGTATTAACTTTTCATAGTTGTTGATCGGGTTGCAGAGGGTGATCTAGCTAAATTGTTGATCGGGTTGCAGAGGGTGATCTAGCTAAATTGTTGATCGGGTTGCAGAGGGTGATCTAGCTAAATTGTTGATCGGGTTGCAGAGGGTGATCTAGCTAAATTGTTGATCGGGTTGTAGAGGGTGATCTAGTTAAATTGTTGATTGGGTTGCAGAGGGTGATCTAGTTAAATTGTTGATCGGGTTGCAGAGGGTGATCTAGCTAAATTGTTGATCGGGTTGCAGAGGGTGATCTAGCTAAATTGTTGATCGGGTTGCAGAGGGTGATCTAGCTAAATTGTTGATCGGGTTGCAGAGGGTGATCTAGCTAATTGTTGATGGGTTGCAGAGGGTGATCTAGCTAAATTGTTGATCGGGTTGTAGAGGGTGATCTAGTTAAATTGTTGATTGGGTTGCAGAGGGTGATCTAGTTAAATTGTTGATCGGGTTGCAGAGGGTGATCTAGCTAAATTGTTGATAGGGTTGCAGAGGGTGATCTAACTAAATTGTTGACCAGGTTGCAGAGGGTGATCTAGCTAAATTGTTGATAGGGTTGCAGAGGGTGATCTAGCTAAATTGTTGATTGGGTTGCAGAGGGTGATCTAGTTAAATTGTTGATTGGGTTGCAGAGGGTGATCTAGCTAAATTGTTGATAGGGTTGCAGAGGGTGATCTAACTAAATTGTTGATTGGGTTGCAGAGGGTGATCTAGCTAAATTGTTGATTGGGTTGCAGAGGGTGATCTAGCTAAATTGTTGATCGGGTTGTAGAGGGTGATCTAGCTAAATTGTTGATAGGGTTGCAGAGGGTGATCTAGCTAAATTGTTGATTGGGTTGCAGAGGGTGATCTAGCTAAATTGTTGATAGGGTTGCAGAGGGTGATCTAGCTAAATTGTTGATTGGGTTGCAGAGGGTGATCTAGCTAAATTGTTGATTGGGTTGCAGAGGGTGATCTAGCTAAATTGTTGATCGGGTTGCAGAGGGTGATCTAGCTAAATTGTTGATTGGGTTGCAGAGGGTGATGTAGCTAAATTGTTGATCGGGTTGTAGAGGGTGATCTAGCTAAATTGTTGATAGGGTTGCAGAGGGTGATCTAGCTAAATTGTTGATTGGGTTGCAGAGGGTGATCTAGCTAAATTGTTGATAGGGTTGCAGAGGGTGATCTAGCTAAATTGTTGATTGGGTTGCAGAGGGTGATCTAGCTAAATTGTTGATTGGGTTGCAGAGGGTGATCTAGCTAAATTGTTGATAGGGTTGCAGAGGGTGATCTAGCTAAATTGTTGATTGGGTTGCAGAGGGTGATCTAGCTAAATTGTTGATTGGGTTGCAGAGGGTGATCTAGCTAAATTGTTGATAGGGTTGCAGAGGGTGATCTAGCTAAATTGTTGATTGGGTTGCAGAGGGTGATCTAGTTAAATTGTTGATCGGGTTGCAGAGGGTGACCTAACTAAATTGTTGATTGGGTTGCAGAGGGTGATCTAGCTAAATTGTTGATCGGGTTGCAGAGGGTGACCTAACTAAATTGTTGATAGGGTTGCAGAGGGTGATCTAGTTAAATTGTTGATTGGGTTGCAGAGGGTGACCTAACTAAATTGTTGATTGGGTTGCAGAGGGTGATCTAGCTAAATTGTTGATTGGGTTGCAGAGGGTGATCTAGTTAAATTGTTGATCAGGTTGTACAGGGTGATCTAGTTAAATTGTTGATCAGGTTGCAGAGGGTGATCTAGTTAAATTGTTGATCAGGTTGTACAGGGTGATTTAGTTAAATTGTTGATCGGGTTGCAGAGGGTGATTTAGTTAAATTGTTGATCGGGTTGCATAGGGTGATCTAACTAAATTGTTGATCAGGTTGCAGAGGGTGATCTAGTTAAATTGTTGATCGGGTTGCTGAGGGTGATCTAGTTAAATTGTTTTTCGGGTTGCAGAGGGTGATCTAGTTAAATTGTTGATCGGGTTGCAGAGGGCGATTTAGTTAAAAATTTTATTGGGTTGCAGAGGGTGATCTAGCTAAATTGTTGATTGGGTTGCATAGGGTGACCTAACTAAATTGTTGATCAGGTTACAGAGGGTGATCTAGTTAAATTTTTGATCGGGTTGCAGAGGGTGATTTAGTTAAATTGTTGATCAGGTTGCAGAGGGTGATCTAACTAAATTGTTGATCGGGTTGCAGAGGGTGACCTAACTAAATTGTTGATCGGGTTGCAGAGGGTGATCTAGTTAAATTGTTGATCGGGTTGCAGAGGGTGATTTAGTTTCGGATCTTACTTTTGCTGGAGATGTCCACAGAAGAAATTCAGGTCCTCGGGTAGACACATTTTCAGCAGTTCCTTCAACAATGCGATCTTCTCAAAGTCTTCCCATAATTCCATCCACTAAATTAAAACAAGACCTCTTGACTTATGTAGCACCTTTTTTAAGAACATCAGTATCCTATCCTTGTAGACCAGGCGCCAGGCTGATAGGCAATCATCGGTAACCATTATTTAACTAGCTGGCAGCTCACCAAACCGGCCATATCAGAACGAACCCCTGATGAGGTTCGAACATTCGACATCACGCTCCTTAACCACTAGGTCACTATACATGATTAAATATTTTAATTATTCACTATTTAAAAATTTATCATAGAGATATGCAAGTACTATGAATATATCAAGTCAATAAAACATACATATGTCCATTTCTAGTTTATACAAATTTATTTTAGCTCGATTGCGAAACAGGTTCTTCCAACTTATATTAATCACTCTTGAGACCTCATTCCTGATGGAATCCATTGCCAAGAGGGAGAGAGAAGAGGTAATGTGGAATTTAAATGCCTTGCCTAAGGGCACAATCATAACGGCTCCAGCGGGGCTCGATCTTGGGGCCTTTCGCACTTGAAGCAAATGCGCTGTAGTCCAGTGGTTAACACGCTGGACTGGTAATCCATGGATCGCAGGTTTAATCCGCCGTCTGACCCTAACAATAATTTACAGTCTTTCAGATGGGACTTTAAACCGAGGTCTTGTGTAGGTGCTTTAAAACGTGCACGTAAAAGAACCAGTGGAGACTCTGGAATGGGTCTCTGTCTGTATCATTACACTATCCTCCAAAAATCTAAAATGACTAATCTCTTCAGGAGGCGTCGCTCATATGGGCAACCGGTAGCGACGATAAATAAACGTAAAACACACACACACAAAGATTTGATTGAGTACTCTTGAGCACATTGAGATGTAGCTACTAACATTCCACACTTGATGCAATTGATCCTTAAAGTAAGCCCCCAGTTCCGATTTCTCTGCCGGCACAAGCATTTTTCCATCACCTGGTACCTCTGTCCACCACTTTGTACTTTTATACATCTTAGAAATAGGCACCGGCAGACCGTGAATACCCTGAGGTTTGCTCACCACACCCTGTCGTAACTGTTGATTACCACCTAAAGAACAGGTAGAAATATACAAACATGTGGAAATATAGAGCCTCCGTGGCAGAGTGGTCTAACGCGCTGTCGCTAGAACTCACCATTCACTGCTATCATCAGGGCAGCAGGTTCGCTCCCTATCATGGACAAGTGATAAATGGTGATAGGTAAGAAAGTTTAAGAAACCACTTACGGAGGTTGGAAAGTTGAGTACTAGTTCTTACCCAGGAAATGCAGGTGGTCTCCTCACTGCCATAACACACTGACCTTAGTATAGATGACTGCTTAATAGAAACTAAGAAATGGCTGCATAATAGAGGTTAAATGTTGAAGAAAATTCCAGCCTGGAAATTTGGTAAAAGGCTGCTTATACAGGCTGGCTGTTTAATAGAGGTTAAATGTTGAAGAAAATTCCAGACTGGTAATTTGGGAAAAGGGCTGGTTATACAGACTGGCTGTTTAATAGAGGTTAAATGTTGAAGAAAATTCCAGACTGAAAATTTGGGAAAAGGGCTTGTTATACAGACTGGCTTTTAATAGAGGTTAAATGTTGAAGAAAATTCCAAACTGGAAATTTGGGGAAAGGGCTGGTTATACAGGCTGGCTGTTTAATAGAGGTTAAATGTTGAAGAAAATTCCAGACTGGAAATTTGGGGAAAGGGCTGGTTATACAGGCTGGCTGTTTAATAGAGGTTAAATGTTGAAGAAAATTCCAGACTGGAAATTTGGGAAAAGGGCTGGTTATACAGACTGGCTGTTTAATAGAGGTTAAATGTTGAAGAAAATTCCAAACTGGAAATTTGGGGAAAGGGCTGGTTATACAGGCTGGCTGTTTAATAGAGGTTATTGCAAACACAGATTTTACTGGATGCACTGGAACCACATGGGAGAGGAGTCCAATTTATCGTAATCCTTATGTACATATTGCTATTTCATATTAGATGCACAAATTATGACAGCAAATAAATCGATTATTTCCAGTACAAAAATACCTTTTAGATACGAGACACCAGTTTGTCTGAAGAAATCTGGTGTTTTCAATGATCGGTTACCAAACAGGTGGTAGCGGAGGTCACTCAGTGTGCTGTGAGAAACGTTCGAGAATCTCCTAGATATCATGGACTGGGGACTGCCAACGCGCCCATCGTCTCCACTACAGTTCTCCCCAGAATCGCATGGAAGCAATATGCGCACCAGAGATTTCTGTCTACCTTCCATCTTCAAAAATCTGCTTGCATTAGTGCCCCCTTTTGGTAGTTTAAACCTGCAGTATAATGTCATTAACATGTATTATTACTCAGAGATGAATTTTAGCCTATTTTTTGCCGTTATTTGCCTACCACAATACTGTCTACCACCCGGGTTGATACGCTGTGTTTCCAGTATGATATAATGTTTGCTGGTTTGATATCACGTTTTTTGGTTTGATGCGGCCACATGCTTGTATTAACCAGTTCATGAGAAAATACAGCATTCGCACACAGTGCTAGTTTGTTCACTTCCTGTAGCATCTCTGTTTGTCAAATCTGACATAACAGATGTTTGTAGTTTCTTGTAATATTTCAATCGTTTTCATGTATCTAATTCAGTAATTGTGATTTATTCCTGATAACGGAGAACAAGATTTTGATTATTAAATGTTCAAATTCATATCAAATAAATACCGTGTTTACCCTAAGTCTTGGGACACATTTACACTATTAATAATAAAATAAATGACTTTTCAATGAAAAAATAAATTAAAAATAAAAGACTTTTCATGTGTGAAGACTTGATTTTAGATTTTCCAAAGACTTAGGTAGGTACATGTATTACAAACAAATTACCCAATAAATTATGGTGTCCAGATTCTTTGGAACATGAAAAATAATAATTTTACAGAAAATGATGATGTCCTAATTATTATGGTGTGAGAAGAGACTGGTAAATACGGTAATACTAGGGAGCAGTGTGTTGACTCAGCCTAAAATTCACTATGAATTATATTCTGCATGACAAAGCATCAATCTGGGAGAAGTCAGGAAAATAAGGGAGACTACATCTCCTAAATTTCCCCTAGCTCTGACCCTGTGATTAGAAGTAATCGGGGAACATATAAAACAAATACTGCTAGCTTACGGATACTGCTAGATAACAGTCACTGCTAGCTAACTACTACTGCTAAATACTGCAAGCAAACTGATACTGCTGTATACTGCTAGCTAACAGATTGGATACTGCTATCTAATTCTAACTCTGGACAATGCCAGCTAACTGACACTGCTAGACAGAGGATATTGCTTCCATACAAATAATTTCAACTTACTTTTTATATTTGTCGAGGATAGACAAATCCACTTCCGTCACTGGGTTTCCTGTGACTGTTGGTTTAACAGTGTCTCTCTGTCTAGTATCTTTGTCAACCTCTGGTTGTGGTGCAGCTGTGACCTGCTTTACAGCAACTGGCATATCTTCACCTTGATTCTCACAAGGTTTCATACCATCAACAGTGTCCTGCTGGTCAGGAAGTGGTTCAGATAATCTTGTGGCTTCAGTTTTCTCTTTGATTGACTTTTCTCGATCATCCATGTAACTAACAACATTCTCTACAGCCTGCTGCACAATACTACTGGCTAAATCCTGGGCATACAGTTCGTTAGGATCAAACAGTTCTATAGTTTTTGGAATTGATTCGTCTATAATCCTCCCAGCTAGAGAGTCAGCAAAGGTATCAAGATCATTAAACTCCTTGTTAACATTTGTAAACTCCTTAGTTTTCTCTTGTTCCACACCGGGTACATCTACCAGTCGGTTGTGAAGATCAGTGGTATCATGTGAAGCAAGTACTTCCTGGTTCAAATCAAGAACAGATTCAGGTGTGACAGCACCCGCTAATGTACCATCGACATTCAGTGATTTTTCATAAGTAGGAGTTGCTGTCTCGATGGTTTTCCTTTTCATCTTTTTCTTCTTTTTCTTTCTTGTCTGTTTGACCTGCAGATGCTTCAGGGGTGTGGAAGGGTAATGGTGTTTCGCTGCCACAGTATAATCTCTGTGTCGGATCGGCTCAAGAGTGGTAGCTAACATGTCCACTTGACGTATGGAGCATCTGAAGCATTAATGCATAAGTAAAAATAAACAAAACAAAGTCTACCACAACAATTATATAATTATGTATATGGATTGATGCAGTTTTATGGACAGTAGAGTGGTGGAACCTATGCTCGGTGTAAGCCGTATATTATTATTTTCTTAAGTCGTGAACACAACTTTCATAAAATTGTTGTTGAAAAGTTTAGCTTCATTACCTAACCATGCGCCTAAATACAGCTATCGCAACGGCACCTGTTTCCATGGGGAACTAGATACTTTAGGGCACCTATGTATGGCGTACATGAATTTTTTTATTTATGCATGGGTAAATGTTGAATATATTATTTTGACTTGTAAATAGAAAAAATATGCCGAGCATAGGAATACGCCAAGCATAGGTTCCACCACTATAAATAACTCTTGCCATGGATGGATTGATGCAGTGTTACAATCTATTGATAATTTCTGTAATTTTAAGCAGGTGATGAGTTTTAGTTTTACTCATATACAGTCAAACCTGTCTTAAGCAGCCAGGCAAGGGAATCACATAAAGTGGTTGCTAAGCACAGGTGGCTGCTTAATAGAGGTCCAATGTATAATAAAATAACAGATTGGGAATCTGGAGAGTGGCTGCTTAATACAAGTTGGTTGCTTAATTGAGGTGACCACTAACAAAGGTTTGACTGTATACATTGTTGTATATTTTTGGCAATACAAGTTGCCCGTCATTTCTACCTGGGCTCTATTGACAATTAAACACCGAGTCTTTTCTTGGCCATGCAAGAGTGGGTTCACAAGAGGTTGGTGTATTACATACCTATCCACAATGCCACATAGCAGGACCTTCTGTTGCCATGGTCTCCATGCCTCGTACCACTCACAGACTGTCTTGTATATCTGCTGATTACTCAGAGTTGAGAAACTCTGAGAGACAAGCTTCCTGTCAGCTGGAACTGGTGGCAAATGAACGATACCTTCAAACCTGCCATACCTCAAGCCGTGTGGAGGGAAGGAGGCCCTTGTATGGTTTATGGGAGCTATGAAAGCTGGCATTGTAACACAGTTAACAGCCACTCACTTCAACTGCTACCAAACTTCAAGAAAATCCCATCTGAAATAAACAAGTTGAATACTTACAATTACAAACTGTAGCAATGATAATATTTAACAAATAAAGTCGCATAGCGAAGTGGTAGTGAGCTTGCTTCAGGTGCGAAAGGATCAGAGTTTGCGCCCAGTTGTAGCCGTTATGATTGCACCATTAATTCCACATTGCCTCTTCCCACTCGCTCGATTCCATCAGGAATGAGGGCTTGAGAGTGATTAATGTAAGTTGTATGAACATGTTTCGCAATCGAGCTAAAATAAATTTTTATAAACTAACAACTAAATAAGATTGCTGATAAACAGTATTATAATGACTGTGAATGAAGCTGTGTAGTATACAGTCAGCCCTGTCTTTAGCATTCATTCATTTACTGGCTGCTTAATACAGGTTGGCTGCTTAATAGAGGGGGCGGCTAACATAAGCTTGACTGTATATGTAAATAACCATTTACAGTACATTATCTACGCTCTGTGGATGTATCTATAAATGACTTGTACAGTTTGCATGCTATGTGTTATGTACATTTTGTCATTATCTACGCTCTGTGGATGTATCTATAAATAACTTGTACAGTTTGCATATTATGTGTTATGTACATTATCTACAGTACAGTATGCATGCTATGTGTTATGTACATTATCTACGCTCTGTGGATGTATCTATAAATGACTTGTACAGTTTGCATGCTATGTGTTATGTACATTATCTACAGTACAGTATGCATGCTATGTGTTATGTACATTATCTACGCTCTGTGGATGTATCTATAAATAACTTGTACAGTTTGCATATGCTATGTGTTATGTAGATTATCTACAGTACAGTTTGCATATGCTATGTGTTATGTAGATTATCTACAGTACAGTATGCATGCTATGTGTTATGTAGATTATCTACAGTACAGTATGCATGCTATGTGTTATGTACATTATCTACAGTACAGTATGCATGCTATGTGTTATGTACATTATCTACAGTACAGTATGCATGCTATGTGTTATGTACATTATCTATGCTCTGTGGATGTATCTATTTATAAATGACGTGTACAGTTTGCATGCTATGTGTTATGTACATTATCTACAGTACAGTATGCATGCTATGTGTTATGTACATTATCTACAGTACAGTTTGCATGCTATGTGTTATGTACATTATCTACAGTACAGTATGCATGCTATGTGTTTAGTACATTATCTACGCTCTGTGGATGTATCTATAAATAACTTGTACAGTTTGCATGCTATGTGTTATGTACATTATCTATGCTCTGTGGATGTATCTATAAATGACTTGTACAGTTTGCATGCTATGTGTTATGTACATTATCTACGCTCTGTGGATGTATCTATAAATGACTTGTACAGTTTGCATGCTATATATGGGGAACTCAAGACAAGGAGAGAAACTATATAAGCTCTGCTTCCGTTTTGATCCTTTCCTATTCTTTGATTTTGTGTGCATGTATTGTTTTGTGAATGTATATAGTGGAATAAATATGTTTAAACTAACTCAAGACTTCAGGGCACCTATGCATGGCATACATGTTATTTTTTATTTATCCACCAAAACCTGTTGAATATCTTATTTTGATATAGTACATCATTGAATAAAAACACTTATTGATCTTAATCAGAAATGGTATAGAAACTATTTTTCGGGTGAAGTGTAGATAATTAAAAATGCACCTAATAGCTACCTATATTGCTCAAACACCATGTTAGTTTCGGTGGAAATATTCTCTCAATGATTTGTTTGTTTATATTCGTCTGCTGGATCACAATCACGTGGTAGTTGCATCAGCCTAACGATACACACAACGGAATGCTATTGAACCATGCTTCAGCTCTGTCAGCTATAATAGCCTAGAACTATATAAGTAATTTAAATAGGGATGAAAATAGAAAATACGCCGATCATAGGAATATGCCGAACATAGGTTCCACCACTCTAATATTTCTTATAATATTTTTAGGTATATAATTATGATACACTGACTTGGCACTATACACAAAAACAATTTAGATGGCAGTTTTAAACACTCTTGGATATTTTGTGTGAGTGTGTATATGTCGTATAAAAAAATAAAATATTTTGGGACCAGAATCGCTCACATGATATGCTGGGAAGACCACTGTATCTTGTATCCCAAGGGTCTTATGTTCCTGTAGTAAATGGCAATTGGGTTCATTAAGAGCCACAGTCTGACGCGGAAGATTGAGACACCATCTGGACCGGAAGTGAGGCATTCTGGGAAACGGTGCGACCAAGCAAGAACGCCGGAGACGCTCAGACAACACTGCAAATCAGACTTATTTATCCTGGATAAGACTGATAAGAGTAGCTGCTATAGGGTACCCGATACGTAAGTTCCCTGGTCCTGTAGCAACTACTTCAATGGTGTCAGAAGTGGGATCCAGAGAATGTCATTCCCGTCGAGAGATGTCACAAGCCGGTCAGACCGATTGTGCCTGAAGAACAGACCCATTGCCAGAATGATGTGGAGGAAGTCCTTCTCGATAAAGTGGGGAGGAGTGTAGTAAATGGCAATTGGGTTCATTAAGAGCCACAATCTGACGCAGAAGATTGAGACACCATCTGGACCGGAAGTGAGGCATTCTGGGAAACGGTGCGACCAAGCAAGAACGCCGGAGACGCTCAGACAACACTGCAAATCAGACTTATTTATCCTGGATAAGACTGATAAGAGTAGCTGCTATAGGGTACCCGATACGTAAGTTCCCTGGTCCTGTAGCAACTACTTCAATGGGTCAGAAGTGGGATCCGAGAATGTCATTACCGTCGAGAGATGTCACAAGCCGGTCAGACCGATTGTGCCTGAAGAACAGACCCATTGCCAGAATGATGTGGAGGAAGTCCTTCTCGATAAAGTGGGGAGGAGTGTAGTATATGGCAATTGGGTTCATTAAGAGCCACAATCTGACGCAGAAGATTGAGACACCGTCTGGACCGGAAGTGAGGCATTCTGGGAAACGGTGCGACCAAGCAAGAACGCCGGAGACGCTCAGACAACACTGCAAATCAGACGTATTTATCCTGGATAAGAGTAGCTGCTATAGGGTACCCGATACGTAAGTTCCCTGGTCCTGTAGCGACTACTTCATTCCAGTTATTGTACTAGCAACAGGCAATAGACACAATCACTTTTTATCCCCATGTGTGTATGTCTTAAAGACTTTTTCTAGCTCATAAAAGAGTGATAGTGTCTATAACGCCTGCGGTACTAGTTAGCTGCCACGACCATCTAATCAATGTATCCACATTGACATTGTGCCATCATCAGTGATCATACTGTGTAATTATACAAGTTGATTGGACTGAACACTGAATAATTAATTAATTATGACAATACGCTTTCTTCCGCGCCAACGAGAGTGATTAATGTAAGTTGTTAAAGCTTGTTTCGCAATTGTTGTAAAATATAATAAACTTTAAAATATTACTGACCAATTGCTGATCGAGAGCACCTGCTAGCCAAACAATCATTAATTGGCTAACACAATGACGATTTACATTGGAATTTTACTACTCAATAATTTATTTTAGCTAAATTTTAAACAAATAAAACTACATACATATCATTAACGTACTTTAATCAAATGTAATTTGAATGGGAAACTTCCATTTTTTTTATTAGATGACGGAAAAGTTGTTTTCATCCGCCATCTTGTGTTTCCAAGTATTTGGGACGAAATGTTTTCGTATGATAACGTTTTCGTACCTCTCCAAGATGGTCACATACCACTACATACCATTGACCTTGTAATTATGTATGTATGTATGTCTGTATGTTCCATTAATGTCATACCTCTTACGGGAACATATACATGTTTTCCTGGGCATGCTAACCGACCATAGCGGTTAACCAGTACTAAGCAATGTGTGTGAGGTGCCTTGCTTAATGACACTACACCCGTGGCCTGATTGAGTATCGAACCTGGACCGATTGGTTCTAAATCCGACGCTCTACCATTGGACCACGGACGCCACAATTATTGCGCATGTTCTGTGCATGTCTATGTAGTTTGTATCAAGTGATGTTTCTCTTACATTCTTAACCAATTTTAATACAGGAATTACCATCGGCTGAGAGAGAGAGAGAGAGAGAGAGAGGGGGGGAGGGAGGGATGGGGAGAAACAGACAGACCTACACAGATGGAGAGAAGGATGGATTCACGCTTGACCTCTGTTTCTGTGGGGATTTGAGTACACAACTTCAAATGAGCTTGAACTCAGAAAGTTGTATTGCCAACGGGCTATGTGTGGTGTAACAGGTACAAACAACAACCGGCTAGAAATGGCCTAACGTAGAGCAACAAGGTTTATTAAGAATTATTACAAGCAGCCTCTCGAACATGCTTAACGACCATAGCTGTCCGCACCATCATGATGTACAAAAGTTGTCATCGGCTTGTAGTCATCGACACATAGCACCTGCTAATACCATCTGGCTCAAGTACAAGCGGTCAATGCCAAATAAACAGACAGATATGAACATATCAACACAATGTCATCCCACACTCCATCATCTTAAGAAACAACCTCGCCCAAACCACCATTGACATGGTCACTTCAGATGCCCACCACAGTCGGTTCTTGCCATCAACACCCCATAGATCGTCAGTGACGTCGTCCTTCTTAACATTTGTACAATAAATACTTTTAGATATACAGTACATATATTATATAATGTGGTCCTACTGCCCGCTACCATGCATATTAATTGTTAATTGTGAATATATTCTATGAAGAGTGCAGCAATCACTGAATATGATGATGAAATATATGTGCAAATCAAACGCCAACAAAAATAACACCTCGCAATAACGCCGTACACACATTCAATATTTATATTATCGATATACCCCACATTCGCACTTACGCTGTCTTCAATTATTGAGACCTTTATGACCCTCAGTTACACATCGTGCTGTTTACATTGTCAACAATGAAAATGTTAGTGGTGTTCAACCTAGAAGGGTGGCAACTTTAAAATTTAGAGGGACATAACCTCTGCGACATCAAAACAAACTGCTGGATTTTTTATTGATTTAAGAAATAATGAAATATTTCGTGGATTGACAGCGATGGTTTTGACACCTAATATGGTAATTGTCTCATCAGTATTATAAATTTTATATGTATTATTTACAAAACCTACTGACTTTGACATTTCGAAAACTGAAAACTGTTTGAAGTGCTTCGTACTCAAAACTGTTCGTACGTTTATAGTAGACTCTGTTTTGGTCTATGAATGTGAGACTACATGTAACAGTAAGTAGGTTTCTTTTGACAAGTGATATAGATCGTCGTTGTTAGAATCCCCTTTCATTGCTATCATCATGGGTTTGGGTTCACTCCCTATCAGCGAAAATTGGCGAGACATGTAGAACTGTGACTGTGAGAAAGTTGTCAAGCACTTGGACGCTTATGGAGGTTGGAGAGTTGAATACTGGACATTCAGGTGGTCTACTCTATGCCACAACCACAAGACAGACAGACCTCCCAATAATAATCAGAAAATGATTAATCGGCAATATTTGACATAAGTAAAAGTTTGATAGCAAGGATTGTGGCGTCCGTGGTCCAATGGTAGAGCGTCGGATTTGTAATCGAACAGTCCGGTTCGATACGCAGTCAGGCCACGTATGTAGTGTCATTGAGCAAGGCACCTCACACACATTGCTTAGTACTGGGTAACCGCTATGGTAGGCTAAGCATGCCCAGGAAAACATGTCTAGGTCCCCGCAAGGGGTTTGACATTAATGGTACATACATACATACATACATACATTGTAATATGTCTGGGTCACGCGAAACATCATTCAGACATTTATAATTATTAACACGGTCAGAAAATACATACCGTATATTCTCGGCGATAAGTCAACATTTTTCTCATCCAGAAATGTGATGAAAATACTAGGTCGACTTCTGGACGAGTAACAAGCCCAAAAAAAAGATTGTCTAAGCAAATTGTTATATTAAGTCAAACAAAACAAACAAACAGACATAAATAAGCTTCATAAATTATTGTTGTGCATCATTTTTTTGGTTGTGTGATCCAATATATCTCAAATTTAGCTCAGTTTCATGTAAAAATAAGAGAAAAATGCATTTTTGTAATGAAACCGACAAAGTCCACAAAGTTAACAGGGATCATTCTAGAGGGCAATGTGGGCGAAATTGTCGCCCTAGGGACCCTGACTTCGCCCTCTGGGGGCCCCACTTCTCCCTAAAAACATAAAATTAAAAAAATATTTTTTGGTTTTTACCATTTCAAATGTTGTTTTTAATGGTTGTACTGTGCATTTTAACCCTATTTTGCAGAAGTATATTAAAGAACACCATTTAAGGAAGCAATCACGCGCTTTCTCACTTCTCCCAAAAATTCTGACCTAGAATGAACCCTGAAAGTACCCGCGACTTCTTGAAGGATCCAGCTTAAAATCAGCATTTTAAAGCCAAAATTTGACACTCGACTTATGGCAAAGAACAACTTATGGACGGTAATATACGGCAAGTGCTCAAGAAATCTATCGCACTTCCTGTCACTTTGCTTCCAAACAGGATCCTGTTTGTCAGTTACTTCCTGAAGGCCTGATGCTAGCTGGGCAGAAAACTGATGTTTGTTATGTTTCCTTTTTTTGACAGGCTGATTCTGAGACAGGGAGCTATGAGCCGTTGGCCACAGGGTTTGACTCGTCAGACGAAGAGGGGGAACTAGATCTATCGCCATTCCAGTTTTCATGGTTTGTGTTTCATCTCTGCTGATTGGGTTTGTGATAAATAGTACCTCAGAGTGCTTCACATACCGGAGGTCATGAATTCAGTTGAGTGAGGTATGTAGGACGAGGTTCCATGGGTATGTGTGTCACTATGTGGGACAAGTTTCCATGGGTATGTGTGTCACTATGTGGGACAAGTTTCCATGGGTATGTGTGTCACTATGTGGGACAAGTTTCCATGGGTATGTGTGTCACTATGTGGGACAAGTTTCCATTGGTATGTGTGTCACTATGTGGTACAAGTTTCCATGGGTATGTGTGTCACTATGTGGGACAAGTTTCCATGGGTATGTGTGTCACTATGTGGGACAAGTTTCCATTGGTATGTGTGTCACTATGTGGGACAAGTTTCCATGGGTATGTGTGTCACTATGTGGGACAAGTTTCCATGGGTATGTGTGTCTCTATGTGGGACAAGTTTCCATGGGTATATGTGTCACTATGTGGGACAAGTTTCCATTGGTATGTGTGTCACTATGTGGGACAAGTTTCCATTGGTATGTGTGTCACTATGTGGGACAAGTTTCCATGGGTATGTGTGTCACTATGTGGGACAAGTTTCCATGGGTATGTGGGACAAGTTTCCATAGGTGTGTGTCTCTATGTGGGACAAGTTTCCATGGGTATGTGTGTCTCTATGTGGGACAAGTTTCCATAGGTATGGTGGCTGGTGTTTCATGGGTATGTGGGATTAGGTTCCACAGGTATGTGTGACAAACTGACGATGTTTCATGGGCATGTGTGATGAGGTTTCACAGGTATGCGTGACGATGTTTCATGGGCATGTGGGATTTGGTTTCACAGGTATGCATGATGATTTTTTATGGGCATGTGTGATTTGGTTTCACAGGTATGCGTGACGATGTTTCATGGGCATGTGGGATTTGGTTTCACAGGTATGTGTGACGATGTTTCGTGGGCATGTGGGATTTGGTTTCACAGGTATGTGTGACGATGTTTCGTGGGCATGTGGGATTTGGTTTCACAGGTATGCGTGATGATGTTTCATGGGCATGTGGGATTTGGTTTCACAGGTATGTGTGACGATGTTTCATGGGCATGTGGGATTTGGTTTCACGGGTATGCGTGACGATGTTTCGTGGGCATGTGGGATTTGGTTTCACAGGTATGTGTGACGATGTTTCATGAGCATGTGGGATTTGGTTTCACAGGTATGCGTGACGATGTTTCGTGGGCATGTGGGATTTGGTTTCACAGGTATGTGTGACGATGATTCATTGGTATGTGGGATTTGGTTTCACAGATATGCGTGACGATGTTTCATACCTCCACCGTTTGTACGAGCATGGAGACATTTGTTTGGAGCACAACTGTAGAATGCACAACTGTAGAATGATTCATTTGGTTGATATTACATAATCTAACTTGCCCTTTATGCATGAGTTAATCAAAAATGTTATTTATGACAAGATTTTGTACTTACATTAATTCCTCAATCTATATTCTTCGAAGTTGTAACAAAATTTGTTTAGTCATTTAGTTTAGTTTATACAAATTTATTTTAGCTCGATTGCAAAACAAGTTCTTTCAACTTATATTAATCACTCTCGAGACCTCATTCCTGATGGAATCCATCGCCACGAGGGAGAGAGAAGAGGCAACGTGGAATTTAAATGCCTTGACTAAGGGTACAATCGTAATGGCTCCAGCAAGGCTCGAACTCCGGACCATTTCGCACTTGAAGCGAACACGCATCCACTGCGCTATCATGACTTCCACGTCATTTCAAAGAAGGATTTGACATAAAAATGTTTTTCTGTATTTGAACAGGTTAGCAATGGGTACCGGTGAAGGAGAAGACAAGTTGGGAATTAGTGGACTACCAGGTACATAACACAAGTAATTGACCATTTTGCTGGATTGGTCCAGTGGTAACAAGCAGGACTCGTAATCAAGGGATCTCAAGTTTGAGCTTCTGCGACACCACAACTAAAATAATCATTCCTAGTCTTTCGGTTGAGATCTTTTGTGTTCGTGCTTTACACTGTGCAATCTTTTGTCGGTGCTTTACACTGTGCAATCTTTTGTCGGTGCTTTACACTGTGCAATCTTTTGTCGGTGCTTTACACTGTGTAATCTTTTGTCGGTGCTTTACACTGTGCAATCTTTTGTCAGTGCTTTACACTGTGCAATCTTTTGTCGGTGCTTTACACTGTGCAATCTTTTGTCGGTGCTTTACACTGTGCAATCTTTTGTCAGTGCTTTACACTGTGCAATCTTTTGTCGGTGCTTTACACTGTGCAATCTTTTGTCGGTGCTTTACACTGTGCAATCTTTTGTCGGTGCTTTACACTGTGCAATCTTTTGTCGGTGCTTTACACTGTGCAATCTTTTGTCAGTGCTTTACACTGTGCAATCTTTTGTCGATGCTTTACACTGTGCAATATTTTGTCGGTGCTTTACACTGCAATATTTTGTCGGTGCTTTACACTGTGCAATCTTTTGTCGGTGCTTTACACTGTGCAATCTTTTGTCGGTGCTTTACACTGTGTAATCTTTTGTCGGTGCTTTACACTGTGCAATCTTTTGTCAGTGCTTTACACTGTGCAATCTTTTGTCGGTGCTTTACACTGTGCAATCTTTTGTCGGTGCTTTACACTGTGCAATCTTTTGTCAGTGCTTTACACTGTGCAATCTTTTGTCGGTGCTTTACACTGTGCAATCTTTTGTCGGTGCTTTACACTGTGCAATCTTTTGTCGGTGCTTTACACTGTGCAATCTTTTGTCGGTGCTTTACACTGTGCAATCTTTTGTCAGTGCTTTACACTGTGCAATCTTTTGTCGATGCTTTACACTGTGCAATATTTTGTCGGTGCTTTACACTGCAATATTTTGTCGGTGCTTTACACTGTGCAATCTTTTGTCGGTGCTTTACACTGTGCAATCTTTTGTCGGTGCTTTACACTGTGCAATCTTTTGTCGGTGCTTTACACTGTGCAATCTTTTGTGGTGCTTTACACTGTGCAATCTTTTGTCGGTGCTTTACACTGTGCAATCTTTTGTCAGTGCTTTACACTGTGCAATCTTTTGTCGATGCTTTACACTGTGCAATCTTTTGTCGGTGCTTTACACTGTGCAATATTTTGTCGGTGCTTTACACTGTGCAATCTTTTGTCGGTGCTTTACACTGTGCAATCTTTTGTCAGTGCTTTACACTGTGCAATCTTTTGTCGATGCTTTACACTGTGCAATCTTTTGTCGATGCTTTACACTGTGCAATCTTTTGTCGGTGCTTTACACTGTGCAATCTTTTGTCGGTGCTTTACATTGTACTGTACACTCTGTGTCGGTGCTTTACACGGTAAGTCTGAGGTCACGAGAGTGATTAGTATAAGTTGTAAGAACTTCTTTCGCAATCGAGCTAAATATATTTGTATAAACTAATATATGAAAACTTGTATCAACATCATTTTATGTGGATCAGGTGACGGAAATCTGTCCCATCGACTGTAAAACCGCATTTTTGTTCAAATAGAAATAATAGAATACATGTTTAGCAAATATGCTCTTAAAGACAAATTAACATAATATCAAAATCAGCATTGGGTTTAAACATATTTATTGCACTATATTATATACATTCACAAAACAATACATGTACACAAAATCAAAGAAGTAGGTATATAGGAAAGGATTAAAATGGAAGCAGAACTTTAAGCCTTATATAGTTTCTCTCCTTGAATCAGCATTATGTGAGACCATTGTGTAAAAGTATGACAGACTTTAAGAGTTAATCTGTTGATGCAGTTGATGTGTTCGACAGACTTTAAGAGTTAATCTGTTGATGTAGTTGATGTGTTCGACAGACTTTAAGAGTTAATCTGTTGATGCAGTTGATGTGTTCGACAGACTTTAAGAGTTAATCTGGTGATGCAGTTGATGTGTTCGACAGACTTTAAGAGTTAATCTGGTGATGCAGTTGATGTGTTCGACAGACTTTAAGAGTTAATCTGGTGATGCAGTTGATGTGTTCGACAGACTTTAAGAGTTAATCTGTTGATGCAGTTGATGTGTTCGACAGACTTTAAGAGTTAATCTGTTGATGCAGTTGATGTGTTCGACAGACTTTAAGAGTTAATCTGTTCATTCTGTTGATGCAGTTGATGTGTTCGACAGACTTTAAGAGTTAATCTGGTGATGCAGTTGATGTGTTCGACATACTTTAAGAGTTAATCTGGTGATACAGTTGATGTGTTCGACATACTTTAAGAGTTAATCTGGTGATGCAGTTGATGGTTTGTATGTTCTTGTGTTTCAGGTCGTAAGTTCAAGGACACATGGAGGAGTCTGAACAATGACATCAGTAAGTACACAACCATGCATTACTACTTTTCATGTCCGTGTAAGTTTAACTTTTATGCCTCAAGCATAGAAGGGTCGTAAGTACAGACGGATCGATCCTCCGTCTGACCCTAATAAAATTAACAGTCTTTCAGATGGGACTTTAAACCGAGGTCTCGTGTCGGTGCTGTACACCCTGCACGTAAAAGAACCAGAGGAGACTCTGGAATGGGTCTCTGTCTGTATCATTGCACTATCCTCCAACAATCTAAAATGACTAATCTCTTCAGGAAGCGTCGCTGATATGGGCAACCGACAGTGGCGATAAATAAACGTAAAATACACAAAAAGGGTCGGAAGTTTATTATATTATTCTGATTGTCAACTCGGACATACCCACGAATGAGTACTTAAGTAGCTACCCCATTGTTTTCTCTTTTGTTCTATTAGCCACGCAAGAGCATTTATTGCCACATAAGAGCTAACCCCAGACCAATAGATGTATTGTTCTCCTAGCCACGCAAGTGCCCCCTGGTGTGCACAGAAATCCCTATGAATGGGCATATATTGTTCAGTCTACATCCGTTATGTCGATTTCCGTCGGACTGAACAACATACTTCGACATAACCGAAGTTTGACCTAGAGAAATTCAATATAAACGGAGCCAGTTATATGTACAATGATAAGTGTCTGAAACGGTTTGAGATGATCGGAGAATTCGACATAACGGTTGTAGACTGTATTTGGATATTTCTTTTGTTGAAAAGTAGCAAATACGTGAAATTAACAACATAATCACTAATCCTAGAGTGATAGACACTATTATTATATATTATCGTGACAAGGAAGGATTAGGTAAATACGCATCTCAAATTCAATGACACATACAACTCCCAGGTCAAGGTCACATGTAATACGCATCTCGGGGCTCGAACTCCGGGCGTTTCGCACATGAATTGAACGCGATTCCACTGCGCTATCACGACTTCCAAATGATATTGAATTATACATTGATACCAAGTTAATGTCATAAATTGTTTTTGTTTTATAGAATGTTTAAAGTGGTCGGGTGTAGATGAGATATTCTCGCTGTGCACGCTGGGTGAGCTGAACAAGTACCGTGTACGAGTGTTACTGACCGAGCTGACCGATGCTGATATAACGGTGCATCACTACCCGTTCCTAGATGGACAGACTCCAAACATGGCCAGTCTGCTGAAGATGTGTGATGAGATACAAGTTGCAATAAGCCATGGAAAGAAACCTTTAGTACAGTACGTAGTCAATAGTTTATACAAATTTGTTTTAGCTAGATTGCAAAACAAGTTCATACAACTTATATTAGTCACTCCATTATTTTACTAGCTGGCAGCTCACCAAACCGGCCATATCAGAACGAACCCCTGATGAGGTTCGAACATTCGACATCACGCTCCGTAGGTGAACACCTTAACCACTAGGTCACAGAGACCTCTATACATGATTAAATATTTTAATTATTCACTATTTAAACATTTATCATAGAGATATGTAGGTACTATGAATATATCAAGTCAATAAAACATACATATGTCCATTTCTGGTTAATACAAATTTATTTTAGCTCGATTGCGAAACAAGTTCATACAATTTATATTAGTCACTCTCGAGATCTCATTCCTGATGGAATTCATCGCCACGAGGGAGAGAGAAGAGGCATGTGGAATTTAAATGCCTTGCCTAAGGGCACAATCGTAACTGCTCCAGCGAGGCTCGAACTCCAGACCATTTCGCACCTGAAGTGAAGGGCTCAAACTCTGAGCCTTCCGCACCTGAAGCGAACGCGCTACCACTGTGCTATCACGACTTCCTATATAAGTAAATTGTAACTAGTATTTGTATTCTTGTGTATTACACTATATCCTGTGTTTATTTCTCTTTCCAGTTGTTTTGGTGGATTAGGAAGATCGTGCTTGGGTAGGTTGCAGTACTTGCTTTTAACTTGTTTACTTAAAGCGACATTACATCGGTGAAAATGCAATCATATTGTATAAATTTTGTTCCAAATATTTGACGCAGAATATTTCAATTAATAAACGAGCGTCATATACGACGTTTGTTGACATAACAATATAATGTAAATACGGTCATCATGAATGCGTACTACAACGCGTGTATCCCGGATAACAACAGTTATGGTACAGTACAGATTTACCACTATATCTCACATATATGCATAATTATTTTTCGACTAATCTGATTAAATTATCTCTAAATGACAGTATTACATGTTTATTATAGACTCCAATAATAAACAAACGTATAAGCTGCTTATATATGAAATCATGCTTTCACTTTTGAGAGTTTGTATTTATTGGCTTTTTGCGATGTAATGTCGCTTTAACATTAAGCAATAATTTATTTCAAAATTTAGGTGCTTTTATGCATTATTACGAATGATTGAAAAATGTTGAGTATGTAATGGGTATTTGTGTTTGGGTGATTTGTTCCAAATAATGAATTGGTAAAATAGTTTTATAGAATTGTAAGTGTTGTCGTGTCTCGCCAGCTACTTCTTTAAAGGTAAACATTATAGCATGATAATACTGTGTGACATAGTTTGTTTGGTTGCACAGTGACGTCCTGGTCTCATTGACCATAATCAACATTGGGACATACACGTTGATACGGTGGTCACCAGAATGGACAGGTACATGTACTCCGGTTTCACATGTACTCCGGTTTCACATGTACTCCAGTTTCACATGTACTCCCTCTGGTTTCATGTGTACTGCATCCGGTTTCACATGTGCTCCGGTTTCATGTGTACTCCGGTTTCTCATGTACTCCCTCCACTTTCACATGTACTCCCTCCAGTTTCACGTGTACTTCCTCCAGTTTCACATGTACTTCCTCCAGTTTCACATGTACTCCCTCCAGTTTCACGTATACTCCCTCCAGTTTCACATGTACTCCCTCCAGTTTCACGTGTACTCCCTCCGGTTTCACATGTACTCCCTCCGGTTTCACATGTACTCCCTCCGGTTTCACATGTTCTCCCTCATGTTTCACACGTACTCCCTCGGGTTTCACATGTACTCCCTCTGGTTTCACATGTACTCCCTCTGGTTTCACGTGTGCTCTGGTTTCACATGTACTCCCTCTGGTTTCACATGTACTCCCTCTGGTTTCACCTGTACTCCGGTATCACATGTACTCCCTCTGGTTTCACATGTACTCCCTCTGGTTTCATGTGTACTCCCTCTGGTTTCACATGTACTCCCTCCGGTTTCACGTGTACTCCCACCGGTTTCATGTGTACTCCGGTTTCACATGTACTCCGGTTTCTTCCCACATGAAATACCATATATTCGCTTTCATCCGCACCAATCAGAATGATGAATATAAGTTGTTAATAGCTTGTTTCGCAATCGTTGTAGAATAAATAAAGTTTGTACTACCAGTAATTATATTATAGATTATAATTACAAGTCACCTAACTGTTGTTATTCAAAGTAAAACCAATTTGTTTACATCTGTACAAACTAGATGATTTCATAATTTGTGCTAATTGTACCCAGTACACGTTGAGAAACAGTTTTCAATTTTCTATCATATATATATAATTATTCAACTTGACCAGAGTCATCAATCATTCTAAATTGATAATATACATGTGTGTTGTTGGAGACACATTAGGTGTTTTCTAGAGACCTGCCCTTTTTGTGTGTGTTTTATGTTTATTTATCGTCGCTACCGGTTGCCCATATGAGCGTCGCCTCCTGAAGAGATTAGTCATTTTAGATTTTTGGAGGATAGTGCAATGATACAGACATATACCCATTCCAGAGTCTCCTCTTGTTCTTTTACGTGCACGGTGTAAAGCACTGACACGAGACCTTGGTTTAAAGTCCCATCTGAAAGACTGTTAATTTTATTAGGGTCAGACGGGGGATCGAACCTGCAATCCCTGGATTACCAGTCCAGCGTGTTACCTCTGGACTACAGATCCATCTCTCTGCCCGTTTTGTAAATTTTTATTTAAATTGGTTTTTATATAAGCAACATGTGGGTGCCTAGAATTCGTCCACCATTTTCACTAATGTGTACTGCCCCTTAGATCAAGCATAGTTTATACAAATTTATTTTAGCTCGATTGCGAAACAAGTTCTTTCAAACTTATATTAATCACTCTCGAGACCTCATTCCTGATGGATTCCATCGCCATGAAGTAGAGTAGAGGCAATGTAGAATTTAAATGCCTTGCCTAAGGGCACAATCATAACGGCTCCAGTGGGGCTCGAACTCCGGACCTTTCGCACCTGAAGCGAACGCGCATCCACTGCGCTATCACGACTTCCACTTTAGATCAAGCATAGCTGTTAATCAAGTCCGCCTCCGTGGTCGAGTGGTTAAGGTCGCTGACTTGTATACCACTGTAACCTATCATCACTGATGGTCACGGGTTCGAGCCCCGCTCAGGCCGTGTCTCATTTATATGAAAAAGTTGGCAGTTTCTTACAGAGGTTGGTGCACCCAAGTACTGGTTAACCGCTGGAGCCTGCCCAGGAAAGGTGTTGTTAAGTAAACTGCTCGCCGGCGATATAGCCCAAAAATGGTGCTGATGCAGGCGTAAAACCCGAAATATAACATAACATATAACATAATAGCTGTTAATCACCGTAAGTTAACAAATTTTCTAAGGGATAACCTACATGTAGTCTGCATTCCAGTTGATTTTTCACTTCTGGCAAAGTTGATATCAGAAACTCAATACAGCCCAATTAATGGTCTCGGGTGTTAAGATATATTTATTTGACTGACCAGGCAAAATATATCAACGCCTGTTCCCAGGCTAGGGGATAACCCCCAAATACCCCCTTTGTGGCTCAAAATGCACCGTGCCCAATTCCTGACCCACCCTGCCCATTTTTCCGATCTAGAATAAACCCTAGACATATTACAATGTACTATGTTATAGCTTTATTGAATGTACATGTAAATATATGCTGTACATTTTACAGGTTAAATGTTCATGTTTTGTCATTTTTATATCGGCATATATTTGGTTTTCTTCATATAGGTTATCAACCACCGTCCGATTAGCGCAGTGGTTAGCACGCTCGCTTCTCACCAATGCAACCCGTGTTCGATCCTCAGGACTGGGAAGTATGTGAGATGGTACGGTGGTCGCCAAATCGGACAGGTGGGTTTTCTCCAGGTACTCCTCCCACATTTACGCTTTCATCCGCGCCAACAAGAGTGATTAATATAAGTTGTTAGAACTTTCTTCGCAATCATTGTAAAATAAATAAAGTTTAAAGAAACCACCGTCCACCAATGTTCAACAAGCAGTCTAAAAATATGGCTGTATTTTACAGTTGCAGTATGTGCAATGTTATTGATTGATGAAAGCTTGGAACCAGAGAAAGCCATAGAGAAGATAAGAGAATTACGGGGACCAGGAGCTATACAGTCTGTCAAGGTAAGCCTGGAACCAGAGAAAGCAATAGATATGATTAGAGAATTACGGGGACCAGGAGCTATACAGTCAGGTAAGGTAAGTCTGGAACCAGAGAAAGCATTAGAGAAGATAAGAGAATACGGGGACCAGGAGCTATACAGTCTGTCAAGGTAAGCCTGGAACCAGAGAAAGCAATAGAGAAGATTAGAGAATTACGGGCACCAGGAGCTATACAGTCAGGTAAGGTAAGCCTGGAACCAGAGAAAGCAAGAGATTACGAGAAGCGAGCTCGCTAATCGGATTTCCATTTGAATATAATATATGTTTATTTTCAGCAATACAACTATGTATGTGATTTCCGACAGCTGTACGAGGAATACAAGAAAGAAGATGGATCAGAAGCAAGGTCAATCTCTCGCTGACCTCATCTGTTTCCAGATACCTTATGTGTGTAACTCAATACGGCAAGCTTGTTCCTAAAGTTTCCCTTACATTTCTATGGGAAATATTGTTTATGCACAGTCCATCTATTTATTTCTTGCCACCATTTTGTGGTCGGTATGTCCTGATGAATATCTTGTAAACAATTTATTGTATTTAATTGGTCTTAGTCAGTAAATTCCCCTATTGATCATGGGGTGATGGTGATTACGGTCACAATGACCTAGCTTCAAAGAACCGTGCATGATCAATAACGTGTGAGGCAATGTGTCTACAGTGCTCATACCGTGTAGTCGCATGGACCTCGATTCCAAAACGCGTTTCCGGTGAACACCTTTTCAGCCATTGTGTGTACAGTCTTCAATTATTAGAGAAACGTTGGTCAGTATGTGGTCCCTATTGGGTTTGAGGTCAGGAGTTCATTGTCACAGGGATCTCGAATTAAAGAACACATTTCCGTGCAATAGCGTGTTATCCATAAACAGTGATCGAGTGTATAGCCTTCAAACTACATAGGGTCATGGTTGGTAGACGTCTCTAGAATTTATAGCCTAGTCTATACAGACTTCGATTTCAAACACGATTTCTGTTCAATTATGTGTACAGTTTTAAACTTGTTATAGAAACATTGATCCTGATGCTCCAATTGCTGGGGAAGACATTTCTCAAAAGAACAGTTTCTAATTTCTGTTTGAAAGCGAACTGACTTCGAAACTGTAGTCTCTTTAAGTGGCTGAAATTAGTTTGTCAATCCTCCCATGACTGTATCCTGTACTATAGTTTGTGTCCGAATTTGTTTTAATTCTAATCCCTTTCAGTTTATTGATGTTAATTTTTATATAAACTGTATATTTCCTTGTATAATGTATACCACATGTAAAAATACTGAAATAAATATTGTTTAAACTAATATAGAAAGTTGACATACCATACTGTGAAACTACATCACATTCATATAAATAGCTTCCATTGCGCTGCAATGGACACGGTGTATGCCGTATAAGCGAGGAGTTGTAAGATTGAGCTTCCATTGAACCATGGTGGTTGTATGCATACACAATACACTTTATCCCACATTGTATGGCAAGGATTCCATCATGAATAAGGTCTCGAGAGCGATTAGACTAATTTGTAAGAACAAGCGACAGCAAGCGCAAGAGCCATAAAAGATAGTACAATTTAAAGCAGCATTACATCGTAATAAAGGATGTTTTGGGTAAAATATAAATACTAATGTGTGTGTGTTTACAAAAATCGAAATAGTCGCTCAGAAACGATAATATTTCAATAAATTTAAACTGTCGTATACGCAAATTTGTTATCAACACACGAAATGTAAACACGCACAGCGCGCATGCATGAAACAACAGAGGATGTAGAAAACAACGTATATATTTTGAACATGAAAGACTATCTATCTATCTTCCTCTAATGTCGAACCCCTCGCGGGGATGTAGACATGCCCCTAAAAGACTTAGCTAACAGAGGTATGAATCAACATATCAAGTAATTTAATTAAAAAAGACGTTGGACAAATGAGGACGATGCATTCCAAATGTAAACAAGTGCGGATGATGTGTTCCGGTTGTAAACAAGTGCGTGACCGATCGACCCGGAAAGTCCTACTTTCAGTTTCGAGATTGTTTTATCGCAAAAAAAACACTGTTTACCAAATGAACATAAGCATACAAAGTATAATGTTAGAATGTGTAGCAGCATTGCCTACACATACGTAAAAGTTGAATTTTTCAAATATCTTTCATACGATGTACTGGTAATGCTGCTTTAAAGACGTAGTACTGTTCAAAACGATTGTTACTATTTCTAAAATGGTTATCATGTTACAATTTCTAAACTGGTTGTTATCATGTTACAATTTCTAAAATGGTTGTTATCATGTTACAATTTCCAAAATGGTTGTTATCATGCAACTGAATTTGTTGCAAAACACGCATTACCTAGGTTTTTCAGTAAAGAAATCCAGTCTTTTAAACATAATTTTAATGTTAAACAATTGTTGTGTCGAAAAATAAATAACCGTATTCATACGTGCTATTTGACTAGGATAATCTCTTATTGGTTTGGCTCACTTCGTAGCAAGGAAATTAATATGCATACATCACTTTTTAAGCATGTTTTATTAACCCATTCAACTTGAACACCAAGTAATGGACATGGACTGGTGCATGATATTAACCCATTCAACTTGAACACCAAATAATGGACATGGACTGGTGCATGATATTAACCCATTCAATACCAAGTAATGGACATGGACTGGTGCATGATATTAACCCATTCAACTTGAACACCAAGTAATGAACATGGACTGGTGCATGATATTAACCCATTCAACTTGAACACCAAGTAATGGACATGGACTGGTGCATGATATTAACCCATTCAACTTGAACACCAAATAATGGACATGGACTGGTGCATGATATTTTTATACCAATAAATTAATAAGAAAATTACATTTAGACCAGTTCCTTTATCAAAATGGGTAATTTTGTCTAAGAATAGTAATATTACTGGGGGAAAATGCAGAACTCATGAGCCGGCTCGTCTGAACCTACACTTTTATAGGGTGTGGTGTTGAAAGGGTTAAGATTGTTGGCATTAAAAGCGAGACACTCTCAGAGCGTAATTTCGTATTCTGATCAGGTTAAGATTGTTGGCATTAAAAGCGAGACACTCGCATAGAGTGTAATTTCGTATTCTGATCAGGTTAAGATTGTTGGCATTAAAAGCGAGACACTCGCATAGAGCGTAATTTCGTATTCTGATCAGGTTAAGATTGTTGGCATTAAAAGCGAGACACTCGCATAGAGCGTAATTTCGTATTCTGATCAGGTTAAGATTGTTGGCATTAAAAGCGAGACACTCGCATAGAGCGTAATTTCGTATTCTGATCAGGTTAAGATTGTTGGCATTAAAAGCGAGACACTCACATAGAGCGTAATTTCGTATTCTGATCAGGTTAAGATTGTTGGCATTAAAAGCGAGACACTCACATAGAGCGTAATTTCGTATTCTGATCAGGTTAAGATTGTTGGCATTAAAAGCGAGACACTCGCATAGAGCGTAATTTCGTATTCTGGTCAGGTTAAGATTGTTGGCATTAAAAGCGAGTCACCATGTGCTACCTGATGCAGCCAAATGACTTTTCTGCAAGAATCTGATGCAGCCAAATGACTTTTCTGCAAGAATCTGATGCAGCCAAATGACTTTTCTGCAAGAATCTGATGCAGCCAAATGACTTTTCTGCAAGAATCTGATGCAGCCAAATGACTTTTCTGCAAGAATCTGATGCAGCCAAATGACTTTTCTGCAAGAATCTGATGCAGCCAAATGACTTTTCTGCAAGAATCTGATGCAGCCAAATGACTTTTCTGCAAGAATCTGATGCAGCCAAATGACTTTTCTGCAAGAATCTGATGCAGCCAAATGACTTTTCTGCAAGAATCTGATGCAGCCAAATGACTTTTCTGCAAGAATCTGATGCAGCCAAATGACTTTTCTGCAAGAATCTGATGCAGCCAAATGACTTTTCTGCAAGAATCTGATGCAGCCAAATGACTTTTCTGCAATAATCTGATGCAACAAGATGTCCTTACTGCAAGAATCTGATGCAACAAGATGACCTTTCTGCAAGAATCTGATGCAACAAGATGTCCTTACTGCAAGAATCTGATGCAACAAGATGTCCTTACTGTGAGAATCTGATGCAACAAGATGACCATACTGCGAGAATCTGATGCAACAAGATGTCTTTACTGCGAGAATCTCATGCAACAAGTTGTCTTTACTGCAAGAATCTCATGCAACAAGATGTCCTTACTGCAAGAATCTCATGCAACAAGATGTCCTTACTGCAAGAATCTGATGCAACAAGATGTCCTTACTGCAAGAATCTGATGCAACAAGATGTCCTTACTGAGAATCTATGCAACAAGTGTCTTTACTGCAAGAATCTCATGCAACAAGATGTCCTTACTGCAAGAATCTCATGCAACAAGATGTCCTTACTGCAAGAATCTATGCAACAAGTGTCTTACTGCAAGAATCTGTGGTGTTTTGCAAGAATCTGATGCAACAAGTTGACTTTACTGCAAGAATCTGATGTGCAACAAGATGTCCTTACTGCGAGAATCTGATGCAACAAGATGTCCTTACTGCGAGAAGCTGATGCAACAAGATGTCCTTACTGCGAGAAGCTGATGCAACAAGATGACCTTTCTGCAAGAATCTGATGCAACAAGATGTCCTTACTGCAAGAATCTGATGCAACAAGATGTCCTTACTGTGAGAATCTCATGCAACAAGATGTCCTTACTGTGAGAATCTCATGCAACAAGATGACCATACTGCGAGAATCTGATGCAACAAGATGTCTTTACTGCGAGAATCTCATGCAACAAGTTGTCTTTACTGCAAGAATCTCATGCAACAAGATGTCCTTACTGCAAGAATCTCATGCAACAAGATGTCCTTACTGCAAGAATCTCATGCAACAAGATGTCCTTACTGCGAGAATCTCATGCAACAAGATGTCCTTAATGCGAGAATCTCATGCAACAAGATGTCCTTACTGCGAGAATCTCATGCAACAAGATGTCCTTACTGCGAGAATCTCATGCAACAAATAACAAAAATTGATTGAAACAAAATTCGCCTTCAATTATTTCAATCCAGTTTGCATTCTGTTGTTTCAACTGTTTACAGTACTTATATAGTTTGTTGCATCGGGTTACATACGGGAGTATAAATGAATCCTCAACATTTCATTCATCATAGACCTCCTTAGGTTCTTCAAAGCACAGGGATTCGGCACGTTTGGGGGTACTTAAATATATATACTAGTACCCCCAAACGTGCCAAATCCCTGTGCTTCAAAGTGGTGGTTGCTTCACATATATATGTACATGTCATCCATACAATGTAAGTAATTACCCCACCACAAATCAAATCTCACAAGCAGTAGAGAACACTACTGTTTTTTAAACCATAAAAGTCTTCGTCATTTACACAGGGATTCGGCACGTTTGGGGGTACTAGTATATATATTTAAGTACAGGGATTCTACTCTGTGGGATGTCAGATTTCGCATCTATCAGTAAAATGGCCCTATCTGAAACAATTTTGAACAAATCTGTCCAAATATAACACCTATCCAGAGTGTTTATATTGTTCTTTATTGATAATGTTATTCACAGTTAAAACTCTCCCGTCGAAGATTTTTTTTGTTGGTGACAGAACCCGTGTCCTAGTATGGAAATGTGACCTGCTATGGCCAATGTATGTGGCAATTGTTTGCAAAGTATACATGCATGCAGCTTAAAGTTGTGTTTTATTTGAAGAACAATATAAAGACTCGGGATAGGCGTTATATTTGGATAGATTTGTACAAAATTGTTTCAGATAGGGCCATTTTACTGATCGATGCGAAATCTGACATCCCACAGAGTAGAATCCCTGTACTTAAATATATATACTAGTACCCCAAACGTGCCGAATCCCTGTGGTCATTTACTACAGAAACACACTATTTCTTGTAAATTATGTTATATACATTTAATATCAAATAAATATGTTTAAACCAAACACAGAGGTGGTTTAGATTTTACAGTGCAGTATTTACACCACTAGTTGCTAATGTTAAATACCCATTTGGTCTGTTGCATTTACAACACGGTAAAAGCAGTAGGGCGGAGCTACTACGAAACTGACATAAGTGGGTGGTACTACACAAAGCAAAGCTGTAAAAATTGGTTAAAATGTACCCGAGGGTAATAAAAGAATACGTGACGTCTGTCTGTACGATCTGTAGTCCAGTGATTAAAACGCTGGACTGGTAATCCAGGGATCGCAGGTTCGATCCCCCGTCCGACCCTAATAAAATTAAGGCTATCCGATGGGGCTTTAAACCGAGGTCTCGTGTCGGTGCTTTACAATGTGCAAGTAAAAGAACCAGTGGAGACTCTGGAATGGGTCTGTCTGTATCATTGCACTATCCTCCAAAAATCTAAAATGACTAATCTCTTCAGGAGGCGTGGCTTATATGGGCAACGGGTAGCGACGATAAATAAACGTAAAACACACACATGAGCTTACATAAGTTGCACAATGCTAAAATGAAACCCATGAATTTGTAATTGTAGCAAATTAAGCCTGCTAGTTTGGTAGAAAAATATTAAAAGTATGTTAAATTAAAAAGTATAATATATATACAATAAATAAAAGGAATAAAATCAACCAATCATTAATACACGTGTGCTGGTGTTTTGTAGATCGAGTTATATTTGCGAGTCAGATTGTAGTGTGCTTCGTTTTACATGCCTGTACTTCCATCATGAAAGCAATCTGCACTTGAAACACCTACTGTACAACGTGGCATGTTTGAAAGTTCATAACGTGTGTACATGTATTACAATCAATCTGCACTGAACAGTTACTGTAGAACGTGGCATGTTTGAAAGTTCATAACGTGTGTACATGTATTACAATCAATCTGCACTGAACAGTTACTGTAGAACACAGCATGTTTGAAAGTTCATAACGTGTGTACATGTATTACAATCAATCTGCACTGAACAGCTACTGTAGAACATGGCATGTTTGAAAGTTCATAATGTGTGTACATGTATTACAATCAACTGTAGAACGTGGCATGTTTGAAAGTTCATAACTAGTGTACATGTATTACAATCAATCTGCACTGAACAGCTACTGTAGAACGTGGCATGTTTGAAAGTTCATAACTAGTGTACATGTATTACAATCAATCTGCACTGAACAGCTACTGTAGAACGTGGCATGTTTAAAAGTTCATAACTAGTGTACATGTATTACAATCAATCTGCACTGAACAGCTACTGTAGAACGTGGCATGTTTGAAAGTTCATAACTAGTGTACATGTATTACAATCAATCTGCACTGAACAGCTACTGTAGAACGTGGCATGTTTAAAAGTTCATAACTAGTGTACATGTATTACAATCAATCTGCACTGAACAGCTACTGTAGAACGTGGCATGTTTGAAAGTTCATAACTAGTGTACATGTATTACAATCAATCTGCACTGAACAGCTACTGTAGAACGTGGCATGTTTAAAAGTTCATAACTAGTGTACATGTATTACAATCAATCTGCACTGAACAGCTACTGTAGAACGTGGCATGTTTGAAAGTTCATAACGTGTGTACATGTATTCAATTTGCACTGAACAGCTACTGTAGAATGTGGCATGTTGAAAGTTCATAACGTGTGTACATGTATTCAATCTGCACTGAACAGCTACTGTAGAACTTGTTTTATTAAGAAGCTTGTGTTTTATCGTTCCATGCGTTTATACTTGATATATATATTTGAACAGAACAGTATACAGAACTGATAAACAATGGAAGGGAAGTCAATGTAGTAGTCCCATTATTAATGTTGCATCAAGATGGAAGGGTGTCGTTTATATTTCAAGAATACATGCATGAATAATTGAATTAATAATTATAATTAATTATTTATATCCAGACAGTTGACTGTTCATTGAAACAGCAAAATCATTTCAGAGAAAATAGAGCAGTCTTTTCTTCTGGGAGCAGCAAATACACAAATACTGAGAACGTCTGTGCATCAGTCGCACTATCTAGTTTTTGTTTTAACAACTAAATTCCCCAAATTGCATTTTCAGAATGTAAATGTGATGCAATTTGTTTTTTTTTAAAGTTTTTTTTAGATGTTAGAACAAGATGAAAATCTCTGTAAATTAATATGTTCAACTTCTAGGAAAGATTTGATAGTGCAGCAATAGCTCCGTTATACACGTTCCACTTGATGGGCAAAAATTAAGATGTGCTTTGCTATTTCTTTCTGCAGATCTTCCTTCTTTGCTTTAGGATTGTCTTGGACATATTTGGCAATAGCCGCTATGGCTTGTGCTCTCATTGCATCGACCTCTCTCCCTCCACTCATCCGCTGATATATCTCGTACCTGAAATTAATGAAAGACAAGCTACATGTATAATATTGCTAGGTGATGGAATCCAGTGAAATAATTTTGTAATGTATGTCGGCTCGGCTTCATGAGCAGAAACGACAGAAGCGAAAGGCATCAATCAAAGGGATGACTCGATCTTCACCTGCGATGACTACAACAGAGACTGCCACTCAAGAATAGGCCTACTCGGTCACCGCAGAAGATGTTCCTCAACAAGAGCGCAATCCATGGTTAGCACGCTCGCTTTTCACCAATGCAACCCGGGTTCGATCCTAGGACCGCGAAGTATGTGAGATGGTACGGTGGTCGCCAGATCAGACAGGTGGGTTTTCTCTGTGTACCTCCCACACGAATGACCACATTTACGTTTTCATCCGTGCCAACGAGAGTGATTAATATAAGTAACTTGCTACGCAATCGTTATAAAATAAAATTTAAACTAAATGTTACTTAAAGACAGGAGACTAACAAATAGGTCTCTGTCTGTATCATTCCACTATCATCTAAAATTATCAGGAGACGTCGCTCATGTGGGCAAATAGTAGCGACGATAAATAAATGCAATTTAAGCACAAAAAGGCTAGTCCCTAAATGGCCATCTTATTATTAGGGTCACAAGTGTTGTCCAGAGGTAGTGTCGGAGTTGGAATCGTAGGGTCCCGGGTTCGATACTAGCTCAGGGCACATATGTGGTGTCATTGATGATTGAGTAAGGCACCTCACACACATTGCTTAGTAGTAGTACTGGTTAGCCACTGAGGTCAACTAATCCTGCCCAGGATACATGCTTACGTCCCCCGCAAGGGGTTTGACATTAATGGAATATACATACATTAAAGGACATAGTATACGTCCCCGCGAGGGGTTCGACATTAGCGGAAGATTGATAAACTCTGGTGAGGGGGGGGGGTGACAATTGATAAATTTTGTGTGACTTCATTACCAGTCAACCACATGCTATGTGGACACGTAGCTACGCCCCTGCTATGCGGGTCTGAGAAGAGATATATATGATCAGATGATATACCCAAGTCGAAAAGCTGCTACATTTTCAATCATAGCAGAGTCGCCATTTTGAATCCATTGTAGAGTTGCGATTGTTTGAAGAATATCAGAATTTCCCATGGACCAGTCACTAAAAAAATCCATTTTGATTACTGTTGCTGGTGTAATGTTTTTTGGTTGCAAAAGTCCGTCTGCAGTGAAATGATGGGGCTTATAATAATACGAACTTTCCCAGAAACAAATATATAAGTAATAATTATTTCACTTCCGTAAACATCAATCTGTATCATAAAGCGCTTGTAAATCAAACGTAGCTAAAAAGCTATACCATCCCGTTGCGCCAACAAGCATTACAGATAATCGCGGTTGTTATGATCTATGGGTTTACACCAAGTCTTTAGCTATCAATAACACCTACTGTAAGCACGTAGACTATAAACAGTGATTGTGTCTCTGAGTGGGACAGTGCTACGTCCCTCTGCAACCCATTAGTGTTGCCTTAATCGTGGTCTGTAGACACTTATCTGCTATTGACATTATGCCAAAAGACAGTCATATTCCGTGTGCGATAGAACCAGTCTCCAGAATCAGGGACTAATCATATTAAACAAATTAGACATGAAGTCGAGATGGATACACCACTTAATGTAAAGACAAACAACATTGATTAACCAGCAACCCTGCTGATTATGAATATTCTACCGACAGTCATCGGGTACACCCATTGGTTTATGTATGTATGTTCCTTTAATGTCAAACCCCTCGCGGGGACTTAAACATATTTATTCGTTCATTATGTACAGTACATATCTATTTTATAGCTATACAAACGAAAATGGATTTAATCGGAAGCTTAAAGCTACACTCATTGAAGGGCGGGAATTATCTCCGAGAGAAAGAGCTCAAGATTAGCTACAGTCAGTCACTTAACACCAGAGTTATGGCCCTTTAATTGATTAAAATTTCATTAAATTGACCATAACTAAGTAACCTCTGCATGGATCAACTTAAAATAACATTATATCGCCATTGTGCAGTGTTGTCCTGCAAATAGTAATAGTAAAACAGCCCTTGCATTGCCCGTTATCTCCCGCCGATTCAACCAGAGTCGCTGCCCTTGATTTGATAATAAATACAACATGCCTTCTTTTATTTATTTTAAAAATATAGGTTACGCGTTTTTTGTTTGTCCGCGTGTTAGGGCGAGGTTGAACGTAAAGGGTTGTTTTCAAATTAGAAATGAAACACTAGATAGTCTAGTATTCGTCTATTATTCATGTACATGGCATGCAAGATTATTCATTATTTATAGCCAATTGATTAATCTTGCATAAAATTAATAAAGGATCATATTCGGTGGGTGATACCAATTCAATGAATTTACTTGCTATAAACAAAACTAAACACCTTGAAAAGGCACCAAATGCAAAGTCCCCCACCCACCCCAAAATTATTGGGGTGAGGGGCATGACACCAGACCCCCTATCTAACTCAACCCCCATAGGCTGGATCCGCCACTGCAAATGTCAGAAACGTCCACCTGACGCTAGTGATCATTTGGCAACAAGTGTTAACAATATTTGACTAGCCACAGAGGAGCATGTTAAATGACAAATCATATTTTGTGATGTATTACGTCAGTTAAACTATCACGGTTAATATATTTCAACCAATTAGTGAATTACCGTACACTACAGTAGCTGAGCATCGCATTGCGAAATCGAGCATAACATACACACATGTTTAACAGCTGTTTAGCATTAACGACATTGCATATAATAGAGACACGTGAGCTTGGCTCCTGCGAATGTGAGAACTAATATACATGCTATGCAGTACATTTCCAAGGCGTTCAATAAATCGTTGAATAATAATCCATACCCCAGCCGGAAAGCGGATAGTTTCTCAGACATATCAGAATCCCCATGAATCCATTGTAGAGATGCAATTGTTTGAAGAATGTCAGAATTTCCTAAAGCACAGTCACTTAAATCCATGGTGATTGCTATTGCTGGTATATATGTTTATCCTCTATAACGTCCGACTGGAATGAAACAAGTGCAGCCGATCAATACTTGCACAGAGTATCATGTACAGGTCCGCATAATGTATTACTTGTTTACGTTACCCAAACAATAAGGGACGCAACTTCTTTTCCATCCTCAACTTTGACATTTCCGCCCACGAGATTGCTTCCGTCTCCGTATAGATACTTTCGTATTCATAGATTTAATGCAGTATGCATATTTGTCCGATTTAAATACCCACGTGAAGAATATATTCTTACTTACTACCTTGGTGTATGGTACATGCTACTTTATTTTCTGAACTGAAATGTTTGTTTAATTTCTTATTCATTGAATATTTATTTCCGATGTTGTTTTCGCACGTGTTTATATGGCGGGTCCCCGGCAATCCCGTGCACAGACGCGTGTTGTCTAGATAAATAGTTTCGTGTTCAAATCATTATTTATTTTTTTAAATCTTTTTTATATACTGCGGTGTCATTTTAAAATTTGCTTGGATCGGAAATTGTCGGAAATAGCTGGCCTCACGCCTGAATAAACCCGTCCGGCTTGTCTGCCCAAATATGTCGGAGACCAACTAATACCCCTGAGCCAAGCCGCGTCCGGTCGAGGATTGGGGCTATGGTGGGGTGGGTATGAAACCCCTCCCGTACCCCCTCCCGTACCCCCTCCCGTCGTTATATTGTTTTAAGTAATGATATAATTTCGGCCAACCTTTCAAATCTTTAATTTTTCTTTCAATTACTAGATCTATAGGGTTTGAGACTTCGCCCTGGTCATATTGAATAAATGTAAATACATCAATATAAAGCAAATGTAGCCATTGAAAGAAATGAATAAGATAAACATAAAATAAAGATTGAAAAACATATGGATATGCCCAGTATCGAACCGGTGGCCCATAGCCGATTCACACGAGGTCACGGATGGAAAATTGTAAAATCATAGATGGAAAAGAGTATTTCACAACACAATAAGAGGTCAAGTTTTGAAAAAACTATACCATACCGTTGATGAATATATTGTATTCACAGGTTTCCTCACTGTACACTGTGAATAAAAACCACCTCAATACAAATACTACCCTGAATATAAAGGCCACTATGCACAAGGAAAACCCTGCATATAAAGGCCACCTCAATACACATACTACACTGAATATAAAGGCCACTCTGCACAAGGAAAACCCTGCAAATAAAGACCACCTCAATACACATACTACCCTGAATATAAAGGCCACTCTGCAAAAGGAAAACCCTGCAAATAAAGGCCACCTCAATACACATACTACCCTGAATATAAAGGCCACTCTGCAAAAGGAAAACCCTGCAAATAAAGGTCACCTCAATACACATACTATTGATAATTAATGGAAGTCGTGATAGCGCAGTAGCAGTGATATTGCTTCAGGTGCGAAATGCCCGGAGTTCGTGCCCCCACTGGAGCCCTTAGTGCCCTTAGGCAATGCATTTAAATTCCACGTTGCCTCTTCTCTCTCCCTCGTGGCGATGGGTTCCATCAGGAACGAGGTCTCGAGGTGATTAATATAAGTTGTAAGAACATGTTTCGCAATCGAGCTAAAATGGTTTGTATAAACTATAATTAACGTGAATAAAGACTATGTCAGTACAGATTAACTCTTTACACGCTAGCTGTGAAAATAACAGTCAAATATGTCATGAAATTTAAGTTCAATTGCGTCGTAACAACACAGAATTCTAAAGAACTTCCATGACATATATCCAGAGTTTTTAGTTTTTGAAAATAAGCAAACACATTAATGAATTGTCGTCTGCTACACTTGTTTGAACATTTTATATCCTTTATTTCACACAGCATGCAAATAGTTAAGACTACCACGAGAATAAAGATTACCCCACAATAAAAACTCGGTACCATGCGCTGAAGACCATCCACATGGACCTGTATCTTCATGTTATAGAATAATTGACGTTAGGAATAAATATCGCCTGTCTACAAATACCGGGTAGATTCTCTATCAGTGTGGGCATTGTTCACAGGTGTATTGTATACAGAGACTGGGTCTAACCTATACCAGGGTGTACATTGTTCACTGGTGTACGGTATACAAAGACCGGATCTAACCTCTACCAGAGTGGACATTGTTCACAGGTGTACGGTATACACAGACCGGATCTAACCTCTACCAGAGTGGACATTGTTCACAGGTGTACGGTATACACAGACCGGATCTAACCTCTACCAGGGTGGGCATTGTTCACGGGTTTACTGTCTACATAGCGCGGATCTAACCTCTACCAGGGTGGGCATTGTTCACGGCTTTACTGTCTACATAGCGCGGATCTAACCTCTACCAGAGTGGACATTGTTCACATGCTTACTGTCTACATAGCGCGGATCTAACTTCTACCAGAGTGGACATTGTTCACGGGTTTACTGTATACAAAGAATGGATCTATCCTCTACCAGAGTGGACATTGTTCACGGGTTTACTGTCTACATAGCGCGGATCTAACCTCTACCAGAGTGGACATTGTTCACGGGTTTACTGTCTACATAGCGCGGATCTAACCTCTACCAGAGTGGGCATTGTTCACATACTTACTGTCTACATAGCGCGGATCTAACTTCTACCAGAGTGGACATTGTTCACGGGTTTACTGTATACAAAGAATGGATCTATCCTCTACCAGAGTGGACATTGTTCACGGGTTTACTGTCTACAAAGACCGGATCTAACCTCTACCAAGGTGGTCATTGTTCACGGCTTTACTGTCTACATAGCGCGGATCTAACCTCTACCAGGGTGGGCATTGTTCACGAGTTTACTGTCTACATAGCGCGGATCTATCCTCTACCAGGGTGGGCATTGTTCACGAGTTTACTGTCTACATAGCGCAGATCTATCCTCTACCAGGGTGGTCATTGTTCACAGGTTTACTGTATACAAAGGCGGGATCTATCCTCTACCAGGGTGGACATTGTTCACGGGTTTAATGTATACAAAGACGGGATATATCCTCTACCAGGGTGGTCATTGTTCACAGGTTTACTGTATACAAAGGCGGAATCTATTCTCTACCAGGGTGGACATTGTTCACGGGTTTACTGTATACAAAGACGGGATCTATCCTCTACCAGTGTGGTCATTGTTCACAGGTTTACTGTATACAAAGACGGGATCTATCCTCTACCAGTGTGGTCATTGTTCACAGGTTTACTGTATACAAAGACTGGACATATCCTCTACCAGTGTGGTCATTGTTCACGGGTTTACTGTATACAAAGACGGGATATATCCTCTACCAGTGTGGACATTGTTCACAGGTTTACTGTATACAAAGTCGGGATATATCCTCTACCAGTGTGGTCATTGTTCACAGGTGTACTGTATACAAAGACGGGATCTATCCTCTACCAGTGTGGTCATTGTTCACGGGTTTGCTGTATACAAAGACTGGATCTATCCTCTACCAGGGTGGACATTGTTCACGGGTTTACTGTATGCAAAGGCGGGATCTATCCTCTACCAGGGTGGTCATTGTTCACGGGTTTACTGTATACAAAGGCGGGATCTATCCTCTACCAGGGTGGTCATTGTTCACAGGTTTACTGTCTACAAAGCGCGGCTCTAACCTCTACCAGGGTGGTCATTGTTCACAGGTTTACTGTCTACAAAGCGCGGATCTAACCTCTACCAGGGTGGTCATTGTTCACAGGTTTACTGTATACAAAGACGGGATCTAAACTCTACCAGGGTGGACACTGTTCACAGTTTTACTGAATACAAAGCGACTTATCTTACTACACAGACTAACAGATCCACAATGAGGATTACACCAGGGGTGGAGGACAACCCTAGGGGTGGTGAAGGATGCCAGGGTGCATGCTGGAGGAGGGCAACATCATGGGTGGAGGACAACACCGTAGTGGTGGACAACAACACCAGGGGTGCAACACAAATATATGTCATCAAAATAATAACTTAACCCAATGTATATTGCCGTAGATTGTAACATTTTCTGACAAACTAAAGTAAATACTCACTGTTTTAATTATGTCAGTTGAATGAATACTTAATTATGTACTTCGTTCTGATAAGAACGTGATGGACTCTCATTGGTTGAATTGTTTAATATTTACGCTCAATATATTGTATTACACATTGTAACTTGCATGACATGGCCATTAAACGTTTCAAACCTTTTCATTAAGAGTGACATCGTGATATGTAGCCAACGTCATGACATGTTGATAACACGGAAGCCTGCTCTCAATTCATTTAGTAACATCTTATAATGTCTTTATGTAGCAAATGCTCATGATAAAATAATTTGTCACCACCAATGACAGCTGAATGAATGCATAATCACGAATTAACACAGTTGACATTCAAATGGTCAACAGCCTATGGATACAGTCTCAGATGACTGCCAGTAAGACTGTGTAGGTGTTTTAAAAATAACTTTGGACAATACTACTGAATAATGCACGCTCGCTTCTCACCAATGCATCCCGGATTCGACTCTCGGACCGGGAAGTATGATAGATGGTACGGTAGTCGAGCAAGGTCGATTACTCGGGTTTCCTACCACACTAATTAGGAGGGGTCGTAGGGGCAACCGGTAGCGACGAAACGCACGCACGCACACACACACACGCACGCACGCATGTTCATTTAGTAACTTAAAACATGTCAGTAGATTCAAGGCAGTATTATATATATTGTTTGTGGTAATGTAAATATGAACACGTATATATTTATTTTGTTATTCAACCGTTCTAGTGTTTGTTTGATTTACCATTATACATAATGAACCGTACTAAACAGGATGAAACAACAGCCATCATTTTATATTCAATGCTACTCAGTGCAATCTCTTTCATATTTGAGTGGTTATATGTACAGTAGTACATCTTGTATGCACATTTTTCTCAACTGTTTAGCGCAGCTGGTGCCAGTTTGTGCTGCTATATGTGGTAAATGAAGTGACGGTAGAACTCCTTCTTGGCTGTCCGATTCGCGCAGTGGATAACACACTCGCTTCACACCAATGTAACCCATGTTCGATCCCCGGAACGGGAAGTATGCGAGATAGTACGGTGGTCGCCGAATCAGACGGGTGGATCTCCTCAAGACATATTTCAGTATTAAATGGGTCGTTATTTGGAAGTCCATTGACAAGGTAACTGACATGTTATATTATCTATGCTAATATCCTGTTTTACGCACTGTTTGGTGCATTTGTTGGAAGGTTATTAATAAAGTGTAATACCCTTCTATTTTGCCAAAAGATAATGTAAGCACAACATTCCGAAATTAAAGACCAAAAGCACTTTTACAACGTAATTGATTCAAAAGTGTAATAAGCCATACGGCACACATTCATTCGTTTATTAAAAGGCCTTTATTGTCGGGGTTTGTTAAAAAGTAAACAATGGTCTGCACGCTCGAGCACATTGTAAGTGAACGATCGAAGGTAGGTTTCCCCCTGTGAGTTCTTTGCCAATATTTAAGCAAAGTTCTTCCACCAAGTAGATGGTATTGACGCGTACGTGGCGCTGAATAATTCTATTCTTTGATCACACTTTTTATTTTTAGACTTTATCCTTCATCTAACCTATAGCATAAAGTAGCATTGACACATTCCTGCAGTTACATACATGTATGTATGTACCATTAATGTCAAACCCCTTGCGGGGACCTAGACATGTTTTCCTGGGCATGCTTAGTCGACCATGGCGGTTAACCAGTACTAAGCAATGTGTGTGATCTGCCTTGCTCAATGACACTACATACGTGGCCTGACTGAGTATCGAACCCGGACCGTTCGATTCCAAATCCGACGCTCTGCCATTGGACCACGGACGCCACATAAACCGGTACGATTTAGTAATGGACGAGTAAGTAAATGAATATATAACAAGTGAACTCAACATTATAAACAATTATATTTATAACTAGAGAATAGAAATCGGAGCGATTCAAACAATCGCACTCGTATTTGACATAACAATTGCTTTATTTTACATTACCTTGATTTGACCTTGAACGGTCAAACTCAAAGTCACAGAGCATTAGATATTAGAAATGTAACACGCGGTGTCCTATATATATATACCATTATACTATATGTATATATTGCTTCGTAATCGAGTTACAAGCACATATAAGTTACCATAGAAGTCAACGCGAGTGTACAACTCGGATGAATGAGTTTTGACGCAGTTATTGGACTTTAATCAATCATTGATTACTATTCGAGACGACTACTCCTACAGTTTGAATCAGGTTTGTTCAATCACTATAGCAACACTTATTATTAGTTACATATTTGTGAACAGTGTATGGGTTTCCTTTTCTTAGACGAGTCAGTGGTCCAGTGGTTAACACGTTCGACTGTGAATCACATATTGGAGCGTTTTAATTATCTAACCACAGGAACTTGAAATGTTATCGATAAGCCACCAAAGGTCTCGTACCTCTATCCTAGGACACCCCCCTATACCTAGGATAGAGGTACGAGACCTTTGGTGGCTTAATAATAAAATTTCAAGTTCCTGTGATCTAACAAATAAAATGGCTGGCATACTACCACAGTCGTCGCCCAGATTTTCCAGAGGGCGAAGATGAATTAATGAATTAGGGACCACAGAATATTAACACTTGTTTTCAGATGGGACTATAAACCGAGGTCTCATGTATCGGTGTCATATGCCTCTGGAATTGGCGCGTTTTCATTATCCTCCAACAAATAAAACGACTGACATACGTATGGGGTCGTCGCCCAGAGCAACCAGAGGAAAGGTGTGTGTTTTACGTTTATTTATCGTCGCTACCGGTTGCCCATATGAGCGACGCCTCCTGAAGAGATAATCATTTTAGATTTTTGGAGGATAGTGCAATGATACAGACAGAGACCCATTCCAGAGTCTCATCTGGTTCTTTTACGTGCACGGTGTAAAGCACAAACACGAGACCACGGTTTAATGTCCCATCTGAAAGACTGTTAATTTTATTAGTGTCAGACGGGGGATCGAACCAGCGATCACTGGATTACCAGTCCAGCGTGTTACCACTGGACTACAGATCCGTCCGTAAAGAGGAAAGGAATTAGCATAAGCATTTTAATATGTTTGTTTTCCAATCCACATATTTTCTTTTGCAGCACTTTATTCGTGAAGGTTAGCTTCTGAATTAAATACGTTTAACCTAAGATAAATAAAAAACCCGGATGGTGTACTGTTTAAGCGGCATTAATCATAACCTATCAATCTTTAGTAGACCACGCCAACGCATCCGAATATCCATATAAATTATGTGGTCTGCTGGAATACGTATAAAATGAGTACGACATGCTGTATTTTAACCTATATACATATGACACCTTATTCAAATTTCAAATATAATTTGATCGAAATCGTTCATCCAGACATTTTAATGTCCGCATGTTATGTAAAATATACTCAATATACGTCACTGTCAATAAACCCGTCAGACAATATGCTTTGTTAATACAATCATGGTAAATAACATGCATGCAGTTGGTTTAAACAGTACTTTATTTTCCAATGAAATTATAATTATATACACACCACATGTTCTAACAATATTTTATATAATATTTACTGTACAGACATGCCACAAACATGCACAATGCCCATAGCCTGCGAACAGGCGTCGATATATTTTGCCTGGTCAGTCAAATAAATATATTTTGACACCGAGACTATTAACCCTTTCAACACCACAGACCTCTAAATGGGCTTACACAAATTGTAGATCCAGATGAGTCGGTTCGTGACGAGTTGTCTTATCAGGATCTGCACTTTTTGCCAGTAATATTACTATTTTTAGACAAAATTACCCATTTTGATAAATGAACTGGTTCAAATGTAATTTTCGTATTAATTTATTGGTCTAAAAATATCATGGACCAGTCCATGTCAGTTACTTGGTGTTGAATGGGTTAATTGGGCCATATTGAGCTTTGTCATTTTGCCAGAAGTTAAAAAGTGAAAAATCGACAGACTGGAACCAAGGCTACACATGCCACACAATAACAAGGATCTGAAAAGAATTCTTGGGCGATTCTTGGAAACTTCCTTTTTTGTCGTTACAAGACACGGACATGCAGCCATATTTCTTGTTTCACAATGCTATCATAACTAATTTTGTCATAAATCCGAATCCGAAATAACGGTATTTGCGGAGTTCGTGCCCAGCTGTAGCAGTTACGAGTGTGCCCTTTAACGGCATGTGCGGAGTTCGTGCCCAGCTGTAGCAGTTACGAGTGTGCCCGTTTCCCACATCGCCTTTTTTCTGTCACTCGTGGCGATGGATTTCAGCAGGAATTAGGGTCTCGAGAGTGGTTCAAATAATGTTGTAAGAAATTGGCTTGAATGTTTTTTTAGCATAAACTGACTGTATTTGCTATGCTAAGAAATGTACGTTTGAATGATTGGTGTGACATTGGTGTGACACGGCATCCACGCTAACTTTAACCACACCCAATGTCACGGTAGTTAATACCCCGATGGAAACTATTAACCCGCGGTTTATTCGGCTTCCACACACTTTAACCACACCCAATGTGGTTCCTACCCGATGGAAACTATTAACCCGCGGTTATTCGGCTTCCACACACTTTAACCACACCCAATGTGGTTCCTACCCAATGGAAACTATTAACCCGCGGTTATTCGGCTTCCACATACTTTAACCACACCCAATGTGGTTCCTACCCAATGGAAACTATTAACCCGCGATTCATTCCTTAATAATGAAATTTTACTATGAAGTTGCACTTTAATTATGGATCTCAAATATGTATATAGCATCACGGGACATTCGTAAATACTATTGTATGATCATAACTTGAACAGTTGCGCGCACGTGTGTGTTTTACGTTTATCGTCGCTACCGGTTGCCCATAATTATGAGCTACGCCTCCTGAAGAGATTCGTCATTTTATATTTAGGAAGATAGTGTAATGATACAGACAGAGAGAAGAGAGGAGAGAGAGAGAGAGGAGAGAGAGAGAAGAGAGATGAAGAGAGAGAGAGAGAGGAGAGCAGAGAGAGAGAGAGAGAGAGAGAGAGAGAGAGAGAGAGAGAGAGAGAGAGAGAGAGAGGGAGGGGAGAGAGAGAGTCTGGTTCTTTTGCGTGCACGATGTAAAGCACCGACACGAGTCCTCGGTTTAAAGTCTCATCCGAAAGACTATGATATGAGTATTTTTAGAATTGTTTAGCGGGGCACGGACCACTGAAAAGATTATCTCCCTTAAAAGAATAGTCAGTGGGCATTTTGAAATGAATCACGAGTTGTTGTTCCTGTTTGACGTATAGGAGACAGTCCAGGGCTGAAGGGAACCAATCCTATTTGTAGATACAACCGACGTTCGATATGTTCTAGCTTAGTTACACCTGTTGTACTGATTTCATCAGATTGGAGAACATATATTATAAACCCGTCTCTAACATTTCATCTCATATTCAACCATTCTCCATGAACTTGAAACAGATATGGGCGACAATCTGTCAACAAATACAACTGTTTTTTTAGCATAAACTGACTGTATTTGCTATGCTAAGAAATGTACGTTTGAATGATTGGTGTGACATTGGTGTGACAAGGCATCCACGCTAACTTTAACCACACCCAATGTCACGGTAGTTCATACCCCGATGGAAACTATTAACCCGGCTTCCACACACTTTAACCACACCCAATGTGGTTCCTACTCGATGGAAACTATTAACCCGCGGTTTATTCGGTCTCCACACACTTTAACCACACCCAATGTGGTTCATACCCGATGGAAACTATTAACCCGCGATTCATTCCTTAATAATGAAATTTTACTATGAAGTTGCACTTTAATTATGGATCTCAATTATGTATATAGCATCACGGGACATTCGTAAACACTATTGTATGAGAGCGAGTCTGGTTCTTTTGCGTGCACGATGTAAAGCACCGACACGAGTCCCCGGTTTAAAGTCTCATCCGAAAGACTATGATATGCGTATTTTTAGAATTGTTTAGCGGGGCACGGACCACTGATCCGCTACATGTGTGTGTGTGTGTGTTTTTACGTTTATTTATCGTCGCTACCGGTTGCTCATATGAGCGACGCCTCCTGAAGAGATTAGTTATTTTAGATTTTGGAGGATAGTGCAATGATACAGACAGAGACCCATTCCAGAATCTCCTCTGGTTCTTTTACGTGCACAGTGTAAAGCACCGACACGAGACCTCGGTTTAACGTCCCATCTGAAAGACTGTTAATTTTATTAGGGTCAGACGGGGGATCGAACCTGCGATCCCTGGATTACCAGTCCAGCGTGTTACCACTGGACTACAGATCCGTCTGTGCTACATATGTTACATGCATATGCATATTTATATAACGCTGTTGATGATATGTAGTGTTGGTCGGTCAGTAGGCCACCCACGTTTTAGAGGGCCCTAAGGAAGATTAGCTCAGAACTAATTAGGTCACCTCTATAAATAAAGAAGTATATTTATCTAAGTGTTTAACATAATGAGCTGGATAGCTGTTTTTTCTATTACCTCCCTTGACAGATCAAATCCAATTTATCCCGAAATGTATATTCGTCTGTTTAGTTTGAATCCTTTGTTTTTATTGTTGTTTACTAACCAGATGTTGCGGTAGGAATATGACACAATAATAGCACGCGGTACAAAGAAAACCACTATAAAAACAGAGGAAATTACTTAAAAAAAGATTATCTCCCTTAAAAGAATATTCAGTAGGCATTTTGAAATGAATCACGAGTTGTGGTTCCTGTTTGACGTATGTAACGGTATGTATATTAACCCAATATGTGAGGTGATATGTAGGCAGCCCGGTTAGCTCAGTCGGTAGAGCAATCGCTCTGTAAGCGAGAGGTCCCGGATTCGAATCCCGGCTGCATGTTTTTCTCACCTGGGTTACACATTCCCCTCGTTTGAAAACGTTACATCATAAGCTGCGAGAAATATTTCACAATGTATCTCTATCCCTATGGAAATTCCTGGAAGAATTCCAATTTGGTGGGGGAGTATGTAACGGTGTGTATATTAACCCAATATGTGAGGTGATATGTAGGCAGCCCGGTTAGCTCAGTCGGTAGAGCAATCGCCCTGTAAGCGAGAGGTCCCGGGTTCGAGTCCCGGACTGGCTGCATGTTTTTCTCACCTGGGTTACACGTATATGAGACAGTCCAGGGTTGAAGGGAACCGACCCTATTTGTAGATACAACCGACGTTCGATATGTTCTAGCTTAGTTACACCTGTTGTACTGATTTCATCAGATTGGAGAACATATATTATAAACCCGTCTCTAACATTTCATCTCATATTCAACCATTCTCCATGAACTTGAAACAGATATGGGCGACAATCTGTCAACAAATACAACTGTTTACCATTCCCATTTGTGGTCAGTACAGATAGGCGTGACTGTTCTATATATTATAATACAATATCGTGACATAATAAATTATACATGCTCCTAGCTTGTCACGTATACAATACAATTAGTATATAGTATCAATTAATGTATGTTTGTTGTATTTATTGAATTCATATTATATTTCACATTCAATTCTGTAAACTGATCCATGGACTCGAAAACAGACACCCAACAATCCTATATTAGGCGAGCCTTTCACATATTGCAAAGGAAAATTCATGAAAATGCATGAAAACATCCTAATTCTAAAGACTATAGTTAGAGCAATGCAGCTTCATAATTGGTAAATACTGTGTAGTTAGAGCAATGCAGCTTCATACTTGGTAAATACTGTGTAGTTAGAGCAATGCAGCTTCATACTTGGTAAATACTGTGTAGTTAGAGCAATGCAGCTTCATACTTGGTAAATACTGTGTAGTTAGAGCAATGCAGCTTCATACTTGGTAAATACTGTGTAGTTAGAGCAATGCAGCTTCATACTTGGTAAATACTGTGTAGTTAGAGCAATGCAGCTTCATACTTGGTAAATACTGTGTAGTTAGAGCAATGCAGCTTCATACTTGGTAAATACTGTGTAGTTAGAGCAATGCAGCTTCATACTTGGTAAATACTGTGCCTGACGTTACACTTTTCTCGGATCTCAAACTCGAGCTCAACTGATGTGATTGGTTGATTCTGAGTCTTAGTGCCAGCTGAACCAATCAGAAGCTTGAGCCTGAGTTTGAGATAGGAGAAAAGTTGTATAACCTCGACGCCTGGTCTAATAGAATATTATCTATAATTGATCATCTTCGATTTACTATATATTCAGTGATAACATGACTTATTTGCCTGCTATTTAAGCGTTGTTTCCAAGACCAATGCATTCCGTATTGGCACTTGGTGAATGCAATGTCTAAATTACCTTGCCATAGCAAATTTAAAATGTCATTTACATGTTAAAGATACATTAATGATTGGGCATCAAACACGCACAACTGGATTGTAATTGTTTTAAAGGTATTGTGTTTGACAAGAGTACTGCTGGCATAAAGATACATTAATGATTTTGTAAATGACAAATTAATAAGAGAACTAACACGAGTTAGACTCTCTGCGCATCAGCTGCAAATTAAAACTGGCCGATATCGAGAGAAATCAACGCATTTGTAAACTCTGTAATATGAACACAGTCGAGGATGAGTAACATATTGCATTGTGTTGTCCTCTATAATTAGATTCAATTGAGAAGAAAGTATATGATGATGATAATTGAGCTTATTTACCCTCGCCGCCGGCGAACCATATGGGCGAGCGCACTAAGAAGTTTAGTTATTACTCATAGATTATAAACTAAGGTGATTAAGTTGTGTGTGTTAATAATACGATTTGAATGCTCAGCCCGGCCATAGATTAGGCTACAAGCATCAACATGTATAGAGTCAGTACAGGAGTCACGCTGTACTAACACGCATCTTAATTCTATAATGTGTGAATTAGATGAGTAATGTTATTTGATACCTCAGCCCGACCATAACTTAGGCTACAAGCATCAAAATACATGGGGTCTGTTTAGTAGTCACTCTAAACTGTCCTCGTATCTCTTGATATTATATATCTTTTCAATGTTCGCTAATCTCTATGTCCTCGCACGCGACGCGCGACCAATTCTCGACCCGATTTATTATGTTTCTCGCCGTTTATATGTCATTTTTTATGGTTCAAACAGTCACACATCTTCAAAAACGGACATCAGAAACAGTTTAACGTTTGAATGTTTTCGGCTGAATCCAGTATTTGTAAGGATGTTTTTCATTGGTAGAAAAACTATCAGTTTTTTGGATCCAGCTCGAACTGTTTACTGATTGGCTGATTTTGAAGCCTAGCTTAGAGCTACTTTGTGACCGCAAGAACCTGTACTCATGTTTATATTGCAAACTGTGATTATGATTAAAATAATTACATACTTTATGGTTAAAATATACAATGTTACGTATATATACGTGTGAAAGTATATATTAATTTCTGATTGGTTACTCTTGAAAACTTGTCTTAATAATGTCAACAGCCAATCAAAAAAGATTACTTATCCTTGTCAAATATAAATGCAATACGTGTCATACCATTACGTACTAACTGTTCCGTAATTTAATATGTTGTCAAATCGTATCATATTTGTTGTTTTGTCAGTATTAATTGCACGTTAAATGCATGTACATGTATATATGTTTCTTTGTCATATTCAAACTCACGATTACCGGATATATTTGTTAATGGTCAAAGACTTGCCGTAATATACTGTGCGTGTGTTTTACGTTTATTAATCGTCGCTACCGGTTGCCCATATGAGCGACGCCTCCTGAAGAGATTAGTCATTTTAGAGTTTTGGAGGATAGTGCAATGATACAGAGAGAGATCCATTCCAGAATCATCCCTGGTTCTTTTACGTGCACTGTGTAAAGCACCGACACGAGACCTCGGTTTAATACCCCATCTGAAAGACTTTTAAGTTTATTAGGGTCAGGCGGGGGATCGAACCTGCGATCCCCGGATTACCAGTCCAGCGTGTTACCACTGGACTACAGATCCGTCTGTGTAATATACTTTGAATTGTAATTGTCGTAATATACGGATACTCATATGCAATTAACAGTATCATTACTGCTATCACAACATATTATGTATGCTCGTTGTATATATGTATTGTACTTGCAATGTTGTGTTTCTGATGAACTTGTTTATGTCGAATATAAACATCGTCACCTTTAACTTTCAACCTTATTAGAAGGAGGAATATGTGCCATGAAGTTGATAACAATAACAATTGCTTTCCTTGACTGGTGAGATAAATTCCACGAGATTTGTTCTTCCCATTTGATTACATTATGTATATAGTACAGGTGAGGCTATTATCTCTCATATGATCGAAGGTGAGGCTGTTATCTCTCATGTGATAGAAGGCACGGTTCTCATCTTTCACATGAGGTTGTCGTTTTCTGAAATCGCTCCAGATAAATATAGATTACATTTCAATACACTCGTGTCAAGGCGACGTCTTTTTGGAAAACGCGAACTTTTGTTGATTGTGTAATAAAATACTACATAGTCATAAATCGGCATGCTGCAGAGAACAGGCTCTCGCTAGCCGGGTTGTGGACAAGTACATGCCCTATTCACCACGATTACCATATAGATGTACTAGTAGTCCATTCCAGAGTCCAGTAGCCGACCCATTTGCTTCCCCTCCCCCAGATTAAATCGTAGAGTGATAGAACCTATGCTCGGCCTAAATCCTACATATAATGACCATTATAAACTGTTAAATGCACATGCCGTATGTTATTATTTTCTTAAGTCGTGAAAACAACTTTCAAAACACTCTTGTCGACAGTTTTAGCTTCATCAGGTGACCTTGCTGCTCAATATAGCTATCGCAACGGTGTCGGTTGGCACCCGTTTATATGGTGAACAGGGGACTTCAGGGCACCTATGCACGGCGTGCTTTATTTATCCACCATAACGTGTTGAATATATTATTTTGATATAGGACATCATTGAGTAAAAACATTTATTGGTCTTAATCAGAAATGGTATAGAAACTATTTTTCGGGTTAGGTGTAGATTTGTTAAATTCGGATAGCTACCTGAATTGCTCATACACTGTATCCGTTTCGGTGGGAATATTCTCCCAATGATTTGTTTGTTTATATTCGTCTGCTGGACAAATCACGTGACAGTTGCATCAGCCTACCGATACACTCAACGGAATGCTATTGAACCATGCTTCAGCTCTGTCGGCGAAATTAGCCTAGAACTATATAAATATTTTAAATACGGATGAAAATGGAAAATACGCCGTCGAGCATAGGAATACGACGAGCATAGGTTCCACCATTCTATACAGTAATAATAATAAATCCTAATATAATTTCATATTGTTTTCCACGTATTTCATTGGGTGTATAATTGCAATGTAATGTATGAAAAAAATGCAATACAATATTATTTTTAAAAAATTAATATTTCTACGTGTAAGAAGTACACGTACTATTTATATCATAATAGTATGTGTCTATACCAAATTCAGTTGTTTATGTCTAAAATGGAGAACGTCAAGAGGCGCCCAATATTTTTTGTATAAGATAGTTTTATGAAACCGATCCCAGATAGACGAGATCATATTATTGGGATCGGGTGACCAGACAGGCTTCGGTGTTGTTTTTTTCTTTCTCAAACGTATGCACGAGTGATTTATGATTGGTTGAGATTTGATTTTGGGTACGCCAATCAAAACGTCCGGGGCTGAGTTTGAGAATGGAGAATAGTTTCATAACGGTAAGTGCGGAAGTCGTGATAGCGCAGTGGATGCGCGTTCGCTTCAGGTGCGAAAGGTCCGGAGTTCGAGCCCCACTGGAGCCGTTACGATTGTGCCCTTAGGCAAGGCATTTAAATTCCACGTTGCCTCTTCTATCTCCCTCGTGGCGATGGATTCCATCAGGAATGAGGTCTCGAGAGTGATTTATATAAGTTGAAATAACTTGTTTCGCAATCGAGCTAAAATAAATTTGTATAAAAAACAATAAAAAAAAAACGGTAAGTGCTAGCCTGTAATAAGTTGAAGCAATATGCAGGTTTCCCTCCTCACTGCGTACAGGTCGCAGGGGGGGGGGGCACATCTCGCAGCTGCAGCCAAGGGCACAGGGACCTCGTACTCTCTACGATGTTCACACAGATCCATTCGCTATTATGGGAAGCGTAATGCTGCGACCAAGCCGGGACGCAGCATACGATGTGTTTGGTCGGGTTTCATGCTGCTACGGGACGACCAACAGTGAGGCGTGTGATACCAAGATAAGACGAGTCATTCGTAACAACCAATCACCAGGATGCGATGCCCTGAAGAAGAGGAAGATGCCTCATCCAGTTGTTAGCTTTTATCGTACCACCATCAACTACTTAGATTATCAAAATTAATTTTAGCTCGATTGCGAAACATATTATTACAACTTATATTAATCACTCTCGAGACAACATTCCTGATGGATTCCATCGCCACGAGGGAGAGAAGAGGCAATGTGGAATTTAAATGCCTTGCCTAAGGGCACAATAGTAACGGCTACAGATGGGCGATAACTCGGGGCCTTTCGCACCTGAAGCGAACGCGGTACCACCATCAAATACTTCAAGAGCAACATACACTTTAACACCTATACACTGCACGGGTAATCTACGGCACTATACACGAACTACTCCAATCGACTTAGAATTAAATAAATGTATGCATCGTCAATATGCATCTCATAGACGGATCTGTAGTCCAGTGGTTAACACGTTGGACTGGTAAGTCAGGGATTGCAGGTTCGATCCCGTCTGGCCTTAATAAAATTAACAGTCTTTCAGATGGGACTTTAAAACGTGGTCTCGTGTCGGTGCTTTACATCGTGCACGTAAAAGAACCAAAGGAGACTCTGGAATGGGTCTCTGTCTGTATCATTGCACTATCCGCCAACAATCTAAAATGACTAATCTCTTCAGGAGGCGTCGCTCATACGGGCAACTGGTAGCGACGATAAATAGACGTAAAACACAAAGTGCATCTTGTCATCATAACACAGACATCCATTGAAAGGGTTCATCCACGGTGTTTATGCTACAACTCATTTACATGATAATTAATTGAAATACGTCACTGCATTGTACTTATATAATATAGTTTTTGGTCCGCGGTGTCTTGTTATTCACTGCACATAATTTATACTAGAGGACATAGATAACGCACACCTACATTATATGATTATTATTACATGAACACGAAATACGAAGGATTCCATCAACGATATATCACATCTTTCTCACAAAACACAAACTGAACAGCTAAAAATATTCCAAAATGTTTAAAACTATGTATTTATATAGTTATTGTTTTTCATGTAAAAACACATTTATCCGAAGTGTGCGTTTCTATGTCCTCTAGTATATGAACCAAACTATATTTATATGCAAACAATGAAACAGGTGCAGCTGAATGCGTACATAAAGTACATGTTATGAACGATGCATTGTAAGTGCCGTGCACTTTTGAAAGTTTTGAAAATATTTTGATGTTCAGTAGAATGGAGAGACAAATAAACGCGTCAAGCAAACTTCATTTGTGACATGTAATTAGATTCCAGATTTAAGAAGATCGTGTTACAATGATTTTGGGGGGAAGTAGTGTATTGTTTCAGCACACTCGGTGTACGTACTGTGTGGGTGTGGAAGTTACGTATTTGAGCTGGACACACGGATATATCGTCCATTAATCATCAGATGTAACAGATCTGCTCTCACCTGGGGATCGGGGGGGGGGGGGGGTACCGTAGCCAGAGGCAAATTTCAACCGAGGCAATCTAGGGGGTTCCGGGATTTGTTCTCCCTTAACATTGCATGGCGTATGGAAGCGATTTCCTGCGTATTCTGATTTAATGGGTTTAGACGTATAATTAGTTATGTACTGATCTTTCAGCTCTCTAGCAGTCAACATTATACAGCAAAGGGATATTTTTTGGCATTTTATTTATTATTTATTTTTGTTTGCCTTGGACATTTTAACCGAGGCGCTGCTGGCTATCTTTTATCTGTACTACTAAATATTCATGTGATACGTACTCCTTGTAATGATCGGTAATGTGATAATTTGTACAAACAATACACTATCATTTGAGCATACAATCAGCCGTCACATGAAGCGTCAACATACCCATGTGGTATATATGATACATCATTTCTAATAATAACCCCCCATCTTCACCACCACAGTTCAAATCATCATGTATTTCTTTTCTTTTGTTGGCTCCGACCCTTATTACAGTCCAACCTGTGTTAGTGGTCACCTATATTAAGCAGCCAACCTGTATTAAGCAGCCAGTTTCCAGATACCAAATGCGTTGTTTTATTATACATTTCACCTCTATTAAGCAGCCACCTGTGCTAAGCAGCTACTTTCTGTGATTCTCTTGGCTGGCTGCTGAAGACAGGTTTGACTGTGCATCCAGTAAATCGTTAGAATAATTGAAACATGTATTAAAGATAAAGGGCGCTAATCGGACAGCTGTTACAACATGAGAATGCGACAATATTACATATATAATTATAGATATTTTTGTTCCGGTATCAGTTTAACGTAAGTTACAGATATACAATTTTCATGTACCTTTATACGTATAATAATATTAACAAAATTAAGAACAAAGTCTTGTAAGTGGATTAAATTCAATGCCAACTGTTGGCCTGATACCGCCCTGATTCCAATGTGATCCAATTAATCTTCAGTACGTAATCAGGTATCGAAGAAAAAAGCAAACCACTAGAGTAATTTTGTTTCCTAACTCTGCCAAGGGTTGGGATGCCATCCGGATCACAGGGATTCGGCACGTTTGGGGGTACTAGTATATATATTTAAGTACAGGGATTCTACTCTGTGGGATGTCAGATTTCGCATCGATCAGTAAAATGGCCCTATCTGAAACAATTTTGTACAAATCTATCCAAATATAACGCCTATCCCGAGTCTTTATATTGTTCTTCAAATAAAACACAACTTTAAGCTGCATGCATGTATACTTTGCAAACAATTGCCACAGACATTGGTCATTGGTTATTCACTATTAAAACTCTACCATCGAAGATTTTGTTGTTGCTGACAGAACCCGTGTCCTAGTATGGAAATGTGACCTGCTATGGCCAATGTCTGTGGCAATCCCACAGAGTAGAATCCCTGTACTTAAATATATATACTAGACAGTACCCCCAAACGTGCCGAATCCCTGTGATCCGAATAACACTGAAAGGGCGAACGCGCGAATACTATATTTCTCTGAGTTTTCGTAGGGCATACAACCAGTCTTATCTGGCGCCCTAATCAGTACAGCAAGTGTCTCCTTAACTACCTGCCTCAACGACCACCCACCTGTCGGACCACCTACGACATACAGATGACTTACTCGACACCCAACACTCAGCAACTGTTACCGGACAGGCACCTTTCCAGGGAGTATGAACGTACTTCACGAGAGTTCTAAAGCTTCGTGTTAGACGATGTGGACTATGTATAAAGGGTATCTTTGTAATTAGTTATCAACACATGTTATGCACTAACGGTATTCAAATTTGGAGTGAATGTAAAATCAACGTATTAAGCATTCTAACTTCTAAGTATTCTTTGTGTGTGTGCTTTACGTTTTATTTATCGTCGCTACCGGTTGCCCATAATATGAGCGACGCCTCTTGAAGAGATTAGTCATTTTAGATTTGTGGAGGATGATAGCCTACAATGATACAGACAGAGACCCATTCCAGAGTCTCCGCTGGTTATTTTACGTGCACGTAAAGCACTGACGCGAGACCTCGGTTTAATGTCCCATCTGAAAGACTGTTAATTTTATTAGGGTCAGACGGGGGATCGAACCTGCGATCCTTGGATTACCAGTCCAGTGTGTTAACCACTGGACTACAGATCCGTCTGTACATTCGTTGTGAAATCGGCGCCGGTACAGATACTGACATGATTTAAAGACATAAAGTACAAGCGAGTTGTTTAAGTACATAGAATGAGATGGCGCATGTCGCGACAGACGACCTTGTCGTGTGCCTAATAACTGCGTATCATTTGTATACTACCTAAAACGGTGAAATCCGATGCGGATGGATATACAACACAATTACTATATCCATTCGTTGAAATAACTGAAGTCATGATAGTGGTCGCTTCAGCCGCGAATGGCCCGGAGTTCGCGCCCCGCTGGAGCCATTACGATTA
>CM026404.1:9638721-9688721 GCA_014843695.1 Archivesica marissinica | reverse complement strand
TCAAGCCCTTGATGGGGACATAGCATGTCCTTCTGACAAAGGTGTTAGTAGTAATAAAGGATAAGACACATTATATAACATAGTGAAATGTTTAAGATCAAAGATAAAAGCAAGTGATAAAAGGACAAGCAGTAGACCAGATCCCTCATCCACAACGTGCACGTCATGACCTAGGCACAGCTCACAGCAGGAATATGGGTCAAGGACTTCGCTGACGGAAGCCGCGCCATCGGAATCGCGTGACTCTATACATATACATATAGAGTATCTTACTACTAACTTCCCTACTTGGCGAGGCAGCAACACTTAGTGCTGGCGGCGGCGGAGAGTTGGTTTTCTTTAGCCGGCTCCTTCAAAGGGACAGATCTCCTTCAAGGAAGATGGTGGGACGCAGACTTCTTGATGGCGTGAGGACCCCAACGAAGAAACCATTATTGCTGATGTGAGCTGACAAATCGTGGAGGATGTTGCCCTACAAGGGACCCCTTCGAAAGATTATACAGGACTTGTCACCCTGAGAAGAACGAAGATGCCTTTCAAGCTGTCTACATAAGCAACTTAGATAGAGGGAACGTAAACTTGCATAGCTCCCCACAGGAAATAAGTACCCTTATGTCGGTATATAGCTATAATGCTAATACTATTTGCAATTTAGAATTACATTATTATTTAAATGAATGCGTAAGATTTGATTTGATTTGATATTATATGATTATGTACTATGCACAACTATGATAGTAAAATGGTGTTATGTTAAGTTCGTATTCAATATAAGAGTCCGTCCATTATGCATATACAGTCAAACCTGTGTTAGTGGTCACCTTCATTAAGCAGCCACCTGTATTAAGCAGCCAGTTTCCAGATTCCAAATATATTGTTTTATTATACAATGTCCCTCTATTAAGCAGCCACCTGCGCTAAGCAGCTACTTTCTTTGATTCTCTTGGCTGGCTGTTTAGGACAGGTTTGATTATATTTCATACACCAGTGCGCATGCGTTTTCCATATTGCACACGGCGGGAGACCTACTGACGTTAATTTTACCTAGCTTATTATCTATAGCAGTATTCTTATTTATAGCAGTATTAATCTCTTCAAGAGAAAATCATTCTCAGATTGGGTAATAATAACATAGTTTAACGCGGTGGGGTCATTGTTCTAACACCATACAGATATTTTATCTATGCCAAATCTTATTGTTGTATTAACCGATTATACTTTTCGCACTGAGCAGTCAATTCGGTTACACCTGAATAACGGTCAGACAGGAATACCGATTATTTGTATATCTTAACAAGTATTCTATATAGATTGTCTGCCAGCTACGGGTTATTAATTTGACACTAAGTCTTTCTGAAGACCTGGGTGACAACCTCTTGGACAGCGCGTACGATACAAGAATTCAAAACCCGTTCTTGCATTAAGTGGAATTGTTCGAATTCTGCAGACGATAAATACATTTTAATTGAATATTGTTTTGTTGTTTTTGCGTCGATACCTTGGGTAGCTACTTCGTGATTTATTGTGCAGAAATAGCATCATTTGCCTTACTAACCATTCAATTACAACTATTCTCTTTTAAGTTTATGTTGTTATTATCATGCGCAACACTTGAATTAAGTTGTAAATTCAATCTACATACAATAAATTTCTGTTTCAATAAAATTCCGATTAGCGCAGGCTACTGCTGAGCCACTGACTCGTCTAAGAAAAGGAAAACACCTACAATACCACTCACATATGTGTAACTAATACTGAATGTTGCTACAGTGATTGAACAAACCTGATCAAACCTGACGGATTAGCTGTCCGATAAGCGCAGGCTGTCTGATTAGCGCAGTGGTTAGCGCGCTCGCTTCTCACCAATGCAACCCTGGTTCGATCCTCGGACCGGGTAGTATGTGAGATGGTACGGTGGTCGCGAGATCAAACAGGTGGATTTTCTCCGGGTACTCCGGCTTCCTCCCACACTAAAGACCACATATACGCTTTCTTCCGCGCCAACGAGAGTGATTAATATAAGTTGTTAGAACTTGCTTCGCAATTGTTGTTAAATAAATAAAGTTTAAAAATTAAATTGTAAATTGAATCTACATACAATAGCTTTCTGTTTCAATAAATTACTACGCCGGAACTACAATGTAAATGCTTCACAATGGATCACATATTAGTGTTTACAGAATAACTAATCAATCAATTCGCACGTTCCATCGAGAGATAACAACGTTGTCCATTGTCCGACCAAGAGACACCATGATAAAATATATAATGCATGCAGCATATCCGCGAGAGAATGCATCTAAATGCATGAATCAACACAATCCTTTGTCGAAATTAAAATATATTACTTTATTCAACATGGTTGCATAACATGCAACATGCGGATGCCAGCGTGTATTCAGATGTTAATGGACTGTTTCATTGAGAACGTGTCTGTTAATTGATCCTCATCGGCACAGAGGATTCCGAATGGAACTTCTTTATAGCCAGAATGCTGTTGACACGTCGAGAAACCTTGCTAGACTCACCCATGATCGTCGTGATAGCGCAGTGGTAACGCGTTCGCTTCAGATGCGAAAGGTTCGGAGTTCGAGCCCCGCTAGAGTCGTTACGATTGTGCCCTTATGCAAGGCATTTAATTCCACGCTGCCTCTTCTCTCTCCCGTGGCGATGGATTCCATAAGGAATGAGGTCTCGAGAGCGATTAGTATAAGTTGTAAGAACTTGTTTCGCAATCGAGCTAAATAAATTTGTAAAAACTAAAACGTCTTGTCCCACAACATATCTCACTTGTCCTGACATCAGTGTGTTTTTACGTTTATTTATCGTTGCTACCGGTTGCCCATATGAGCGACGCCTCCTGAAGAGATTAGTTATTTTAGATTTTGGAGGATAGTGCATGATACAGACAGAGACCCATTCATCAGGGTCCTCATCGCTCCTGATCGCTAGCTGTATAATGTGTCTTGCAAGTGTGAGGTTGCTATTATTGTTTTTGTTGTTTGCACAGTAATGCTTTTCAGTCTCTATTATACTTTTATCTTGTCACGCTTACATAAATACTAGATGTATACTAGAGGACATAGAAAACGACATTGTGTTTTACGTTTATTTATCGTCGCTACCGGTTGCCCATATGAGCAACGCCTCCTGAAATGATTAGTCATTTTAGATTGTTGGAGGATAGCGCAATGATACAGACAGAGACCCATTCCAGAGTCTTCTCTGGTCCTTTTACGTGCACGGTGTACAGCACCGACACGAGACCTCGGTTTAACGTACATTCTGAAAGACTGTTAATTTTATTAGGGTTAGACGGGGTATCGAACCTGCGATCCCTGGATTACCAGTCCAGCGTGTTACCACTGGACTACAGATCCGTCTGCAGTAAACGACACCTACATTATATGATTATTATTACATGAAAACGAAATACGATATATCACATCTTTATTACAAAACACAAACCGAACAACTAAAATATTCCAAAATGTTTAAAACTATGTATTTATATAGTTATTGTTTTTCATGTAAAGACACACTTATCCGAAGTGTGCGTTTTCTATGTCCTCTAATGTGTTTTGTGCAATAAAAGTAGTATTGTTGTTGGTTGTTGTTGTTGTTGTTATTGGTGGTGGTGTTGTTGTTGTATTACCACTACATAAACTCGCGAAGTACTTTAACAACTTAATGGTGTTTAACCACAAAACAGAATTGAACAGACTCCATGAAATAACATCAATGTAATGAGATGTCTGTTGATACTGGTGTTGATAATTTGTTTATATTTATCGTCGACTCATGGGGCGACGCTCCAGCAGTATAATAACCATTTTATTGTTTGGAGGATAGTGAAATATACAGCATCAATAAATGATACCTCGGTTTATAGTCCCATTTGAAAGACTATTTGTATTATTAGGGTCAGACGGAGGATCGATCCTGTGATCCCTGGATTCGCAGTCTAACGTGTTAACCACTGTACCACTAACCCGTCTTCCTCCGACTAATACAAATCAATATTTAGTGTGGCGTCCGTGGTCCAATGGTAGGTCGTCGGATTTGGATTCGAAGGGTTCTGGGATCGATACTCGATGGGTGATACATAAGTAGTGTCCTTGAGTAAGGTACCTCACATGCTTACTACTGGCTTAACCGCAAAGGGTTTGACATACATGGAACAGACATACAAACGTTATGTTTAATAATCGCTGCCTCCGCACTATCTTTTAACAGATGGATCTGTAGTCCAGCGTGTTAACCGCTGGACTGATAATCCAGGGATCGCAGGTTCGACCCCCGAGCACGTAAGCGAACCAGAAGATACTCTGGAATGGGTCTCTGTCTGTATCATTGCACTACCCTACAACAATCTAAAATGACTAATCTCTTCAGGAGGCGTCGCTCATATGGGCAACCGGTAGCGACGATAAATAATCGTAAAATACCTATCACTTATTTTCTTGTGGTCATGTTTAAATCTAAGATCTATATATTCTTTAGCGACTCCCGGCTCCTGTCGTTGATTCAGTTTCTTTCAGCCTAATATTTGTTAAATACATGCTTTCAATGTACAATACAATTATACAATTTAGTTATTGCATGTCCATAAACTACAACTGATGTAAGAATTACATTTGCAGTAATACATTATTTATGTCATCTTTTTCATTTTCAGTATCATTTTTATCGCACACCTGTACCGGTTACAATGTAGGCCTACATTTGAAATCGTAATTTAATTGTGTATGTGTAAACACCATATTATAATATTACTGACTTTCTATGTCATCTTGTACCAACAATGTTAAGTTCGTCTTTATCTAAAAGTCAAACTGAAGTGACCTTCTAATTCTACTTTACTTCTATCAACATTATTATGTTTTCCGTGACAACTCCGTGAGATTAATCTACTAAAGTGTCCATCAAGTCCACCCTGGCAGGAGGCCTCCTCTTCCATTGTGTTTGGCTGAACGCAAGTCAGTTGAACGTGAGGTGATCAGGTATAAGATCTTTTCATAATATCACCCACTACCGATGTCATGTGACCAGGCTTAAAACGTTTATAAATACAGCGTAATCTATACCTGTTATCAGTATTGCTTTACGCTTGTTCGATACAGTCAGTTATTGTTACTGGGAATAAAGTTGTCTAATTAAATATATATTAAACATTGTTTGAACACAGACGTTTTACTTGGACTCAGCGCTGTTTTAATTGGAAATTTATTATACTATGGTTGCGAAATCTGATAAGCCTTCAGATTCAAGAAGGATGATCCAATGCACCATCGTCGGGGATGGCATGGTCGGGAAAACGTGCTTGTCGTTAGCCTTCTCTAAACTGTCGGTACCAGATGACTACGTTGCCACAGTGTTTGAGAACTACGCCGGCAAGGCACACGTGAATGGGGACGAATACACCGTCGGCATCTTTGACTCAGCTGGACAGGTTAGTTGACGTTAAATTAACATTAATAGCCTATGATTTAGATTTGGCCGCGAGTTTATACAACTTTTCTACAATTTCGTACACAGTCTCAAGCTCTTTGTTTGGTCGATTCCAGAGCAACTCCCAGACTCAACCAATGTCATTTGAGCTTGAGTTTAAGTTTAAACTTTATTTATTTTTACAATCGAAGCACGTATTAACAACTTATATTAATCACGCGGATGAAAGCATAAATGTCGTCATTCGTGTGTGAGGAAATCGGAGTACCCGGAGAAAACACACATGTCCGATCTGGCGACAACCGGATCCGTCTCGTATACATCCGGTTCAATGATCTAACCCGGGTTACATTGGTGAGAAGCGAGGGTGCTAACCACTGCGCTAATCGGACAGCCTTAATTAACCCTTTCAACCCCACATACCTCTAAATAGGCTTATGAAAAGTGTAGATCCAGATGAGCCGGCTCGTGACGAGCCGTCTCATCAGGATCTGCACTTTTTTGCCAGTAATAATTATTACTATTTTTAGATAAAATTACCCATTTTGATAAATGAACTGGTCCAAAGGTAATTTTCTTATTAATTTATTGGTCTGAAAATATCACGCACCAGTCCATGTCAGTTACTTGGGGTTGAATGGGTTAAAGTGTTATAAACTCGAACTCAAGTGATATTAGTTGAGTTTGAGGTTTTTTCTGATCTCAACCAATCAGAAAGCTTGAGCTTTGAAAGTTTTATACCCCAGCCATGGTCTTTGTAACATCTATATTTTAAAGCAAAATATATTCATATTTATATTTAAAGAAAGAATATACAATGAAGACAATACAATATTTTAACGTTTAAATACTAGGACTCCGATAAATCATAGGCTTACAGTCATGTGTACTTTGATTTTTATATGTGTACAACGTCAATGTATGTGTACATTGTTATTTTCCTAAACACTGTTATTTATTGATATCAGTTAGAGCGTTCGCTTCAGGTGCGAGTCCTGCTGGAGTCGTTACGATCGTGCCATTAGGCAAGGCATCTAAATTCTACATGACCTCTTCTCTCTCCCTCGTTGAGATGGATTCCAGCAGGAATGAGGTCTCGAGAGTGATTAATATAAGTTGTAATAACTTGTTTCACAATCGAGCTAAAACAATTGTATAAACTAATCAGTCTTGATACTGTTTATATTATGAATAATTATTTATACATTTAATTTATTTCGTGATTTTTCTCTTTTCAGCATGATTATGCCAGTCTGCGTCAGTTCACCTATGCCGACAGCAACGTGTTTGTCGTCTGCTTCTCCGCCGTCGACAGAGATTCATTCGAAAGCGTACAGGAATTCTGGGTACCGGAAATGAAACCCAACATGACACGGAAAAAGCCGATAATCCTTGTCGCTACACAAACCGACTTACGGAACACGACAGATTACGACTCGGACATGCCTGTCTCTAAAGTGGAAGGCGAGACGCTGGCCAAGGCCATTGGCGCAACCTATGTAGAGTGTTCCTTAGAACACAAGAACTCCGTGAAAGCGGTGTTCACTGAAGTTGTTCAAGCTGCCCTAAAATCCAGGAAGAGGAAAGGCAACATTGTGCATAAACTGTTTGGAAGGTGAACATTACAATAATTATAGTGTTTAACTTCACTCACTCATTCTGTTATCCCAAACGGAATAACTCACTAAGTTGGCGCAAGTGGTAAGTCTACCACTGGGACTGGAGCGGAGTGTCGAGAGTTACAGGAGCAAAGAAATGCCCGGACTATGACCAGCCCAGTTACCAACCGATATTGAACAGGAATATCTACGTCATCAGCTTAGTTCGGACTACCACAACTGCAATGACAAATGTGTGAATCAGAACAGTGTAATACACAGTCTGGACTATAGTTGTATGGCACTGAACCAGCTCTAAAGAAAGGAGATTGACTTTGATGGGTATGGTGGTGCGTGTAGTAGGTGGGGTTGGTCCTCGGAAGATATCGTTAGATGGATTGTAGAATGGCATACGGCTAATGGAAACATTAAACATGTCAATCTTCAGTCGATATATCTCAAATTAATATCAATACACGACAATGTGCTGTTTTTAATTAGTTATTATTGACGTTAATTATACCCATTGATTAGATAAGTGCGTTTGTAGGTACATGCTTGTTATCGGACTCGTGCGATGGTATTAAATATGTCTGGATCGCCACTGACACATGGCGTTTGCATTACTTTATCTGGAATTCGATACGGGATTTATACACTGTACCGAGTCACATTTTGGTTTCTAGAGTAGATTGCGTGACTGTATTTGTACTACAGGATTTTGAATTTGAGGAATGCGCTTGTCTCGCATGGCATTTGCGGGAGCCCAGTTATAAATCTAATACCAATCAATACAAATAAACCAGCCACTTGTCTGGCTAATTATTAACTCTCTGCACGCTTGCAATGAATTAACCCATTCAACACCAAGTAACTCACATGGACTGGTCCATGATATTCATAAACCAATAAATGAATCAGAAACTCACATTTGGACAAGTTCATTTATCAAAATGGGTAATTATGTCTAAAAATAGTCATATCACTGGCAAAAAGTGCAGATCCTGATGAGACGGCTCGTCACGAGCCGGCTCATCTGGATCCTGATGAGACGGCTCGTCACGAGCCGGCTCATCTGGATCTACACTTTTTGTAAGCCTATTTAGAGGTCTGTGGTGTTGAAAGGGTTAAACAGTTAAATATGTCATGGAATTTCATTTAGACAAGTTTGACAAGTTTATTTTTTTCAATATTCCATCAAACCAATAAGGTCCATGGTGACCTATAAGGTTACATAGAACAATGGCGTATGAGTCTTCTGTTACAAATAAGAACAACATATTAATAAATTGTCGTCTGATACAAGTATTTGAAATATTTTAATAGAGCTATTATTTTACTCAGCATGGAAATAGTTTATGTAAATCGCATGGTCAATGCACGACCACTTAAGACAATGTTTGTTTTTATTGCATTGTTTATATTCTCAAAGTTTCACTCATGAGTACAGTTTATATGGCGATGCTTGGTTCGTCATCTCGTGATGGGAACAAGCAAGTCCTGTATTGGTTTACGTCAGCCAATGTGTTTACGATCTTTTTAACATGAAGTACGCGTGTGTTTATGTGAGACGGTTATTATTGTTGACTTAGTAATCACTGTATGATACAGCTTAATTTGCATCTTTGCTGATTCATATACATTTGTTTTATTAGGAATTTGATATCTGTTGTTGTTATAATGAAATAAAATGACAGTCAAACCTACAGGCATACTTTGTGGTTACAAAACCCACAGGGATTCGGCACGTTTGGGGGTACTAGTATATATATATTTATATATTGTGGAAGTCGTGATAGCGCAGTGGATGCGCGTTCGCTTCAGGTGCGAAAGGTCCGGAGTTCGAGCCCCACTGGAGCCGTTACGATTGTGCCCTTAGGCAAGGCATTTAAATTCCACGTTGCCTCTTCTCTCCCTCGTGGCGATGGATTTCATCAGGAATGAGGTCTCGAGAGTGATTTATATAAGTTGAAATAACTTGTTTCGCAATCGAGCTAAAATAAATTTGTATAAACTAATATATTTAAGTACTTAAATATATATACTAGTACCCCCCAAACGTGCCGAATCCCTGTGACAAAACCCAGCGGTAAAACCGTATTATAAAACTATGTGAGCAGACGCAGTTTAGAAGACCTATATAATGAGCAGTAGGTCTAGTATAGGTTTCTCAAGACTTGTCTCCCGGTCATCTTTTAATATGAGGAGCAATCCCAATTCCATTGCACAGACGCATGTGGCCTGGACAAATGGTTTCGGGTTCGAAACCAAAATATATAATTATTTATTATTTTTTAAGAACATTATGATACTTTTTAATTTTAAAATTTTATTTTACAACGATTGTGAAACAAGTTTTAACAACTTACATCAATCGATCTCGTTGGCGCGGATGAAAGCGTAAATGTGGTCATTCGTGTAGGAGGAAACCGGAGTACCCTGAGAAAACCCACTTGTCCGATCCGGTGACCACCGTATCATCTCACATACTTCCCGTTCCTATATCCTCCCCCCCTCACCCAACCACAATGCATGTGCTTATGATTAGGGAGGAGTTTATGCCCGTTCTACAATATGTCCAACTAGTTTGTAGATGAAGAGAAAACAACATACAGTCTACATCCGTTATGTCAAAGTCGGTTATGTCGAATTCTCCGGTTATCTCGAAGTCGGATCAAAGTCGCGTTTCAGACACTATCATTTACACATAATTGGCTCTGTTTAAATCGAATTTCGTTTAAGTTAAACTTCGGTCCGACGGAATTCGACATAACGGGTGTAGACTGTATATACCAGCCAGTACAGTTTTCTATATATGTACAAGCCAGTGTTGAACAACTGTACCAATACAGTACACTATCCACCGTAACTACCAGATAGTACAACGATCAACATGTATACCGGTCAGTTTTCGACATACCAGCCTGCCAGTATTTAACAAATACCAACCAGTACAGTTTTAAGCTCATACACCAACCAGTACAGTTTTAAGCTCACACACCAACCAGTACAGTTGTACGCTCACACAACAGTCAGTACAGTTGTAAGCTCACACACCAGCCAGTACAGTTGTAAGCTCACACAACAGCTAGTACAGTTGTAAGCTCACACACCAGCCAGTAGCTCACACAACAGCCAGTACAGTTGTAAGCCCACACACCAGCCAGTACAGTTTTAAGTTCACACAACAGCCAGTACAGTTGTAAGCCCACACCCCAGCCAGTACAGTTTTAAGCTCACACACCAGCCAGTACAGTTTTAAGCTCACACACCAGCCAGTATAGTTTTAAGCTCACACACCAGCCAGTACAGTTTTAAGCTCACACACCAGCCAGTACAGTTTTAAGCTCACACATCAGCCAGTACAGTTTTCAACATACACATCAGCCAGTATAGCTTTCAACAAATATATACCAACCCACCAGTGCTCAACATATACACTAGCCAGTGTTCCGCTAACATACCAACCAATACCAGTATTCAACATATATACCAACCAATACCAGTATCCAACATATATACCAAACAATACCAGTATTCAACATATATACCAACCAATACAGTATTCAACATATATACCAACCAATACCAGTATTCAACATATATACCAACCAATACAGTATTCAACATATATACCAACCAATACAGTATTCAACATATATACCAGCCAATACAGTATCCAACATATATACCAACCAATACAGTATCCAACATACATACCAACCAATACAGTATTCAACATATATACCAACCAATACAGTATTCAACATATATACCAGCCAATACAGTATCCAACATATATACCAACCAATACAGTATTCAACATATATACCAACCAATACCAGTATTCAACATATATACCAACCAATACAGTATTCAACATATATACCAGCCAATACAGTATCCAACATATATACCAACCAATACAGTATTCAACATATATACCAACCAATACCAGTATTCAACATATATACCAACCAATACCAGTATTCAACATATATACCAACCAATACAGTTTTCAACATATATACCAACCAATACCGTTTTCAACATATATACCAACCAATACAGTTTTCAACGTACATACAAGTCAGTACATTATTCAACATGTATACGCACACTACTTGGCTTTTAACGCTTATTTAGCGTCGCTACCGGTTGCCTATATCAGCGATGGACAGTTTACATGCAAGGCTCCTGTGGTCAACAGTACTTCGTGAACCAATCTCCGTAAGAAACTGCCAACTTTTTCATATAAAGAGACACAGTCTGAACTCGAACCCGTGACTATCAGTGACTACCGGAGTTTGATCCCGCTGGAGCCGTTACGATTGTGCCTTTGGGCAAGGCATTTAAATTCCACATGCCTCTTCTCTCTCCTTCATGGCTATGGATTCCATCAGGAATGAGGTCTCGAGAGTGATTAATATAAGTTGAAAGAACTTGTTTCGCAATCGAGCTAAACTAAAGTTGTACAAACTAACAGTGATGATAGGTTACACTGGTATACAAGTCACACTACAAGCCGGGTTTCAACATATGCACTCGAATTGGTCAGTACTATTTTCAACATATATTCAGTCAATAGTCAACAGTTAATGGCCACCTTAATTTAGCAGCCAGTTGTCAGATTCCAAACATTTCTACTCTATTAAGCAACCACCTGTTCTAAGCAGCCAGTTACTGTGGGTTCCTTTGTTGGCTACTTAAGATAGGTTTGACTGTAATGGCCGAGTGTCATCTTATTGAAGTTGAAGTTTCAATCGTTCAAAGCGGAATACACGGAAACACGGTTTGGCTTATGATATAGTGCGCACCGTTTTGACCTACTTTCGCCATAACGAGACTAACAGGTAAACAAACGTAAATATGCATTACTCCTATAGGAATGACACACATAAGTGTCACATAATCTTGAAATTTACCAGTAGTTAGACGCAATATCTGTTCCTACGAATATATATGGGTTATATGGTTCAGAGAAGTACTTAGTTTGTCGTCCATTGTCCAGTGGTAGAGTATCTTATTTGGATTCAAAGTGTCCCGGGTTTGATACTAGTTTGGGGCACATACAGTGTCATTGAGTGAGGCATCTCAGTACTGGTTAGTGACTTAAGTCTGCTAAGCCTGTCCAAAAAACATGTCAAGGTCCCCACAGGGTGCTTGGCATCGATAAAACATACAATGTACATAAGTAATTGAATGCATTAGTAACATTTAGGTCACACGCACCATATTAACTATATTAACGCATGGCTTTGGAATGGCCTCCCTACCGTCAACGAAGGATCACTGCCGGCCCAATGGAAGTCAGCAAATATTGCTCCCATTTACAAAAAAGGGGACAAGTCACACCCCGCCAACTATAGGCCTATCTCACTGACTATGCAAGGTTCTAGAACATATACTTAGTTATTAGTACTTAGTTACTCCTCGATAGTAAAACACTTCAATAACCACAGTATTCTGTATCATTTTCAGTATGGTTTTAGAGAAAAATTAGTAATGCTAATCAATGACTTGGTTACCTCTGTCTACAATAAGCATCAGGTAGATCTCATCCTATTAGACTTCAGTAAGACTTTCCATAAGGTCAATCACGAGAAAATACCACTAAAAATACATGACTATGGAGTCAGAGGTCAAACATTAAGGTGGATTAAGAGTTTTCTAGATAATAGACTCCAGTCAGTTGTCCTTAATGGTATTAGTTCAGATGCCATTCCTCTGGAGTCACACAGGGATCCGTACTTGGACCCCTGCTTTTCCTAGCCTATATAAACGACCTCCCACAAAACATCAGTTCCAAAGTCCGTATCTTTGCAGATGATACTGCAGTCTATCTATCATCTGCAAATGAATCGGCCACACTCCAAAACGATCTTAAGAGATTAGAAGAGTGGGAGTTGGAGTGGGACATGGAATTTAACCACTCCAAATGTCAAGTTATCCACGTCACCAGAAGGAAGCATCCTATTCCCAGTCAATATGAACTCCAATCGTCGGTCACCCACCTCTGCCAAATACCTTGGACACTCACATAAAAAGGTCAACTAAGAAAGCAAACCAAACATTAGGATTCCTACGTAGAAACCTCCAGGTCAAATCCGAACCCCTTAAGTCCATGGCTTACCAGACACTAGTGAGACCCCAGCTTGAATATGGCTCCGAGATCTGGTTGCCCCATACCCAAACATTGATAGACATGCTACATTCCCTAAATCTATGCAGACTAGATCAACGGCGTATTGACAATAGGTTATCCCTTCTGTCTAACATTCATAATGGTCTTGTTGCTATTCCCATTGAAAATTACCTAGTTCCCCTCTCCCGTCCTGCTCGCCATTGCCATTCCATAAGCTATAGGTTAATTACAGCAACTACAGACTACTACAAGTTTTCCTTTTTTCCACGAACAATCTACCATTGGAACCATCTCCCTCCTGACATTGTCCATCTCCCTACCACAGAGCAATTCAATACGACAGTTTGCCATGTTGACCATGCCAGTCCCTAGTTGTTCTGCGCAGCTGCTTTTAAACTTTTACCACAACTTATTTTCATTACTTTCTTAAATTATGCTTTTAACTATTCATACTTTTAACTTCTTTGCGGTTTTTGACGCGTAACATGTCTACATCCCCGCAAGGGGTTCGACATTAAAGGAAGATAGATAAAGATAGGTAGATAAAGGTAGGTATGTAGATAAAGGTAGGTATGTAGATAAAGGTAGGTAGGTAGATAAAGATAGGTAGGTAGATAAAGGTAGGTAGGTAGATAACGGTAGGTAGATAGATAAAGGTAGGTAGATAGATAAAGGTAGGTAGATAGATAACGGTAGGTAGATAGATAAAGGTAGGTAGGTAGATAAAGGTAGGTAGGTAGATAAGGGTAGGTAGGTAGGTAGGTAGATAGGTAGGTAGATAGATAGATATATAGATATATAGGGCAGGCAGGCAGGCAGGCAGGCAGGCAGGCAGGCAGGCAGGCAGGCAGGCAGGCAGGCAGGCAGGCAGGCAGGCAGGCAGGCAGGCAGGCAGGCAGGCAGGCAGGCAGGCAGGCAGGCAGGCAGGCAGGCAGAGGCAGGCAGGCAGGCAGGCAGGCAGACAGACAGACAGACAGACAGATAGATAGATAGATAGATATATATATAGTATATAGACTGTTTTTGACCTTAGTATGTGGTTATTTTCAACATTCTGTGTCTCAAATGAGATGTTTATCAATGGTCCCCGACAAGCGTCACCCTGTCATACTCAGTAGTGTGTGCTTGGAGTACCCAGTATATGTGGATGAATAAGTTACTACCCGAAATCATCGTTAGACTAAAGGGTTTTTTAGACGAAACTAGTACGTGAATTCGTGTTTACTCTCTAATATTCACTTCTGTTATCAGTAGTTATATAAATACGGATATAATACAGTTACAAAACAACCCACCAAAGTAAACAGAGTATGTCGAAGGTAGTATATTGCCAAAATACGCTAAACCAGTGATTTTATAAAGAACGGTTTTAATGTTTGTTTACCTGTTTATAAGAATCTGGGTCAAGACGGTGTCCAAACCGTGTTTCCGTGTATTGAAATATAACTCTGTGTCCGGTGTTCGCATACTTTTATATAATTATGACATTTATGGTAGCTTGTTGAGCGGTCCATATTTTATTGTAATAGTTCATGATCATAAGGACTAGATACGCACGACCTCTCTGCCTCAGTCCTAGCCACGGGATGATAAGGTTCTGGATATTTGACGGGTTTAATATAGACGGGTCAGTAGTGCAGTTGCTAACACATTGGACCAGGAATCCAGGGATCAATGTTCAATCCCCCGTCTGACGTAAAAGAACCAGAGGAGACTCAGGAATGGATCTCTGTCTGTATCATTGCACTATTCTGGGTAGGTGTACAATGCTCTTTCAAAGATGTTCAAATGATGACACCGGGGTCAAAAATGGGTGTGGTGTGGGATGTCACCCAGGGGTCAAATTTGAATATGGTCAAGTCATGTATCAAATGTAAGGCATCGATGAGACGATCACTATAATGCAAGTTTCATCAAAATCTGTTCTACTACGTTCCTCTGAAATCCAAGATGGCCGTCGTCTAAAAAAAGCAAACATTCTTAAAAAATCTTCTCAGGAACCACCAGCCGGATGTTGACGAATCATGGTTGGAATAATCGATGTACAATGCTCTTTCAAATGATGACCACGTGGTGTAAAAATGGAGTTATGTGTGCGATTTTCATTTACGCCACCATTTTCTCCTCCAGGGGGGACCCAGCCACATTCCTATAAAGGTAAAATACACGGGTGTTCATCTAGCTGATGATGCTAGTAAAGTTCGAACGGATCTGTGTGTGTTTTACGTTTATTTATCGTCGCTAGCTCCTGAAGAGATTAGTTATTCGAGATTTTTGGAGGATAGTGCAATGATACAGACATACTCATTCCAGAATCTCCTCTAGTTCTTTTACGTACACGGTGTAAAGCACAGACACGAGACCTCGGTTTAAAGTCTCATCTAAAAGACTGTTAATACCAACGGAACTGGGAAGCGTACCCCATAACATCATTATTGTCCAGCATAGGCTCAGCATGCGACAGTATGCTCTTAGTGTATACATGTACATGTGTATTATGCTTAACATGACATGTTGATGATGAATTCCACTTTGCGACAATGCATTATTTCATTTTAATTATAAATGATCAGACACAACTTTATCTACATTTTTCATATTTCCTGTAAATAGGTAATATCAATTTTGCATCCAGATAAACAAAATCATCTATGTAACATATATATAGCTTCTCCATTTACACACCATTCATAATCATGAGCTTATTTTCTCTTCCGAAATACGGATTTCATTTTTCTTATAATTTATTTTCAATTTCACTTCTCGGAATACATAGGCCTATAATATTATACAATATCGAGTTGAGGTCGTACGCTCTCGGGATTGGTTGTGAATGATGCAATGGCATCAGTCCACATGGGTATCCATTCCGGGTGTCAATTAGGGTGTTATACATGCAGCGGGATATTGCTATGTCATAATGAGTATATCTGCTTAAGGTCAGAAACAGTTTCATTTTCCATCTTTTGCCTTGTCACTCTCTCTACAAACGTGCAGTTGATATGAAATTTAATATAAGAATTACGCGCCGTCATTAATATTATACATGTATTCGATATAGTTAATGTATACTCGCCACAACTGTAACATTGTACAATGTGTACAATGTGATACATTTCTATTAATGTATGCTCCCGGGTGCGTGCACGTCGGGGTCGGGGCACATCTCGCAGCAGTAGCGTAGTATACTGGGACCGTTTGGTCGTCGAACTTGCGACAACTGGCACACTCTCCAGCACTTCTACAGACGGATATGTAGCCCAGTGGTCAACACGTTGGACTTGTAATCCAGGGATCGCAGGTTCGATCCTCCGTGCACGTAAAAGAACAAGAAGATACTCTGAAATGGGTCTCTGTCTCTATCATTGCACTATCCTCCACAATTCTAAAATTACCAATCTCTTCAAGAGGTGTCTCTCATATGGGCAAATTGTAGCGACGATAAATAAACGTAAAACAAACAAAATTGAAGCACCTATGCCTCATTCTACATACGTGATGGTGGTATGGACTGCCACTGGAGCGACATAGACGTACAGCTGTCTAATTGTCAGATCCGTGTATATGCTACTGCGGGATAAACAGCAGTGAGGAGGGTGGCCCTAAAAAGGGACAGTTGTGGAAAGAAACTACCAACACCTCAGGATTTGTCACCCTGAAAAGAAAGAAGAAACCGCCTCACGGTGTCATCTTTTATCGCACCATCATCGGACACAACAAGAACACTACTCTACAAGACATCATCCAGCAAAATACTAGATGGTCGCCAGATCGGACACGTGGGTTTTCTCCGCCGGGTATTCCGGTTTTCTCCCATACGAATGATCACATTTACGCTTTCATCCGCGCCAAAGAGAGTGTGAATAATAAAAGTTGTTAAAACTTGCTTATACAAATTTATTTTCACTCTCGAGACCTCATTCCTGGTGGAATCCACCGCCACGAGGGAGAGAGAAGAGGCAACGTGGAATTTAAGTGCCTTGCCTAAGGACACAATCGTAACGGCTCCAGCGGGGATCGAACTCCAGGCCTTTCGCACCTGAAGCGAACGCACTACCATTGCGCTATCACGACTTCCACAAAAAACTTGGTTCGCAATCATTGTAAAATAAATCAAGTTTAAACTTTTTTTTTAAAACTCGACGGTGCAAGGCTCGTACCACTAATCATATTGGAACGCTCGCCCACATGGTTCGCCGGAAGCGAGGATTAATAATTGAAACATCAACATTATTAATGTATATTCACTATGTCGTATTCTAAATGACATATGTGTTGAACACTGGCTATTACTTGTTTGTTACTTTTGATTGAACCAGTGTTCCAAAAACTATACTTTTCATATTTTCTTAAATCACATTTTAGCGACAATTAAAAATAACACGAATCAGGATCACCGATTTAATAAGATTAAAATAAGATTAAAATAAACAAATGGATGTTAAATACTTCACGCCATCATATCATATCATTTATCAATTGATATGCTTTAGGGTTTCTCAAATTTCTGTATTTATAAACAACAAAAACATAAAAAAGGGAAAATATGAAGATTTCACAAAGATAGCCATTACTCTCTAGCCCAAACCGGAAATAATCGCTGATAAAATATCTATGATGTAGACCGACAGATATGTTTCTGTCGGGTAGATTCAGAAACTTAGATAAGAGAAAGAGAAATGAGAGTATGCATTTTAAATACATGCTCAAATTACTAAATATGTGGTTAACTTGTCTCCATCTGTACCACCTTTCATTGAACCTGGGCTCCAGTCTTTCTCCATCTATACAACCTTTCATTGAACCTGGGCTCCAGTCTTTCTCCATCTGTACCACCTTTCATTGAACCTGGGCTCCAGTCTTTCTCCATCTGTACCACCTTTCATTGAACCTGGGCTCCAGTCTTTCTCCATCTGTACCACCTTTCATTGAACCTGGGTCCAGTCTTTCTCCATCTGCACCACCTTTCATTGAACCTGGACTCCAGTCTTTCTCCATCTGTCCCATCTTTCATTGAACCTGGGCTCCAGTCTTTCTCCATCTGTACAACATTTCATTGAACCTGGGCTCCAGTCTTTCTCCATCTGTACCACATTTCATTGAACCTGGGCTCCAGTCTTTCTCCATTTGTAAGGTCTGTGAAGTTGGCTTGTAGATGGTAGTTGGTTATTGAGATGTTAATTGGCGAATACACAGCCAGGTGTTTATTCAGATGTTTATTCAGATGTTAATTCGCGAATACATACCTAGATGTTTATTCAGATGTTTATTGGCGAATACACAGACAGCTATGTATTCAGATGTTTATTGAGATGTTTATTGGCGAATACACAGCCAGGTGGTGGGTGGGTGTGTGGGTGGGTGGTTTGGGTGCGTGCGTGCGTGCGTGCGTGCGTGCGTGCGTGCGTGCGTGCGTGCGTGCGTGCGTGCGTGCGTGCGTGCGTGCGTGCGGTGCGTTGGCGTGGCGTGCGTGCGTGCGTGCGTGCGTGCGTGCGTGCGTGCGTGCGTGCGTGCGTGCGTGCGTGCGTGCGTGCGTGCGTGCGTGCGTGCGTGCGTGCGTGCGTGCGTGCGTGCGTGCGTGCGTGCGTGTGACTACTTAATAGTTCTAAGCTCTTCTCAAAATGTTCCCTTTCTTAAAATGTCCATGCTCATTACTAGTATTAATCAACCAATGTCCTTAATATTAGAAATACAGTCTGCATCCGTTATGTCGAATTCCATCGGACCGAACAAAATACTTCGACATAGCAGAAGTTTGACTTAACGAAATTCGATATAAACGGAGCCAGTTATATAGTCTGAAACGGGACATTGGTCCGACTTCGAGATAACCGGAGAATTCGACTATTGACTACCATTCTGGTCAATGATTTTCAACACATATCTGCATCCCCAGTTGATTCGACCACATGTCGCTCCAACCCGACATCACGATTAAAACTATGTACAACGGAGGACATTGGGCACCACCGTGGCTGTGTCGACGAGTCGAACAATTGAATCAACTGGAGCTGTGGGACGTGGGACGTGCGTATGTCACGACGTGAACGTTGTGGAGGTTGACCTGGCGAACTCATAAGCAATGACAAACAGTCCAGTCATATGTATTTTAGTCATTTTAGGAGCTTGTGTGGGGGAATGGGGGTAGTTACAAGCTGTAATGAATGTTATACATAATGGGTCATGCTAAATAAATTACGAATTTAAGTTTTCGTCTCATAGTTTCATTATGTTCTATCCACTCGATGTATGTGTGCGTGCGTGTGTGCCTGCGCGTGTGTGTGTGTGCGTGCGCGTACGTGTGCGTGCGCGCGTGTGAGGGTATGTGAGTTGATTTGTACACACGTGTGTGCGACTGTGTGTGTATGTGCGTGAGTGAGGGGTTTGCGGAGGTTCGTGAGTGTGCGCGCACGATAATCTACCAATAAGTGTACTAAAGCCATCCTCACAAAACAATATACAGATATGCCCTCATCAACATATCTTCGCTACTGTTCTTTCTGAAAGTGACAGACGCATCTGTAGCCCAGTGGTAACACGCTGGACTGGTAATCCAGGGATCGCAGGTTCGATTCCCCGTCTGACCTTAATAAAATTAACAGTCTTTCAGGTGGGACTTTAAACCGAGGTCTCGTGTCGGTGCTTTACACCGTGCACGTAAAAGAACCAGAGGAGACTCTGGAATGGGCCCTGTCTGTATCATTGCACTATTCATGTGCATTTAACAGTTTATAATGGTCATTATATGTGGGATTTAGGCCGAGCATAGGTTCTATCACTCTACGATTTAATCTGGGAGGGGAAGCAAATGGGTCGGCTACTGGACTCTGGAATGGATCTCTGTCTGTATCATTGCATTATCCTCCAAAAATCTAAAATGACTAATCTCTTCAGGAGGCGTCGCTCATATGGGCAACCGGTAGCGACGATAAATAAGCGTAAAACACACACATTCTGAATGTGCTGGCCATTGAGGAAGCAGGGACTACACCATTTTATATCGTATACTATTGGATGCTTCCTATATGGATACTCTTTAAATAGGCGTACAACAATACTACGTACGTGTCTTGTGTGGTAATCGACAGGATACAGTCAAACATGTGTAAGTGATCACCTCTATTAAGCAGCTAACCTGCATGAAACAGCCAGTTTCCAGATCCCAATATGTTGTTTTATATTTACACGTGACCTCTATTAATAAGCAGCTACCTGTGCTAAGCAGTAAATATATGTGGTTCTCTTTGCTGGCTGCTTAAGACAGGTTAGACTGTATTCCGATAATACCGGAAATATGGCGTAAGCATCTCTAAGTATTAATGCAATGTAGGCTAAAGATGTGAATCGAAACATGTCTTGAACAATGACAGACATCGGTGAGTTACCGCCCCTGAATGCTCCCTAAATGCATGTAGGTCCTCTTATGTGATTTCCTCTGTTTTCATCATTGTTTCCATGCTATCAATTTTCATCCAATTTCTCATCTTATGCTGCTTGCTCAAATATACTAAACACGTACAATATAGTTGTCATAACTTGTAACCCAATCCATTTGCTTTTTTCCAGACTAAATCGTATACAGCAATACTAATTAATCCTAATTTAATTGCTAATTGTATTCCATGTATTTCATTGCATATATAATTGTAATGCAATTGTATGAATCAAAAATGTAATAAAATATTATTAAACTAAAAAACATGTATAGATTATATATCATTATTTTTATATCAATGGTCCATATACTGATATATTTATTAATTATGATAATATTATTGTAACAGATATAGGTGTACCTTTAGAATGTCTAAATGTTATATAAATAGATCATCTGCGGTTAATAGACATCCGTGGTCCCTTTAGATGTTATTAATTTGTCAAATTAGAACAACGTAATATTCGCATAATTTATGTGTATTAACGTAATTAATGCCTCGTAAAATTACTAACTGGAGGAAACAACTTACAGATTCGCCAATTAAACTGCAGTTGCAATACATACTGCTTTGAAAAGCACATGCCCACATTACTAAAATTTGACTTCAATTTCCGCCACGCCGAATGACTAAATATGCAAATACTTATGTCCTATCTTTAGTTTGTCTGTCCGATCTATTGTAGTTAATATTGTGTGTTTTACATTTATTTATCGTCGCTACCGGTAGATTAGATTGTTGGAGGATAGTGCAATGATACAGACAGAGACCAATTCCAGAGTCTCCTCTGGTTCTGTTACGTGCAAGGTGTACAGCACCGACACGAGACCTCGGTTTAACGTCCCATCTGAAAGACTGTTAATTTTATTAAGGTCAGACTGGGATCGAATCTGTGATCCCTGGATTACCAGTCCAGCGTGTTACCACTGGACTACAGATCCAGACTACAGAATGCTTTATATATTCTGTATACGTGTGCTGAAGCTTTGTATCCATGGTTGTACGAGTTATGCTTTTCGCACACAGACACATACACACGGACATATACACACAGACACATACACACGGACATACACACACGGAGACATACACACACGGAGACATACACACAGACACAGACACATACACACGGACATACACACACGGAGACATACACACGGACACAGACACATACACACGGACATACACACACGGAGACATACACACGGAGACATACACACGGACATATACACACGGACATACACACATGGAGACATACACACGGAGACATACACACGGACATATACACACGGACACATACACACGGACACATACACACGGACACAGACACACGGACATACACACACGGACACATACACACGGACACATACACACGGACATATACACACGGACATATACACACGGACATATACACACGGACATATACACACGGACACATACACACGGACATATACACACGGAGACATACACACGGACATACACACACGGACACATACACCGGACACAACACACGGACATTACACACGGACATTATCACCGGACAGACATATACACACGGACATATACACACGGACATATACACACGGACACATACACACGGACACATACACACGGACATACACACACGGAGACATACACACGGACATATACACACGGGCACTACACACGGACATATACACACGACATACACACCGGAGACATACACACGGACTATACACACGGACACATACACACGGACATATACACACGGACATATACACACGGACATATACACACGACACACGACATATCACACGGACATATACACACGGACACATACACACGGACACATACACACGGACACATACACACGTACACATACACACGGGCATATACACACGGACATACACACACGGAGACATACACACGGACATACACACACGGACATATACACACGGACATATACACACGGACACATACACACGGACATATACACACGGACATATACACACGGACACATACACACGGACACATACACACGGACACACGGGCGTAGCCAAATGAGCAATGACCTCCGTTCCAAACGGACATGTGTTAATAATATGAACAAAACACGCCAAAGATTTTGTTTAACCCATTCAACCCCAAGTAACTGACATGGATTGGTGCATGCTATTTTTAGACCAATAAATTAATAAGAAAATTACATTTGGACCAGTTCATTTATCAAAATGGGTAATTTTATCTAAAAATAGTAATAATCATTACTGGCAAAAAAGTGCAGATCCTGATGAGACGGCTCGTTACGAGCCGGCTCATCTGGATCTACACTTTTCATAAGCCTATTTAGAGGCCTGTGGGGTTGAAAGGGTTAAGCAATCTTAATTTATAAGTGATTATAGCCAGTGAAACCAATATTGGACAGTACTCAAGAAATTCACGGTAATGAGAGACTATACCACCATTAAAGATACAGTCTACACCCGTACTGTCGAATTCCGTCGTACCGAACAAAATACTTCGACATAACCGAAGTTTGACGTAACGAAATTCGAGATAAACGGAGCCCGTTATATGTACAATGATAGTATCTGTGGACTTTGATCCGACTTCGAGATAACCAGATAATTCGACATAACCGACTTTGACATAACGGTTGTAGACTGTAAATGCTGTTCAAACAATGATAGTATCTGAAACGAGACTTTGATCCGACTTCGAGATCACCGAATAATTCGACATAGCCGACTTTGACATAACGGTTGTAGGCTGTAAATGCTGTTCAAACAATGATAGTATATGAAACGGGACTTTGATCCGACTTCGAGATCACCGGGTAATTCGACATAACCGACTTTGACATAACGGTTGTAGACTGTAAATGCTGTTCAAACAATGATAGTATCTGAGAACGGGACTTTGATCCGACTTCGAGATCACCGGATAATTCGACATAGCCGACTTTGACATAACGGTTGTAGACTGTAAATGCTGTTCAAACAATGATAGTATATGAAACGGGACTTTGATCCGACTTCGAGATCACCGGGTAATTCGACATAACCGACTTTGACATAACGGTTGTAGGCTGTAAATGCTGTTCAAACAATGATAGTATCTGAAACGGGACTTTGATCCGACTTCGAGATCACCGGATAATTCGACATAACCGACTTTGACATAACGGTTGTAGGTTGTATAATGCTGTTCAAACTGATAGTCCCACTTTCTAAATAAAAGTTTCTATCGTACAATTGTATTCGTTAAAACACGTGGTGTAGTACAGAAATCCATCCTTTTAAACATATTTAAAGTACTTGAATATTGTTGACAAATATATTATCTTATTTTGACCCGGTTAGTCTTTTTATTATTTTGTATTCTTCGTTTCTCAAATTCTCCGTAACAAATGATAGCAACAATGACATTAATGTGCGTACATCACGTTTAGCATGTTTAAAAGTCAACTCTACCAAAGTAAAAGACCATGCTTATAAAGCCCTCGTCAGACCCAAACTAGAATACTCCTCTTCTGTTTGGGACCCACATACCAAATAGCCACATTGGTCAGATTGAGAAAGTACAACGCCGTGCAGCCCGCTATACATCCAACCTCTACCACAATACAAGCTATGTAGCTGATATGCTCACTACCCTTACCTTGGAAATTCGAAGAATCCGTACCAGACTCATCATGTTTTATAAGATCATCCACCATGTAATTGCCATTCAACCACCCTGTAATCTAATTATTCCTTCAGACCCCAGAACCAGACACAGTAACACCTATACCTACAAACACATACACGCAGCTAAAGACTCGTACAAATACTCTTTCTATCCTAGAGCCGTCATTCAGTGGAACATGCTACCGCCCACCATATATATGCCGCAAACACAGTGGACGCCTTCAAGGCCCTGATCCCTGTGTCTGTCCTTACCCCAATATACTTTGCATAAATTGCCACAATTATGTACATAGTTTTATAAAAAAACACTTAAAAATATATCTAAAAATATGTATATGCACTGTATCCTTTCTAATGAGCACTTTCTGATCAAGCACTTAACTAACACTTTTTGTTACGGCGCCGGCACCTAATCTTCATAAGTGAAGGAGTGCTGTATACACGAAGAAGAAGATTAATATTGCTAACATAAAGACACGGGACACTCGCATACAACACACTTTTGGAACAGGAATATATCCTTAAGCATTACTCATATTATAATTACTTCAGATATTGATGGTGCTAATAGAGAACAGAACAGAAATTTTATTAAGACTTGTACATGGTACATCGTCAAATACATATATACAAATATATATGATGTAAATATATACAACACTTTTATCGTGGTCATGTGGCATATAGAACCTGATGATGCTAATATATTAAATGGAGTTTTTGTTACTATATCAACGGTAGATGATTCGTAAACATTTTTGTCAACTTTGATATCCAAAACTAATGCTCGTATGAATAATTCCAATATAGCAGAACAGGGTGTTACTGAAGTTGTATCTATTTTAATGGTTAGCAAGACAACTGAACCTAACGAAACTAATGAAACTACAGAATAATAAAACAAACTGGTTTCTATCCTACATGTTGGAAATGTAATGCCAATATTTAGAAACCGTCTAACTATAGACCGATTTCTTTGATCAGTTGTGTAGGTAAGGTTATGAAACGAGTTATTTTCAAATAAACATTTCCCCCTCCTTTAATTTTCTGGGAGGGGAAAGAGCTTCTGGGCCGGCTTGTTCCATTTGGGCTACTATATGCTGGTTGTGTTGGACTAATCTTGGCCAGGTGTTTGTGCTACGCTAGGTCGATTTCCTTTGCTAATCTGGGTCAGGATTTTTGGGCTGCTCTGGCCCTGTGTAGTGTTTTTCTGCTCTTTCTATTTTGGATGACTTTGTAGTCGCCTTTTTGGAGGTCTTCTTTTTTTAATTTGGGCTGTTAGCTAAATTTGAAAGGTTCACAGCAATCCTAGATCTACTAGACGATTGGACATTTTACTAATATTCGTTTGCAACAGAATATCAATAAGTGTTTAATCTTAATACAATGGAACTCGAAGAAAACCCTTATTAAAATGGAAAACGTTTGTTAGATCTTCCTGTTTTCTTGTGTCCTATTAGCGCAGTGGTTAGCGAGGTCGCTTCTTACCAATACAACCCGGGATCGATCCTTGGACCGGGAAGTATTTGAGATCGTACAGTGGTCGCTAGCCTGGGAACAGGCGTCGATACATTTTGCCTGGTCAGTGATATAAATATATTTTAACACCGAGACTATTAATTAGGGCCGTATTGTGTTTCTGAACATGTCATTTGGCTAGAAGTTAAAACGTGAAAAATCGACAGACTGGAACCCAGGCTAAGTGGTCGCCAGATCGGACAGGTGGGTTTTCTCCGTGTACTCCAGTTTCCTCCCACACGAATGATCACATAGGCTATATACGCTTTAATCAGCGCCAACGAGAGTGATTAATATAAGTTGTTAAAGCTTGTTTCGCGATCGTTGTAAAATAAATAAAATTTATACCTAATACCCTTTTTACCTAATTACTTTATGACGATGCATATGGTATCAATACATGCTACATCCGCCATAGATCGATAATAAATACTACTTAAGCTTATGTGAACCCTGGGATCAGGACATCAGACGTAATGGCTGCAGTTATTCGTCTGTTGCATTACTATTATTATACAGATTACGGCCTGACACAAAATATGGTCATAGACGGGTCAGTAGTCTACTGGTTAACACGTATCCAGGGATCGAAAGTTCGACTCCCAGTCTGACTCTAATAATATTAACAGTATTTCAGATAGGATTATAAACCGAGGTAGCATGCATGGGTGCTGTACATCGGGCATGTAAAAGAATCAGGGGTGCATCTGGAAATGGATCCTCTTCTGTATATTGTGCTATTCTCCAAACATATATAATGACTAATATACTTCTGGGGGGCGACGATAAATAAACAAAAAATATGAATGGAAGCCAATTGTAACACACTGTGTCTTGCTACTAAGGTAGCCAGTCTAAATAGTCCGCTAACCCTACCGCTGCTGCTGTTAATTGTCGTTAATTGAAGATTGTGTCATGATTGATCCACACTAATAATATTTAGATTTATTTCCGTTGGGTACGTTTCTTTCACGTTTGCTTTATTAAATATTTGCAAAATATAAAATAGTATTTGATTGGATAGTCTGATTCGGCTGAACCAATTACAGTCTGCTTTACAAATAGTAAGCTCAAAATGGAGGACATGGAGAGTTAGTAAAACTTACGTGTCAAATTTTCAATCGTTAGATGCTTATTTAGAATTACTGCACAAGAACGATACAACAAATCACCACAGAAGGTGTGGCTGTAAAAATGCTTACATTACTTGAAATTCTGTTAGAAAAATAAATGTATTTATCACGAAATTGAACTTTTCTAAAATACTCACTCTCAAATTATGGCAAATAATTCGTGCTATTTCAGAAAATAAACGCAGGTCTTTTATGGAATAGGAATTTTCCAAATATAGCCCCCTTGTTTGTAAGATTTCTTATGACATTAGATATTCCGTGGTGTAGCGCACCATCGTTGTAGCTTGTATTTCACCGCTATTATTGCCATGATCAACTGATCAATGCTCTGAGTTTGGGTCTCGAGAGTGATTAATATAAGTTGTAGAAACATGTTTCGCAATCGAGCTAAATTTGTATGAACTATAAGACCGGTTGATAAAATGGATACCAAACACAAGTATTAATTGCATGTTTGTCTAGTGCAAGTTGAAGAAATGTTCAGTGTCAGAATTATTTCTTTTCAAAACATAATTACAGATCGACTTTTGAACGTTTTATTTTTAGATGAAAAGAGCGCTATATAAGTTTGGTATATAATAATAATCGACCATTTAACACATTTTTAGAAGAAACAAATATTGTTTTTGTTATTTTTAGGATTCATAAGACGGGAAGCCACTTTGAGGCCATAATCTGGTGGTAACTAAGTCATCTAATAGGCGAGTATGGACTGTATGTAGAATGTTCACTTTCAACCCAAAATGTTGTTCTGTATAGTGATTAACTGAACCAGCAATAGATATCGATATAGGTGTGGCGTCCGTGGTCCAGTGGTAGAGCGTCAGATTTGGAATCGACCGGTCCCGGGTTCATTGAGCAAGGCACCTCACACACATTGCTTAGTACTGGTTAATCGCTTAGGTCTGCCCAGGAAAACATATCAGGTCTGCTAAGTCTGCCCAGGAAAACATATCTAGGTCCCCGAGAGGGGTTTGACATTAACGGAACATACATACATATCATTCGATTTTTTCACCCAATGGGCGGCACACACGGCCTACAGCCTTTTATATACTTGTTTGAAATTCCAGAAATCCCATACTTTACAGCTGACAGCCTCGCACACCATTCCGCCATTGTAGTGTAGTGGTATATAGGGAGACATGTAGCTTATATCGATATAGAGAAGTTGTTTTTCTTATCCTTTTCAGGTATTGATCTATCGACCGTATATTAGACACAGGACCAAATGGCAGTGGACACTCTCAGACTCTGTATAATATTATCATGTCTAATGCTTTGTGGCCTAAGATGTGACACACTCGGTATGAACAATGGCAATGGTAAATTGTCACAATCCAGTGAAAAAGATAGCAAAATATCTGATCATCAAAACGATGGGGAAAATAAAGTCATTGTAGATAAAACAGGTATAAATGTTAAGCAAGAGAATGGTGATAATTTAAAATCTAAGCATGTTTCTTCCAATCATGAAGATAAACAGGTGTTAGAATCTTCATCTGATCATGGTAATGGAAAACCTAGTACCGGTAGTAAATCCCAGCCAGAAATTCATAATCCTCTTTCTAAAACATCTCCATCCTCTGTCATTAATGTTGAACTAGATGGTAAACTAGAAGTTGTTACAGGTGATGATGATGTTGTAGAAAAAAGTGGTACAGTGTTGTTTGAAGAATCTGGAGATATTGATGAATCTCTGGTAGATCAGGTGAAAAGATTAAGTAATAAGATTAAAGTAAGTCAGGGTGAAAATAAAGAAACTATTCAAATGGAACTTAGGACAGACAAAGACAGTGTAAAGAATGCTGAAGAGCATAATGGTAATATCCTTAAAGAGGAAACAGTTTTTGAACAAATCCTAGCTACTGAAGATTTACAAACAAACGAAGAACTGAATGAACCTATAGATAATAAAAACATGGATTTGAGAAACTCTGATTATAGAGACGATGAAGATATTCAAAAGAAAATTGCAACTCAAAAAGATGAAAACTTGAATAAGCAAAATGTTGATGAGCCTAGGAAAGAAACAGTTCTTGAGCAAATGCAAGCTATTGAGAAAAGAGTAGGTAATGATAAAATAGAAGATTTTATATCATCCGGAAATGATGAAGATTTCCCAACAGCTGAAGAAGAAGAAAAATACATAATAATTGATTACACTGTACCACCATCATCTGATATTCTACCGTCAAAAGCATATGAACCTAACACTGACCATAACAATGAATTGAATTCTGAAGAAAAAATATTATTAAGAGATACACCTAGTTTAGATAATGTCAAGTCAACTGTTCATAGAGTGTCTCAGGTGACTGAACAAATTAAACCAACAGCTAAGATTGAAGTAGAGCCAACAAAGCGACACTTAACTGCTGGGGAGAGGAAGGAAATGAGATTACAAAGAAACAAGAAGGATTCTAGTAATCAAAATAATATGGCTCCTTCGCCTAATACAATTGTTAATATTGTGAATCCAACACCCATTAATCTCTTACCATCCGATACTAACAACGGTGTTAATGATCAAGAAATGTCCTCAGTGGCTGTGGAAAACGCTGCAACTAAACATAGTGAGATTAAGGCAGAATCAGATGACATAGAATCATCGGACAATAAAGTTACAGGGACAATGTATGATACTATGGAAATAGTTATGAAGGAATCAGTTGTAGATGAGAGCAGTGATAAGACAGAGAGATTGAAATCAACAATAGGAGAACTTGATGCAGGTAATACAGGAGGGAGACTCGTACGTACACAGTTAGGCTGCTGGGATTTATGCTATCATATACAATGTATCATTAGAATTTCACTTTGGAAATGGGGACACATGCACTAACCACAGGTAGTCAGGGCTCAAGCTAGACATTCAGAATATATTATTATTATTATTATACCAGATTTCTTGAGTGCCCTTTTCATGTAAAAATACACGTTCAAGGGCGCTTTACATAATAACATATGACATATCACAGATATGTAAACATAATAACAATGATAAAACATAGTATATGCAAACAAAACAACATGTGTTAAGGTGATAATAGGTCTTAAATCTGACCGATAAAACAAATTCATATGAGACAAGGACAACTACGAACAATTAATATAATGCTGGTATAAATTTAATAAAATGAGAGAATGAATCGATAGACTGAAATGGGCTTAAAGAATTTTATAGATAAAAAAATTAAAAAAATATATATATAGGGAGATGTTTTGTTAGCAAACTAAATTCCTTTGGTTATATTCTATATGAAAACAATTTTTACTCGGTTGAAAATACATGTACATGTAGGGAGATGTTAGGACAGCACAGGGAGACTCTTTTGTACAATGCTACATGTACCTCTAACTTAAGCCCTGGTAGATAGATAGATATATTTCTTTATTTATAGAGGGTGACCTAATTGGTTCTGAACTAATCCTCCTTAGAGCCCTCTAGATAGTCGATGTTACCTACCAAGCAGACACACACTCGTCAGCCTTTAAATTGTGGATTGGTTGTTTATACAAATTTATTTTAGTTCGATCGCGAAACAAGTTCTTACAACTGATATTAATCTCTCTCGAGACCTCATTCCTGATGGAATCCATCGCCACGAGGGAGAGAGAAGAGGCAATGTGGAAATTAAATGCCTTGCCTTAAGGCACAATTGTAATGGCTCCAGCGGGGCTCAAACTCCGGTCCTTTCACACATGAAGCGAATGCACATCCACTGCGCTATCACAACTTCCACAAGCTTGTGGATTGGTTCATTGTTATCAGACACAATGTGTGTTCAGAATTTTTTATATGTTACTACGCTCACATTGTCCACATGTTGGGCTGATAATGCAGTTATGGAACATATATGTACATTGTACATGTAGCTAATGTCCACATGTTGGGCTGATAATGCAGTTATGGAACATAGATGTACATGTAGCTAATGTCCACATGTTGGGCTGATAATGCAGTTATTGAACATATATGTACATGTAGCTAATGTCCACATGTTGGGCTGATGTACATGTAGCTAATGTCCACATGTTGGGCTGATAATGCAGTTATGGAACATATATGTACATGTAGCTAATGTCCACATGTTGGGCTGATGTACATGTAGCTAATGTCCACATGTTGGGCTGATAATGCAGTTATGGAACATAGATGTACATGTAGCTAATGTCCACATGTTGGGCTGATGTTAGTGATACAGCTTACTCATGTAGCAATTTACATTCATGTTTCAAGGTTGTGGATGCGCGTTCGAGTCTTGTGTGAAAGGTCTGGAGTTCGAGCCCCATTGGAGCCCTTACGATTGTGCCCTTAGGCGAGGCATTTAAATTCCACGTTGCCTCTTCTCTCTGCCTCGTGGCGATGGATTCCATCAGGAATGAGGTCTCGAAAGTGATTAATATAAGTTGAAATAACTTGTTTCGCAATCGAGCTAAAATTTAATTTGTATAAACTAAGGTTGAACCAGGCTTGTGTGGCTGCTAGGATATTTAATTATGCATGTCTTTCAATGGAAACATCTCTGATCTTGAACACCACAATGGATTTAACTAACTTATTCATGGTTCCCACTGACTGAATGTTTGTCTGCGTCACTTCTGTCGTCAATTGAAAAACACTGGAGCCAATTAAAAAAACTTGGAGCCAACAAAGAGCCATATAGTTCACAAATAAATATTTGAAGCCACGAAAACATGTGCCAAAAAAAAAATGTTGCACCAAATATTTTCGTCAATTTATAAAATTGAGCGCCAATATTTGTTTTTTGTCATAATTGGCGCCATTGGCGACCGACAGCAGGAACCCTGTTATTAATGACTGGTATGAATCATTTTTGCAATACTGTTTTCTTCAAATTGGTTTGACTTTTGTACACCAATTTCATTAGCAGATTTATTGACATTTTGAATTTTTTTTTTTTTTTAATTCCTTTTTTTTATTTCTCTATCAACATAAATACATGTTAACAATGCAATGTACTAACATAAATTAATGTATTTTAAATAGTATGTCCATGCTAAATCGCAGATACATTAAACATCAATACAATGTATACATATGATGGAGAGAAATTCATTACATTTTTTGGAAAGAGAGAGAAATATAGGAGAGGAGAAGTCGTGTGGATGGTTGAGTATGTACTATATAACATTTAAAGATTAGTTAATTAATGTGGTTCAGAAACGGTCTCCATTTTAGCGTGAAAGTAGTATGCTTGTTTTTGAACAATGCAATTGTTTCCTCTATTTTTATTTTATACTTAAAATATGCAACAAAATGGACACCAGTTGGTATACTCTTCTCACATTTACATTTGAATATGAAGTATTTAGCAAGCAGTATAATGTAATTAATGTTCATTTCATATATTTTGTTCTTGTGACTGAAATTACAAAGCAAAATGCATTCATAATTTAATTAAGAAGTTTTATCAGTTAAAATAATGATACCCTCTTTATTCTAATGCCATGGACATATTAATAGTCTTGTCAAAAAACCTACAAAATTACTTCTGCACGAAACACAAATTAATATTTGTCGTCTTTCATAGTAGATATTACATGTAGCGACATGAATTACAAATGTTACGTAGATCGGAAAAGTCATGGATTTGACCAATTGATATAACAAAATTAATACTGTGTACTAGCCTGGGAACAGGCGGCAATATCTTTTGCCTGGTCAGTCAAATAAATATATTTTAACACTGAGACTATTAATTGGGCGGTATTGAGTTTCTGTCATTTGGCTAGAAGTTAAAAAGTGAAAAATCGACAGACTGGAACCCAGGCTAACTGTGTACATGTAAATACCTAAATACCAGAGATGTTTCTCATGTTCTGTGGATTAGTTTAAATATATTTCTGGCCTAGCTTGTTTTAGAGATATTTCTAATGTTCTAGCTTGTTTTAGAGATGTTTCTAATGTCCTAGCTTGTTTTAGAGATGTTTCTAATGTTCTAGCTTGTTTAGAGATGTTTCTAATGTTCTAGCTTGTTTTAGAGATGTTTCTAATGTTCTAGCTTGTTGTAGAGATGTTTCTAATGTCCTAGCTTGTTTTAGAGATATTTCTAATGTCCTAGCTTGTTTTAAAGATATTTCTAATGTTCTAGCTTGTTTTAGAGATGTTTCTAATGTTCTAGCTTGTTGTAGAGATGTTTCTAATGTCCTAGCTTGTTTTAGAGATATTTCTAATGTCCTAGCTTGTTTTAGAGATATTTCTAATGTTCTAGCTTGTTTTAGAGATATTTCTAATGTTTTAGCTTGTTTTAGAGATATTTCTAATGTTCTATATTGTTTTAGATATGTTTCTTGTGTTTGGATTGTTTGGGTGTTTCTAACTTTCACCATTATTTTAGAGATCCTTCTAACATTCTATTTTATTCTAGTGATATTTCTAATGTTCTACAGAATTTACTTTAGAGATATTTCTAACCTACACTATTTTGGGATATTTCCAACATTCTTCATTATTTAGAGATATCACTAAAACACACTATATTATTTAGAGATATCACTAACACTCTACATTATTTAGAGATATCACTAACACTCTTACATTATTTAGAGATATTTCTTATTATTTAGAAATGCTTCTAACAAATTAGTGATGATATTGCAGAAAAAGAAAGGGAAACGCATTGTACATACATGTACATTACTCATAAGACTATGTAGGTTTTTCGTAACATTCCAATTCCGTAAACACTTTCCAAGCAATTCTAATAAAAAAATAGGTGAATTCTGTCGTAACGAGTTTTCAGCTACAAGTAAAAACACATTAATGAATTGTCATCTGCTACAATTATTTGAACTATTTATAGCCATTATTTTACCCAGCATGCAGAGTTAATAGTGAAACTGCTGATTTATTTTTTAGATGTAAAATACATGTTATTTATAGCCACTCGCTGTATGATTTGATCCATTCTCACCAATACAGGGTTATGTATTTAAACTTTATTTATTTTACAACGATTGTGAAGCAAGTTCTAATAGCTTATATTAATCACTCGTTGCGCGGATGAAAGCGTAAATGTGGTAATTCCTACGGGAGGAAACCGGAGTACCTGGAGAAAACCCACTTGTCCGATCTGGCGACCACCGTACCATCTCACTTACTTCCCGGTCCGAGGATCGAACCCGGGTTGCATTGGTGAGAAGCGAGCGCGCTAACCACTGCGCCATTCGGACAGTGTTATGTATTGCTTTATGCCACCTAGGATTTCTTCTTAATTTCTTTGCACCACAGAGCAACTGCACATAATACTCACAAGAGGGCGCTGTAGAATATGTACATGTAGATAAATAGGTTAACTTATGGCCAAGTATCTCGGTACGGTGGTCGCCAGAACGGACAAGTGGGTTATCTCCGAGTTGTTAAAACTTGCTTCGCAATCGTTGTAAAATAAATAAAGTTAGTATCTTTAGGTAGTATCCTGCAATAGCCTTGTGCTGTATCCACAGAAAACGTTATAGAGTCGAGTACAGTGTACAGTAAAAACCCTCTATGCGACCACCCCGTTTTAGAGTCGAGTACAGTGTACAGTAAAAACCCTCTATGCGACCACCCCGTTTTAGAGTCGAGTACAGTGTACAGTAAAAACCCTCTATGCGACCACCCCGTTTTAGAGTCGAGTACAGTGTACAGTAAAAACCCTCTATGTGACCACCCCATTTAGAGTCGAGTACAATGTACAGTAAAAACCCTCTATGTGACCACCCCGTTTTAGAGTCGAGTACAATGTACAGTAAAAACCCTCTATGCGACCACCCCGTTTTAGAGTCGAGTACAATGTACAGTAAAAACCCTCTATGTGACCACCCCGTTTTAGAGTTGAGTACAATGTACAGTAAAAACCCTCTATGTGACCACCCCATTTTAGAGTCGAGTACAATGTACAGTAAAAACCCTCTATGTGACCACCCCATTTTAGAGTCGAGTACAATGTACAGTAAACCCTCTATGTGACCACCCCGTTTTAGAGTCGAGTACAGTGTACAGTAAAACCCTCTATGTGACCACCCCGTTTTAGAGTCGAGTACAATGTACAGTAAAAACCCTCTATGCGACCACCCCGTTTTAGAGTCGAGTACAGTGTACAGTAAAAACCCTCTATGTGACCACCCCGTTTTAGAGTCGAGTACAATGTACAGTAAAAACCCTCTATGCGACCACCCCGTTTTAGAGTCGAGTACAATGTACAGTAAAAACCCTCTATGTGACCACCCCGTTTATTATAGGGGTTTTACTGTACTGGTATATATGTCTATCAGGACTCATTCAACGTTGGAATATTTGCGAGAAATGAGAAAGCAATTGATTGCACCCTTTATATTAATGGTATTACTTAATAAATTACCAACAATGGTTAATACCTGCTACACAATATAGTGTGAAGTGGGCCCCCCCCCCTCCATAGGGTGAAGTCAGCATCACTGGAGTGACTATTTCACCCTTGTCGCCCCTTAGCATGAGCCATGTACAGTCAAACCTGCGTTAGTGGTCACCTCCATTAAGCAGCCAACCTGTATTAAGCAGCCAGTGTCCAGATTCCCAATCAGTCGTTTTATTATATATTTAACCTCTATTCAGCAGCCAACCTGTATTAAGCAGCCAGTGTCCAGATTCCCAATCGGTCGTTTTATTATATATTTAACCTCTATTCAGCAGCCACCTGTGCTAAGCAGCCACTTTCTGACACCCTTGGCTGGCTGCTTAAGACAGGTTTGACTGTATACGTAATATCGTGTGTTCTTCCAACTAAAATTCTATCAATCTTTAATGTAACAGTTTTGCTTGTACAGTCAAACCTGTGTTAGTGGTCACCTCTCTTAAGCAGCCGATCTGTATTAAGCAGCCAGTTTCCAGATTCCCAATATGTTGTATTATTATACATTTAACCTCTGTTAGGCAGTCACCTGTGCTAAGCAGCCACTTTCTGTGATTCCCTTGACTGGCTGTTTAATGCAGGTTTAACTGTATTTATGTCACTACGCAAAGCAGCGTTATATTTATATTTTAAATAGCGCTATAATTGTGTCAAGATTTCTTTTAAATCGTAGCTTGTCTTACTATTAACGTTATGTACTAATTCAAATATAAATATGCATACTTTTAAAGTTATATTTATAAATTTATTCTTATTATTAACGTTATGTACCAATTCAAATATAAATATGCATACTTTTAAAGTTATATTTATAAATTTATTCTTATTATTAACGTTATGTACCAATTCAAACATAAATATGCATACTTTTAAAGTTATATTTATAAATTATAAAGATTATTCTCTCAACCAATCGGAAGCCTTTAAGGTGTTATTACACGTGTGTACATATAATAAATTATGATATGACTGTATTACACTGAATACAAGCAAAGTATGTGTTAAAAACCTTTATAACCATTAATTGACTGATTGAGCGATGGTTGTTGGCAACTTGGTATGAATGCATACATTGGTTCTTCCATCGTGATGTTGCTCCATGTTTTACAGATGATCACGTCCCTGTTACCCAGGATACACAACGACAATCTCGGGAACAATCCTTATCTTCTCGGGACACTCCGGAGGAACAGGAGAAAAAACTACAGGGTATGTTATTTTTCATTTCTTTTAAAGTTTAAACTTGATTTATTTTACAACGATTGCGAAGCAAGTTCTAACAACTTATATTAATCACTCTTGTTGGCACGGATGAAAGCGTAAATGTGGTAATTCGGAATACCCGGAGTAAACCCACCTGTCCGATCTGGCGACCACAGTACCATCTCACATACTTCCCAGTCCGAGGATCGAACCCGGGTTGCATTGGTGAGAAGCGAGCTCGCTAACCACTGCGCTAATCGGACAGTCTTTTCTGGACATAGCTTGAAAATATTGTTTGTCATTCCCTAGTACTGACTTGGCCTGCGGTGCTTACCATGCACAATCCACCGTGATAGACTGAAAAGGTGCACCACAGTATACCAATCTGTAGTAAGGGGTTGCAAGGTGATCAAACATGTACATGCAGGGTTCTGCATCCTGGTTGTCGGGCATTTTCTTGCACAGGTCTGCAATCTGGTGGTCAGGCATTTACATGCACTGGTCTGCATCCTTGTGTGCGGCATATACTTGCAGGGTTCTGCATCCTGGTTGTCGGGTATTTACTTGCAGGGTTGTGTATTCTGGTGGTCAAACATTTACTTGCAAGGTTTGTTCACATTTATTTGCGCACATTTCATTTGTGCAATTTTAGTTGTGAATTCCATATTGCGCTAAATATAAATGGCCTAATGGTTAACGCGTCCGCCTATGGAGCGGGAGGTTGAAGGTTCGAACCTAATCAGGGGCACGTTCTGAAATGGCCGGTTGGTGAGCCGTCGGCGAGTTAAATAATGGTTACAGATTGCCTATCAGCCTGGCGCTTGGCCAACAAGAATAGGATTCGGGCAATAAAAAAGCATGTCTCATACGTCAGTAATGTCTGGCCCTTTAAATAGGTGTGACACTATAATAAACAAACAATCATTTACATTTCCCTATAGCAAATATTTCTGAAAAATCGGGGCATTGGAAATTGATAATGGCCGACTTGAGATGACTATCAAGAAATGTACAATTCTGTATGGCATGCTCTACATACTGCAAGTTATTCAGAAATCTCCTTTGTCATGACAGTTGATTTCTTACTTGTTTTAATGAACAATGATTTTGATTGATGTTGCGGTATTTTCACATGTGTTAAATAACTTCCCGATTTCTTTCAGCTCAGCAGTATTTTGAGGAGGGTGAAAAGTTGATAAACAACTCGTATAAAAAAGACTTCATTCAGTAAGTAATGAAATTTATGAGTTAACCCATTCAACACCAAGTAACTGAAATGGACTGGTCCATGATCAGTTTTTAGACCAATAATTCATTTATCAGAATGGGTAATTTTGTCTAAAATAGTAATATTACTGGCAAAAAGTGCAGATCCTGATGAGACGGCTCGTCACGAGCCGGCTCATCTGGATCTACACTTTTTGTAAGCCTATTTAGAGGTGTGGTGTTGAAAGGGTTAAATGTGACCTGTGACAGTAATTAGTTTAATAATTACAACTTTTTGCAATACCGCGATTCTGATTGGCTGGTTCAGCTCATGTGATCGCCGTTCATAACCTGATGAATTGCAAAATTATTCTGTTCTCATTAATATTCATAGCGGACTACTTTTTGTGTTGTGCGACGAATCAAAATATGTTGTTTTGTAATTTGTAAAATAGTATTCGTTATTTATGCAAATTAGGTGTAAAAACGATAGCTCTATTAAACACAGAAAAGAAACATTCAATTGTTTTAATTATAACTAATATTTTATGCAAATGAGGTGTAAAAATAGACATTTCATACCATGAAATGAATATTGAATCGTTAATTAGTTCATGATTGTACATGTATGTTGAAATTAATCGTGCTAATTTATATTTTCTGAACTGTCTGATAGATGTTGCTACAAACGCCTAGAAGTTTTTTACCTCCAGATTATGGCCTCAAAGTAGCTTCCCATCTTATAAGCGAGTGATATTTTTTTTTTTAATGTGTTAAATGGTATCCATCACTGAACATTTCTTCAACTTGCACTGGACCAAACATGCAATTTATACTTGTGTCTGGTGTCCATTTTATCAACCCCTTCTTATATGCGAGTGCATGCCAAAACCAACAGATTTCAAGACCAAAGTTGGGGGGGGTCGTCTTATTTTTAAACATGATTTATTTTACAACGATTGCTAAGTTCTAACAACTTATATTAATCACTCTCGTTGGCGCGGATGAAATCGTAAATGTGGTCATTCGTCGGAAGAAACCGGTGTACCCGGAGAAAGTACCATCTCACATATTTCCCGGTCTGAGGATCGAACCTGGGTTGCATTTGTGAGAAGCGAGCGCGCTAACCACTGCGCTAATCGGACAGCCAACAGGTCGTCTTATTGGCGAGTATGGACGGTAGTTATTCCAGGCGTTTCTATTATGTGTTTCATGTGCAAATATGTGTCATGTGCAAATATGTGTTTCATGTGCAAATATGTGTCATGTGCAAATATGTGTTTCATGTGCAAATATGTGTTTCATATGCACATATGTGTTTCATGTGCAAATATGTGTCATGTGCAAATATGTGTTTCATGTGCACATATGTGTTTCATGTGCAAATATGTGTTTCACGTGCAAATATGTGTCATGTGCAAATATGTGTTTCATGTGCAAATATGTGTTTCATGTGCAAATATGTGTTTCACGTGCAAATATGTTTTCACGTGCAAATATGTGTTTCACGTGCAAATATGTGTTTCACGTGCAGATATGTGTTTCACGTGCAAATATGTGTTTCACGTGCAAATATGTGTCATGTGCAAATATGTGTTTCACATGCAAATATGTGTTTCACGTGCAAATATGTGTTTCACGTGCAAATATGTGTTTCACGTGCAAATATGTGTTTCACGTGCAAATATGTGTTTCACGTGCAAATATGTGTGTCACGTGCATGCTTATTCAGGCGATGCTGCCAGTGGTATATTATGCATTTTAGATTTTAGTGGATTATTATCTGATGCAGAAGCATTTCTGGTTGTTACATGCATGGTGTATGGCACCAATTTATTGAACCTGTTTACAGTGGCGTTTGGAAGAGTTGATAATGTAGAGGTGGGACTGGGGATCAAACTCGTGACATCGGATTTTAAATTTCTTAGCAACTAGACCACTATTCTGTCCCAAATGATATTGTACCCAATGGATTTATAATTTATGGGGCGACTGTTTTCTGGCTCATATGTATGGATATGCATTTAAAGGGAACCATATTATTAGCCCAGTTATATGGATGCATATTGTTAAGGTTTTAACCTTGCTTTTTTGTCCAACTCTGTGGTCGAGTGGTTACAGTCGCTGACTTGCATACTACTGTAGCCTATCATCTCTGATGGTCACAGGTTCGAGCCCCCCTCAGGCCGTGTCTCATTTATATGAAAAAGTTGGTAGTTTCCTACAGAGGTTTGTACACCAAGTACTGGTTAATCACTGGAGCCTGCCCAGGAAAGGCGTTGTTAGGTAATCTGCCGGCCGGCGACATAGCCCAAAACGGTGCTGATGAAGGCGTAAGACCGGAACAAACAACAACAGACATTGACTGTGTTTTCTCTTCTAGTTGTATAGATGCACATTTTGGCCATACATGTATATAGCAGTGTATGAATTTGTTCAATTGTATATTGTATTTCCACACCTATATATTTATTGCCTACCTGCAATACACTTCAGGGCCTATGAGTATTTCCAGCTGGCTTCCAATCTTGAACATATCAAGGCATTGGAATATATGGGCTTTGGATACCTATTAGGGGACTATGTTGAGCTCGACCCTGCAAAGGCCCTTGAAATATTTCAAGATTTAAGCGAGAAAGGGGCCCCCAAAGGACAGCTGGTAAATATTAGTCTCACTGAGAACACTCTAGTTATGTGAAATTAGTGCCTATCTCCTAGCCAATTACACGATTGATGTCAATATTTGTAAGTAAACATTATATGTTACTGCACAATGTACGAATGGCAATGACGAGTGGCAAGTCGATCATACTGCTTGGTAAGTTGTTATGAAGTTATTTCCCCTTGAAGATGTTAAAAGAAGAACATTTGTTCGTACCAATTGTATATGTGTGGTGTGCACGTCGCGGTCGGGGCACATCTCGCAGAAGCAGCAGCAGCAGAAGCAGCCAAGAACACATGGATCTTTAGCGTGTTGCACTCTCTTCAGGTGAGCGCTCACATCGTCTTTTCGACTTGACATTGCTGGAGTTATACAAGTTCTCACAGCCTTTGTCAAGCATTGTCAAGCAGTCAAGAACATCAACACAAGCAAACCCGGAAGCGACATGCGACACGCTGATGTCTAACTGCATGGTCGGTTTCTATGCTGCTGTGAGATGACCAACAGTGAGGGGGTGGCCCTAAAGAGGACTGTTTTGGACAAAGAAATACAGAACTTGTCACCCTGTGATGGGAGAGGATGCCTACTCGTGATGTAAACCAAGCAACTTCGATCGACATAAGCTACCTAGAAAATTCACTCACCCGCATACCTCAGCGGAGGCGAGTATAAACAAGATTATTGGATTAGAATGTCAGCCATTTGGTGAAAGGTTCATGGAAATGTTGCTATATCACTCTAATGCTTCTTCAACAACGCTAGGAGGAAATGATCAAATCCAGTTGTAGCTGTCATCTATGCTGTTTCATGTTTTTGTCAACGTTATCTCCCTTTAACTCTATTATATGCTGGGTAAAATAAAGGCTATAAATAGTTCAAAGACTTGTAGCAGACAATTAATCTGTTTAGTTTATATTTAACTGAAAGCTCTGGAAATATGTCATGGAATTTAATTAGAATTGGGTTGTTAAGATATGTCATGGAATTTCTATTTAAGCATGTCATCAGCAGTTTTCACATTTTATTTCCCGCCACAAATAGGTTATACAAATTTGATTTAGCTGGATTGCGAAACAAGTTCTTATAACTTATATTAATCACTTTCCATACCTCATTCCTGATGGAATCCATCGCCACGATTGAGAGGCAATTTGGAATTTTAATGCCTTGCCAAAGGGCACAATTGTAATGGCTCCAGCGCCGGGGCTCGAACTCCGGGCCTTTCGCACCTGAAGCGAACATGCTACCACTGCGCTATCACTTATTTAACAGCATCTAGTTTACTGTAGGTCTTACTGAGGCTTATATTGATTAGTAATTAGAAACACATGACGGAACTGATTTTGGTACAAGCAATTGATAGCTGATTGAATAGAGTATGTATCGAATTGGGTTGGGATCCTTCAGGTATTAATTGAATGTACATAAGGGCCAAGGCCCATGAGTTATTACTATTTATATTTAACCGCTGCTTTTCAGGGTCTCGGCTTCTCATACAGTGCTGGTCTTGCCGTGAATTCTAGTCAAGCAAAGGTATGTGTAGAATATTTGTGCCTTTGAACCTATTACCTGTTAATCATAACTACAGTTGCTTTTGCAGACAGCATAGGGCCAGATCAGATGGCACAAAGTGGAGCTAAAACACTTTGCTGAATAGCAAGTAACGTAGATCCCGATCTGACGCTGCGCTGTGGCTGATCTGGATCTATGTTGTTTGCTCATTCCTTCCAATTTATTCGGCATTTTAAGGGTTAAAATTAAACTACTCATGAATACAGCTATATAGACATTGAGTGCAAGGCTACCAAAGGCACAGCTTGAAATAAATACTGTTTAAACCAGCTGTGATATGATTGACTTGTATACAGGGATCATAGGTTAAATGACTATATGTATTATATGATAGTCTTTCAGACATCTTTCAGACAAGATTTTAAACCGAAGTCTCGTGTCAGTGCTTTACACTGTGCACGTAAGAGAACCAGAGGAGACTGGAAATTGTCTCTGTCTATCATTACACAATCCACCAACACCTAAAATGACTAATCTCTTCAGAGGGTGTCGCTCATGTGGGCAACTTATACTGACGATAGATAAATGTAAAACACACACACAAATGCTACCAAACTTGCGACATGGGCGTAAGAGTCACCCTAGGGCCGTTACATTGCCCACTAGAGCCCCCATTTCGCTCTAAAATTGTTTACAATTTTCATACAAAATCTTGTCCAGTAACATACACTGGTCATTGTAAATCTTTCTATTCAAATGTTGTATTTAACACTTTCCTTCATAGAGATTTATGTTAATATACTATTATATCTCCATACAAACGACAGCCATTTAGCTATCATGCAGTGGATAAGTAGTCGCCATATCTATCCCACCTCCATAGATATTACTGGGACTACATAGAGATTTAGGTTAATATACTATTATATCTCCATACAAACGACAGCCATTTAGCTATCATGCAGTGGATAAGTAGTCGCCATATCTATCCCACCTCCATAGATATTACTGTAACTACATGAGATTCTGGCCTTTATTATGAACATTGGTTTGGCTACTACATTGTCAATGTACGTCATAGTGGTAATGGCGTCAAGAGGTGCTTCTATGAGGGAAAGGGTTTATGCACATTGGTTTGGCTGCTACATTGTCAATGTACGTCGTATTGGTAATGGCGTCAAGAGGTGCTTCTATGAGGAAAAGGTTTTATGCACATTGGTTTGGCTGCTACATTGTCAATGTACGTCGTATTGGTAATGGCGTCAAGAGGTGCTTCTATGAGGGAAAGGGTTTATACACATTGGTTTGGCTGCTACATTGTCGATGTACGTCGTATTGGTAATGGCATCAAGAGGTGCTTCTAAGAGGGAAAGGATTAATTGAATGTTCACCTATTCTATAGTAATTGGTGAAAGTGTATAATTTCTTATTTCAGGCATTGATATATTTCACATTTGCTGCGCTAGGAGGAGATGCCTTAGCACAGATGGTGCTTGTAAGTTTACACAAACTTCTCACATCTTCAGCTAATGTTGGTCTACAGACGGATCTGTAGTCCAGTGGTTAACACGATGGACTGGGAATTCATGGATCGCAGGTTTGATCCCCCCGTCTGACCATAATAAAATTAACAGTCTTTCAGATGGGACTTCAAACCGAGATATCGTGACGGTGCTTTACACCGTGCAGAACCAGAGGAGACTCTGGAATGGGTCTCCGTCTGTATCATTGCACTATCCTCCAACAATCTAAAATGACTAATCTCTTCAGGAGGCGTCGCTCATATGGGCAACCGGTGTCGATGATAAATAAACGTAAAACACACACTGTTGGTTTAGACAATGGACGATAGTCCCTCACAATGGAGGCATGTAATAATATTTAATATATGATCAAACATGTATGCAGTGCAGTGTATGACACTGGTTAATATTCATGCTGTTGGGGCGATATGTTTCATATTGCCCACTCAGGAATGCTATATATATAATATTTAATCAAAGGATAAAAATGAACATGAATGCAGTTTCCTTCCATTATCATGTCACATGATCTGCCTCCATTGTCTAGACCAACATTCACAATACATAAATGTTTCTTACGGAGGTTGGTGCACCAAGTACTGGATAACCGCTGGAGTCTGCCCAGGAAAGGTGTTGTTAGGTAAACTGTCTGCCGGCGATATGGCCCAAAATGGTGCTGATGCAGGCGTAAAACCCGAACAAACGACCAATACTGTTTTATCATATTCGCCAAACTGAGTTTTTATTAGCCAATTTTGCCATATTTTAGCCAATGGCTACTCTGTCGAATGCCAGCCCTGATACATAGATATTTGACAATATTATCACTCATGTATGATCTGTATTCAATTCAGGGTTACAGATTTCTGTCTGGAATTGGTGTGGAGTCCAAGTGTGAAACTGCATTAACTTACTACAGAAAGGTGGCCACCACGGGTAGGTTGCTTATACAGAATAACATTTCTTTGCTTCATTGAAGTGTTCTGTATATGACCAGTTAAATATAGCATATTAATTTATACAGTTTGAGAGAGGGTCATCACAGTTGGTCAGTCGGGAAGTGCAGTCTGACTCCCTGTCACATATGTAAAGTTTAAAATTTTACAACGATTGCGAAACAAGCTTTAACAACTTATATTAATCACTCTCGTTGTCGTGGATGAAAGCGTAAATATGGCCATTCGTGTGGGAGGAAACCGGAGTACCCGGAGAAAACCCACCTGTCCGATCTGGCGACTGCCGTACCATCTCACATCCCGGTCCGAGGATCAAACCCGGGTTGCATTGGTGAGAAGCTAGCACGCAAATCGGACACAAGTTGTATCTGCCTCATCTCTCTTAGCAATCAATGATTGTCAGACAATTTAGCGGCACAAATGTTCACACTATCGACTGCAGAGTGATCAGTGAAAATACTGTTGTTTTGACAGACTTTTCATTGTATCCACAATTCAACACCAAGTAACTGACATGGACTGGTGCATGATATTTTTAGACCAATAAATTAATAAGAAAATTACATTTGGACCAGTTCATTTATCAAAATGGGTAATTTTGTCTAAAAATAGTTATATTACTGGCAAACAGTGTAGATCCTGATGATACGGTTTATCTGGATCTACACTTTTTGTAAGCCTATTTAGAGGTCTGTGGAGTTGAAACGTTTAAGATAACCAGGATGGTGTATGTGCATTGAATGACAGTATGTTATGATTAATTTGTAGTTGCTGAGAACACGTCGTCGGGGAGCCCAGTTGTACAGAGGATCCGTCTCCATGAGCATACAGAGAACAAGGACACCGGGGCGGGATCTCTCATGGATGACGATCTCCTACAGTACTACGAGTTTCTCGCGGATAAGGGCGACGTCCAGGCACAGGTATGGTTAGCTGCATGAATCTTTAAAAACTTTAAACTTTATTTAATTTACAACGATTGCGAAGCAAGTTTTATCAACTTATATTAATCACTCTCGTTGGTGCGGATGAAAGCGTATATGGTGGTCATTCGTGTGGGAGGAAACCGGAGTAAACCCACCTGCCTGATCTGGCGACCACCGTACCATCTCGCATACTTCCCGGTTCGAGGATCGAACCCAGGTTGCATTGGTGAGAAGCGAGCGCGTAACCACTGCGTTAATCGGACAGCTTGGCATTACAGTCTGTAGAATATGTTTCATGAAGTTACCACCATCTCTAGCTCTGTTGAGACATTGATTTCAAACGTGTCATCGTAAATTGATTATTCCTAATGAATTGACACAAGGCAACAAAGCTTGACTTGATTATTTTTTCAGATACATTTAAATTATTGATTTATCGGTTTTTAATTGGGGCGACACCTCCAAAAGCATATTAGTCACTTTATGTTTTGGAGGATAGTGCAAGATACAGAAGACGCTCCAATTCCAGAAGCATCCCTGGATCTGTAGCATGCCCGGTGTATAGCACCGTTACATGAGACATCGGTTTATAGTTCCATCTGAAACGCTATTATTAGTGTTAGACGAGGGATTGAATTTTTGATCCCTGGATTTGTTGTCGAAATTGTTGACCACTGACCCGTTAGAGAGTGATAAATGCTTGAATTGTGTGCGATGGCTAACATTAAGTACGCATGTTGAGTATTTTGAAGTACTAATATTATGTTTATATATGCTATATACAGGTTGTGTTACTAATATTATGTTTATATATGCTATATACAGGTTGTGTTACTAATATTGTGTTTATATATGCTAATATTATATTTATATATGCTATACAGGTTGTGTTACTAATATTGTGTTTATATATGCTATACAGGTTATGTTACTAATATTGTGTTTATATATGCTAATATTATGTTTATATATGCTATACAGGTTGTGTTACTAATATTGTGTTTATATATGCTAATATTATATTTAGATATGCTATACAGGTTGTGTTACTAATATTGTGTTTATATATGCTAATATTATGTTTATATATGCTATACAGGTTGTGTTACTAATATTGTGTTTATATATGCTAATATTATGTTTATATATGCTATACAGGTTGTGTTACTAATATTGTGTTTATATATGCTAATATTATATTTAGATATGCTATACAGGTTGTGTTACTAATATTGTGTTTATATATGCTAATATTATGTTTATATATGCTATACAGGTTGTGTTACTAATATTGTGTTTATATATGCTAATATTATGTTTATATATGCTATACAGGTTGTGTTACTAATATTGTGTTTATATATGCTAATATTATATTTAGATATGCTATACAGGTTGTGTTACTAATATTGTGTTTATATATGCTAATATTATATTTAGATATGCTATACAGGTTGTGTTATTAATATTATGTTTATATATGCTACACAGGTTGTGTTACTAATATTGTGTTTATATATGCTATACAGGTTGTGTTACTAATATTATGTTTATATATGCTACACAGGTTGTGTTACTAATATTGTGTTTATATATGCTATACAGGTTGTGTTATTAATATTATGTTTTTATATGCTATACAGGTTGTGTTACTAATATTGTGTTTATATATGCTATACAGGTTGTGTTACTAATATTATATTTAGATATGCTATACAGGTTGTGTTACTAATATTATGTTTATATATGCTATACAGGTTGTGTTACTAATATTATGTTTATATATGCTATACAGGTTGTGTTGGGTCAGTTGTATTATCAGGGTGGAAGAGGAGTGCCTGTCAACCACGAGGTTTGTATCTATCTCTTGCAGTACGTTGTTTTATTAACATTTAATCTCTGCTGGGGCCTCCGTGGCTGAGTGGTTACGGACGCTTACTGCAAATCACTTGCCCCTAATCTCTGTAGGTTCGAATCCCACAGGGTGTGTTGAATTCTTCCAAGCAAGGAAGCTATCCAGGAGGCTTGTGGTAGGTCGGTGGTTCTACCTGGTTGGCCACCTGTGCCTGCAATACCGCTCGGATGAGCGCCCAGGGTCTTCCTCCACCAATAATAGCTGGAAAGTCGCCATTATGACCTAAGCTGTTGGTGCGACGTTGGACAAACAAAGCACCCAAAAGCAAACAAAAATCAATCTCGGCTAAGATTCCCAGATTCCTGGGTGGCTAGCAGGAATAATTATATTAACTTTGTTTCGTTTTAAGTGACTGCTACTAGCAGGGTTCATTCTAGGTCAGAATTTTTGGGAGAAGTGAGAAAGCGTGTGATCGCTTCCTCAAATGGTGTTCTTTAATATACTTCTGAAAAATAGGGTTAAAATGCACAGTACAACCATTAAATACAACATTTGAATAGAAGGAGTGCTTTATAATGGGCCAGTGTATCTTACTAGACAAAATTTTGTTTGAAAATTGTAAAACCAAACAATATTTATTTTAAAAAAAATATTTTTAGGGAGAAGTGGGGCCCCCAGAGGGCGAAGTCAGGGTCCCTAGGGCGACAATTTCGCCCACATCGCCCTCTAGAATGATCCCTGTACTAGTATGTGGTTTTATGTATGAAAACAATTCTTGTTTGTTACCGTTTTTCCAGCGTGCCCAACATTATTTGCTGATGGCAGCAGAATCTGGTAATGGTAACGCTGTTGCTTTCCTGGGAAAGGTGAGTGCTTAGCAAATAGTAATGTCAATTTTGTGTACGCATGAATGGCGTCGCAGTATCGACATCGAGTATATAGGTGTATGCAATGTCAATATTTCTGCGCCATCTTCTTATATTCCTGATGAATTGAACCTGGTTGGCAGTATATTGATGTAATAGGCGTAATCTTGTTTCACATTTTTTATATGTAGTGTTCTTCGTCCTGGACGATTTTAGAGATTGTATATACAGTCAAACCTGTGTTAGTTGTTACCTCTCTTAAGTAGCCAACCTGTATTTAGCAGCCAGTTTCCAGATTCCCAATATGTTGTTTTACTATACATTTCAAGTTTAAGATTTATTTATATTACAATGTGTCCGCCTCCGTGGTCGAGTGGTTATGGTCGATGACTTGTATACCACTGTAACCTATCATCACGCTCAAGCCGTGTCTCATTTATATGAAAAAGTTAGGAGGTTGGTGCACCCAATTACTGGTTAACCGCTGGAGCCTGCCCAGGAAAGGTGTTGTTAGGTAAACTGCCCATCGGCGATATAGCCCAAAAATGGTGCTGATGCAGGCGTAAAACCCGAAATATAACATAACTGCCCAGGAAAGGTGTTGTTAGGTAAACTGCCCGCCGGCGATATAGCCCAAAATGGTGCTGATGCAGGCGTAAAACCCGAAATATAACATAACATATTACAATGTTTTAACAATTTATATTAATCACTCTCATTGGCGCGGTTGAAAGCGTATGTGTGGCCATACATAAGGGAGGAAACCCACCTCTGATCTGGTGACAACCGTACCATCTCACATGCTTCCCAGTCCGAGGATTGAACCTGGGTTGCATTGGTGAGAAGCGAGCGCGCTAACCACTGCGCTAATTGGACAGCCAATAAAAGGCAGGACTTACCTCTGAGTTCAACTTGTTTGAATTATATTGTTATAAACTATTCTAAGTTTGATTCAAGGAAATGGATTCGAATAAGTTACTATGCAACTATTCGTATGTTATGTACCATTCTTGGATAAAATATTGTTTAAACTATGTTTGGTTTACAGATGCACTCGGAAAATAGTCCGGTAGTGACACAAGATAATGATGTGGCATTCCAATATTTCCAGAAGGCTGCAGATAAGGTAAATGGAGTTATTACCCTTGCGTACCATCATATTTAGTTTTGATACACTTATTTAACACCCCCCCCCACCACCACCTGTTTAATCGGGCGACACCCCCAGAAGTATATTAATCATTTGTTTTTGGAGGATAGTGCAAGATACAGATGAGTATATATCGTGGGCATCCGTGGCCGAGTGGTTACGGTTGTTGCCTTCAAATCACTTGCCCCTTACCACTGCTGGTTCGAATCCCACAGAGGGGGTTTTCAAATGATTTTATGTGAGGAAGCTTTCCAACTGGCTTGCAAAAGGTCAGTGGTTCTACCCGGGTGCCCTTCCTCGCCTGAAATACTGTGCGACTTTAAACACCAAAAACAAACAACCTCTTTGATGTAATAAATAGGGCCCTCCATGGTATAATAAATAGGGCCCTCCATGGTATAATAAATAGGGCCCTCCATGGTATAATAAATAGGGCCCTCCATGGTATAATAAATAGGGGCCTCCATGGTATAATAAATAGGGCCCTCCATGGTATAATAAATAGGGCCCTCCATGGTATAATAAATAGGGGCCTCCATGGTATAATAAATAGGGCCTCCATGGTATAATAAATAGGGCCCTCCATGGTATAATAAATAGGGGCCTCCATGGTATAATAAATAGGGCCCTCCATGGTATAATAAATAGGGCCCTCCATGGTATAATAAATAGGGGCCTTCATGGTATAATAAATAGGGCCCCCCATGGTATAATAAATAGGGTCCTCCATGGTGAAATAAATAGGGGCCTCCATGGTATAATAAATAGGGGCCTCCATGGTATAATAAATAGG